>JAWQUT010000005.1:686567-741302 GCA_033807755.1 Ellobium chinense
GAGAGAGAGAGAGAGAGAGAGAGAATGAGTTAGCTTTGAGCTGCGTGAGGGCTTCTTTTAAAGTAATGGGGGCCAGTATTTCAGGCAAGGACATTTTCTTAAGTTTTTAATTGTCGCCATTGTTGAGACTGCTGCTTCTCCAATTAGATAAAGCCAGCAGTGCTTCAGCCAGGGCTTAGGCGAAAGAAGACCAAGAATGTGGAAAATTCAAATTGAAATGTGATTTGACGCGCTTACAAACGCAAATTAACATCTGCCATCGGATCCCGAGAGCTTGGTTTCACCATGTCTGAATTAATAATTTCCAGCGCTTAAGAAAGCTTATTAGACTTTGTTCGCTAATCCTGCTAGTTTGGGTTGAGAATCTCCACGTAAGATGGGATTAAAAGGATTAGAAACATTGCCGAAGCGATGGAAAGCGTCCTGGGAAGTTTCATTACATGGCGGAGTTTCTTAACATGATGTAGTGAATTATCTACTTGAAATGGTGAGGGGTTTGCCAGGTTTTCCTCTTTGTCTTCCTTGTTTTGTTTTCTGAAATGCTGTGAAGCTCAGTTTGAACTGCCGCGGTCTCAGATTGCACAAATAATGTATTTGACATCGTATAGTGTCTGCGTAAGCGGTGGGACTATCTCTGATTAGTACAACAATGTGCTACGAGCGTCATCACTCACTCTCGTGCTGAGCTCTCCAGAGGCTTGTGCTAATATCGTAAACCTTTAATAATGGGGGCAATTTACCACGGCTCTTATTATGGATATTAATACAAGGGGAGGAGTGAAGGGCCCCAGGAGGACCCCCTTGTGAGGTGAAGTATGAAGTACCAAATCTTATCCAAACATGTCATACGCTACAGTCCAATGGATAATCTTGAAAATAGTGGAGGGAGTTTTCGAGAGGGGAGGATTACTGTAGACAAACGAGATTCACAAAAGAAAAACCCACTTCTTGAACAAGAACAGCTATCCATTTCAGATTACTGCAAAAAGAAAAGGAAAAAAATAATACTAAAAAAAAACAACAACAACCCAAAACCTCTCGAACAAAGAAGCTTTCCATATTAGATTACTGCAGAAAACTTGTTGAAGAAAACAGCAATCCGTCATGTGGAGTATCTGTTGACTAACAGTGTCAAGTTTCATGGCATAGAGGACTTGTAAGGAAGCCAGGATGAATGCAGTGGCATAGCCCGGCCATTGATTTTGGAGGCTTGGCCGTAAACCAGATCCATGTAGCAGCTCAGTGTGAAGGGGTATTCAAGCTTGTGTGAAGGAGTATTCAAACCCTTGTTAGGAACACGGGAAGCAGCAAGCGATAGGAGTATCAGTTAGGTGACAAAACAAGGTCCGCAGACACGGGGAGTCATGCCCCGCTGCGGTGGCATTACAGGATGAGACACGGAGAAAGGTGTGACGTCACCCATTTTTGGCGAAGTCACGAACAGGCCTGCCACTCTGATTTCTTTGCCTTTTCATTAGATTCCAATACCACATTTCACCCTCTATTTTTTTTGCCATTTCATTAGATTCCCATACCAGATTTCACGTCACTAGATTTCAATACTACTTTTTCACTAGACACTCTTCAGACTCTCTTAAGCTGATTTGATAATTTCACATGTTTTTTATTAAATGCATATTACACTATTAAAAGAGCAGATTACCACCAATACGAGAAACATGAAATGAATAACCAGCTACAAAGAAAAAAAAAAGAAAAGGAAATGCCATCACTTACCAGCATCTCGTAGAGACTACAAAAGCTCGAGATGTACCTGTATGGAAATTGCAGTATTAAAACAGTATTCTGAATGCCAGCTCAGAGGCCTGGGGTATTGGTTGGATTGAGTTTAGTCTATATTATTTGGTCATCTGATTGCTATTTATTTATTTATTTATTAAAGTCAGTATTCAGTATTTTCATTTACCAAAATGCAGTTATAAATTGATAAACTTTTTTTTTTTGCCTTTGCAAGTTTTGACTGGATTCTCACATGTTTCGCATTTCTAGCATTTCTTTCAGCAGATCATCGCTTGATCATTAAAAAAAAAACAAAACAGGTTTCACTAGTCTAGTGAAAAATCATAAGGAGTGGCAATCCGACTCACTGGATTGGCGAGAAGGGTGCATTCTTGTCCTCCTCGTTCTCGTTAAATGGGCTAGGATTTAGCGTGCGGCCTTGTGAGACACCGTCCCCAGGTGACAAAGTGTTGTCGTGCCGCCGAGGTCTTGTAAGGACAGCTGCTAATTTGTTGTCATCCATTATATCATGTTAGTTTTATGATGTGTTGCGTCAGTGGGCCACCTGCATCGGGCAGGAGAGGCAATAAAACCGAAGAAGCTCAAGGGAAACGAAGCCAGGGGGGAAAAAAAAAGAAAAGAAAATATGCCTCTCGCACGGTCAATTTGAATCTCGAGTACTGAATCAGAGTGGAACTCTTGTTCTGTCCTCTCACTGGATGGGCTCATATGCAAATTGAGAGGACTAGGAGAGATGTATTAGATGTATTCTAAACTTCTAAACATTATTCAGAAACATTTTTATTATGGTGAATTGGGTAAATGATATTTGAAAGAAAAAACAGCAAAAAAAACTTAGAGGTGGTCTCCACAAGTCGTTTTAGTTTCCATGCTTGGCATAGCTGAAAAGGTTTCATGCAGATTTGCAATAAAGGTTCACGGAATTACACATCTGTTTAGATCTCTGACATCTTACAGCTAAAGTGTAGTAAAATATTCTCGTTTGTTGGTCATAAAAGAAGGAAGGAAGAATTTTGTTGGTAATTATTAAGACGAATAAAGTCTACATTTATGGATCAAAGTTGAGTCTGTGGCAGTCAGTGACTCCGCTTAGCTCCAGCGAGTCGGAGCCAGCAACCTCCGGCAAAAGTAACGGCTGACGAAATTTCGTGCACCTCGCTCGATCCCCCACTAGTAACTGTGCCTCTCATTCAGTTTATTCGCAATCTACATCCCACAGCAGAAGTGATCTAAGTCACTGAATTGGGATTAAGTCTCGTAGTATCACTTTTGCATTACAGACATAGCACCAATATGTTTTTTCTTTCAGTATGTTTTTTCTTCTTTTTAAACTAACAATGCAGTTTGTGTTTAGAAAAAAAACTTGCAACTTCACCACAGTGACATATAGTGAAATGAAAATGTGGAATACGTCTTTATGTACATGTATTTCATGTTTGGGTCAAATACAAGCGTCTCAGCTTAATTCCCAATCTCTCGAGCGCATACCTATAGAAGTTGTGATTACCAGTTTACAGTACATAGAAATAACAGTATTTTGTATTCATGGAAGTGTGGTCATCAGAGCGGAAGTTGCGATCAGCCGATTTCAGAGATGTTACTCTTGTAAATGGTCATTTTGTTTTTGAGTTTTATAAGTACAAGCAGCCTATATCTAGCTTGAACCTACATAATTGTGGACGCAATTTGAAAAATACATATAATATGCTCACAAATGACAGAGAGTGTACTTAAGTAAGATTAATAAGAACAAGAGAGGGGGGAGAGAGAGAGAGAGAGAGAGAGAGAGAGAGAGAGAGAGAGAGAGAGAGAGAGAGAGAGAGAGAGAGAGAGAGAGAGAGAGTACTGTTTTGTGAGCTGTGTTATTGTCTGCTGCATTAGGAATGGGCATATAGAGTAGGAAACACCCGAAAACACAGCTTACACACAGCTAGTCTGTCCAGTATTTTTATTATTAAAATTTAACCTTAACCCAATCACTTCATGACGAAAATTCACGATTATTATTATTATTATTCTCCTCAAACTTGTCACTCGTGTATGTAGGTGAAGGGTACATTGCGACTTCAGCAGAGATCTGTTTTCAATGGCGGGTTCGTGTTAGGAAGCAGAATATGTCAGATTCTGTTATATATATATTTGCTCTTTCACAATTTTCTAAAGCATAATAATATTCCACACTGTGTGACGAACAAGTTGTTTTCAATTTAACTACCGGAATGACTTTGAAGAATATATTTTCGTTACAATTCACATGTCCCCTCACCTCAGTTTTGGTACATCAGCAAAAATGGTGACATATAAAGGAACAGTAGGAGTAATGTGACATCCATCTCGGGGAAACCCGGTTGGGTACTGGCGTCCAAGTCCATGGTGTGTCGAGACCTCACTGTCCATGGGGGTCAAGGTCCTCACAGAGGTCACGGCCTGGCCAACTTTCAAAGCTTACGGTCACGTGAGGTTCCTCCCTTAAGGCGCACATTAGGGCTAGACTGCTGGGACGGAAGTTGGTCGGAGGCAGCCTAACAATCTGCGTTCTTAGGGCCTGCATGGCAGCTGATGTCCAGGCATCAGGCCCGGGTCCGTCCTAGTCATAGTTGTCCCACGCCATCCTGATACCGGTAATCGCTTCGTACGGTGAAAGTAGCTCAGAGCTGGGGAAACTCTGCCGCTTCACTTTTTTTTACGTTGACAAGGGAGGCCACTCTCACTTTTTGTGATAAATGAAGTTTCAGTGTTAAGTACCTTTTATCTTTTTTGTTTTTGCTTTTCTCAGTTTTTTATTTTTTTGAAATTGTTTGTGGAACACTGTGGTTACTCGCAATGTTGTTTTCATCCCCCTCTCCTCCTCTTCCCTCCCNGCTTAAAAAAATACTGAAAATAATGGTGAATCGGGTTAATATTTGCTGCAAGAAAAGTTCTCCTTAAAGTAGTTAAACCATTTTCCCAGACATAGTCACTCGCTCACTTTTCATGCCGTCCCCCCCCCCCCCCCCCCCCCCCCCCCCNCGACACAGTAGTCTTATAGTCTGTAAAAACGATGTAAAATAAGTACTGTGAGCTTTTTGTAAGCAAAGCTTGAAAATTGCTGAATTTTTCACCACTTACCGATAAGGACTCAGTGTGCTTGACCAGCAGCACTAAAAACTCCTTCATGTTTAGCAGTGTGAGCCTCATTTAAGCAAGCATCAGATTGTATGAAATCTAGGCTTGTAATCTGGTCAGCTGGGCACGGAAAACATGTACATAATTTTTTGTAAAGCTTGTGTGATTTGTTAGCAGTGCAAGAGACAGGTTTGTTTCGAAGGTTGTGAGCCTCATTTATGCAAGGCATAGTGCTGTGTTAAGCTGGTGATGGAGCACATTCTGCTTATTATTTATGATATTAGTAACTTGCGAAAGAAGTTCAAGTTTGTGGTGTTAGTCCAATCTGAAGTACATTTCTCGGTTCGTTTGAGAACACCTGCTTTAGTATCAGACATTGATGGTGGATATGAGACTTTCAAGTAACGTGAGAGGCACGTTTATGATGAGTGATGTGAGCTTCATCTCAGTAAGGCATAGCGCACTGTGCTGGGATTTGAATACACACTATTACTGATGAAGACTCTTTTTCAGTGTCTCTTAGTGCTGACATAATTTTTAAAACCCCGTGAGCTCTTGTTTCGGGCCCAGATTAAGATTTATCATGTCATATTTTGCCAATCGCCTTACGAACTTTTTTTCTGTATGTAAATCTTACCTGCGACAAAGAAAGACATAATACATGTGCAGTTCATCGCTTGGAGTTGGAGCATGTTTCAATACTGTATCCTTATAACAGCTTAGCTCAGCTTGCTCCAAGAGAGGCACTAACCATGCATGATTCTATAAAGCGGAAAGGGCAGAAAATGCATCATGGACATTATTTGAATCAGTGACAGTAGTCCAGTGCAGCTGCGTTTCTAAATTTGGGGGCGGGGATTTGTCTGTTACAGAGCCCGTAACATACTGAGAAAACTTAGAATCTCCTACTTTTTTTTTTTTTAAAACTCAATGTTTGATGCTTTTCGTACCTGCGGCATTGTCATCTTATTCAGTGCAGTATACCAGTATTGTCATGTTGGTGAGCCATCAGTTGATCAGTACTAACAGCGACTTCCTTTTAATAGTGAACAATAATAGGTAACAGCACGATCGGTAGAGAATCTATAGTTAAAATTTATGTAAGGGAAGTTATCTTCATATCTCGGTTTCATTGCCGATCAATAAACCTCACAGAGTGAAGTGCAGATAAACTTTTAACTTTTTTTTGACAGTTATATAGCTGTGTTGTAAAATGTTATTAGTTTGGGATGAAACTTAGATAAATAGGGAAGATTGTGAGCCTCCTACAAATCTACAAATTCTTAGAAATTTCATAAAGCTGGGTAGGTATTGGGCTTCAATTTTCTTCAGTCCCCCTATCTGTAAAATGGGTACCTGAAAGATATTGCCAGAATACTGGTTTTGAACACCTGTAAATGACAACAGCACCATAAGCTATTCAGAGAGTTAAGAATTTATCTGAAAGATTTAACCTGTCAGGGTGATATAAATGTGAAGTCACATAAGCGGGCATTTGCCTGGATTCAAGACATAAAAAACATCATTATTATTATTATTAATCACTATTGCTTTGAGCCAAGTCCTAGCTCCTAACAGTCAACAGGAAGTGAGTGGCACTTGCTCTATACACTTTATATATGATTAAACATCAGTTGACATCCTCACTAGGTTTTCCACGTGTGTACCAATACATTACAGAGCTTATAGAATGAGCCTTCTTTTCCACAGCTTATAAGATATTACTGGAAAAAAATTCAAGCTAGCTTAGATTAAAATTTAATGTCAACACTTCAAACCTTGTGGAATGAGGACATAATTATAATTATTGAAGCATTAAGTCCTGTGTCTGACTGGATTATTCGCTTTAAGAAGCTTCAGAATGCAAATATAGCGATCATAAGACCTAGATTTCATCAGCAAAACCATAGTAAAAGAGAAAAACTGCCATTCATTATCTTACAAAGAATTGTTTAATGAGTAGAAATGAATGTTCATTAATTACGAAGATTAAAAACAAAATTGCTGAAATATTACTTTCTGTAGGCTTCAGTGCTTTGATTGGAAAGCTCATTGTCATGAAGAGTTTCAAATGAAAAGAAAACTCCTTACCACATATTTAATGTCTTCATTTCAAATTTTTGGCCTTCTGAAATTAAAAATTCCAGTAGACAGGTCAGATGATTGTTTTGTGGAGAAAAAAATTCAGGTCTGAAGGCCTTGGTTAGTTTTGGCGTCCATGAGAAGGAAAACCAGTTGTACCTAATACAGTGTAATGTTTTTTTTAAAAAATGGTTATGTGGCAGACAGTGGTGGCGGGACTTACAACAACTGACGAAAACAATAACAAAAATAATATGATGCAAATTAATTTTAATACAATAAATAGGTTATCAACTCATCCCGCGAAAGCATTAAAGCAATAAGGGATACACAATAATAGTTTATCAACCAAGCAGTCAATCAAACAATGGCAAACCAATCAGTAAATCAGTCAATGGATGAATTAGGCTTTTTATTTCCTTTTGGCTTTGAAACTAGCATTTTTTATTCAGTTGAGATTATGGTCCTTTTAGAAATCTTCCTAGATGGTGGCTGCCTGCAGATAGCTATATATCATAGCTATATATCATGGGACAGCACTTGAATGTATTGTAAGTCAAAGGCAGTTAACTGAAATTGGCATGAACCTTTGTTTATTTGAAAGTATATGAACAGATGTAACTTGTCACTTCTTAATAGCTTTTTTTTCATATTTATTCTTCAGAGTCTGCCATCACCCTCTGGGTCAAGGAAGGGCAAAGATTCTCCCCCGCCAGAGGTTGCCTCTCGTTCAAGATATGATGTAAGTCCAAATTTCATTCATGTTACCGTCAACTGCGTTGTCGTCTTATAAGGAATCACATTCTTGAAATGACCATGTTAAGACACACAATGTCATACTGAAAAGACCAGATCTTCTGTCTGTTTCTTTGGTGTCATTTAATATCTCCTGAAACGGCTGCCGGATAACCTTGTTTGAAAAAGGCCAGACCTTACACACTCATATAGCTTCTCAAAACCAGTGAGGTGGCAGAAACTTGTGTCTTATGTAGACACAAGTACAGCTGACAGGTCAACCCCAACTCCTTGGGAGCACGCAAAACATGTAGGTCGACTTGACCGGTTTCTAACAAGGATGTTGTCCTTTGAGTTGTTGTCACTCTCATTTAAGAAGCTGTCCTCTTTAGCTTTTGTCAATAATTCATCTCTTGTATAATCAAAATGTCTGGTATTCCTAAATTTTGAGAAAATTAGCACCTGAAAGCTTCTTTATAAGAGTGTCAGAATTAGTATAATATCTCAAGACTACCTCTGTTCTGCCTTTCATTGGTCCATCCCTGCCCTCAACTGCTCAACTGTAGGTCTGTTGCTGTCCTTGCAAAGCTTTTGTTATACAGTTGAAACAGAGTGAGGGTTTTTATTTTTTTTTATTTTGGTTTTCTGACATAATTGTCAAAACGAGAGTTTCACATCATTGTTCTTGTTTCAAAAGAAACCTTTTACATCTCATTTGAAAATGAAAGTCAGTTGGCAGAATCTTGAAACTCAGTTTCACTGTCACAAACTTTTACTTGACGTGAAGAGTTGACCTTTTCAAAATCTCTTGCTTTTTGCCTGTTACCAGTTCTTTGCTTTAGTGCTTCAACAGAAGGTTTGGCAGCTTCTTGAAATATGAATGAAAAAGATCCAGTACTTAAACTATTTTGGCAGCTGAAAATATCTTTTAAATAGCTAAAGAAGTAAGTTGTTTTGAAACTTCGGACATTCCATGTGAAGTATTCTCTGTAGAAAGAGTGAGGGCATTTGGGGAGACCCAAATTTGGAAGAAAGTTTGAAAATAATTACTGTTAAGACGCCCATTGTTAAAGATAAGGCCCTCATCCTTCTTTGTCATGGGGATCAGTGAACAAAAGCTGTCAGACATGATATTCATCGTCAGAGCAAACACAAATGGGGTCATGAGAACAATATCTGTCAAGAAACTTGAAATCTTTGTAAACATATCAGATTGTGGGTCTTATTTCAGAACCTTTAACATTTGAATATAGTGATTTTATTATTTCATTGAATGACTACAGAATATATTGAAATCTCTGAATACCATTCATTCGAATAAATCCCTCACTCCCATGTCCTAGATCGACTTGTTTATCACTGATAATGTCGTCAGTATAAACCACCGCTGCTGAAGATGACAGAACTATCTGTCATCCCTCATGACTATAATGGTCTTGTTGCACATTTATAATTCAGTTCAGGCCTTGTGCTTAGCTGTGGGTACTATGAATGATTATCTGACATGGTAATGATAGTACAGAGTGTACCGTGAGTGACCAGTGCACATCCTACAGCCTGGTAATTGATGCCACACTTATGGGTCACAAACCTGGTGTTCTCCCCCACTGTGCCAGGTTCGTCTCTGCCATGCAGGAGAAACCGTATCAGGGACATCCATCTCTTCATGGGGGTAATCTGACCCCCAGGTGGGTGTATTGAAGCCCATGTCTTCAGGACACCTTTCCACATGGAGGGGGTACCTCGGAAAATGCTCAGAATGTTGTGATGTATGGGCGTGACATGTGAATTGGAGGGAAGGGGCTCATTCACCCAGCAGGGTTGAAGTAACTCTAGAAATTTCATGCAGTCTTGATGAACAGGCTCTGCTTCCCGAAAATATGTGGCTGGATTAGTATTGTAATAAAGCAGGGGCCAGGTGGGCATGGCTTCATGGCCCATAAACAAAGGATAACTTTAATCATTTTTGTGGGTCTTTGTTTCTTGTGCAGAAATAGATAATGGTACTGATAACAAAAAAAAAAATAATCAAGTAAATCCACAAAAGCAACCTGGATTTAGTAACTAAATCCGATTAGTAGGAGGGCAACCGTATTTTGCATTTAAAGAATATGAGTTGCTGATAAGTAAATTGATTCATAATAGCTTTTGCCTTCTTTAAGTATATTAGTAGATGAAAAAGGGATAAAATAACAAATTCTTGTAGAAATTAAAATCTTGTAGGCATACTGAATTTGATGGTGGTTATAAACTATGCTGAGGTGGACATAATTGTTTGACATGCCAAGCTGTGGCAGTGCCAAAGATGAAGTGGGTGAACAAGTTTTCCATGGGTTTCCTGTTTTGTTTGGGTGAAAAGTTCAGGATCCAGGTTTGGAACTGGTTCTAGATTCACTGGGAGCCTGAGTTTGGTCAGTGGTTTCATACAAGCGTAATCTGATCTTAATATTAAGACTTCTTCAGGAAGTATTCAACCCAGTCATTGTATGTTGTGAACAGGTGACACTGTAAGACCATTCTCTTATTGCGTTCGTCTTGTGTTTTGAGAGATAATTTTGTTTATGTTATTTTTTTCTTCTTCAGAATTTTCTTCGCGTCAGGTGCAATCGCCAGTCTAGGCTGAGTGGTAAGTGTAGTATCTTTGTATAAATGTATTAATTTTATAGTGGTATTGTTTCAATGATTTAATGCATATACATACTTGAATTTAGGGCAAAATCTAATATTTTTTCTTGAGTTTAAATTATTTTGAGCACTTTGGCATAAACTCTAGAAATTTGTTGTCCTAATTTGCTTTTTTTTTTATATTAATGTTCAGGGTGCAGGCTCTGAAGACATTTGCTTTTAAGTAGCATAGCTTTATCAGTAAGACTGAATCTGTCCATGCAGAGTTTATTTAGTCATTAATTTGCTTTAAGATTAATGCCACAGGCCTGGCTTTCGTGTGATGCCCGCCTGAATTTTTTTGAATTATACTCAGATTCCTCTTTTGCTTCTGACATATCCAGTGCTCCGGTAAACAGAAATTGATTATCTTAACTGGAGATATCAGATTCAGGGGTTTGTTTTTCTCTCTGAGCCGCGGACTTTGTGCTCAGGATTCTGTTTTAATCCACCCAGCTTTCAGATGTTTGTAAGCCTTTTGTTTATGGATAATTCCTCCACCCTTGGGTATTAGTGCCACTTAATATTCAGTTACATGTTGGGGTTAGCACCTGGCTCAGGCATGCGGAGACATCGTCCTTCACACCTGGGCCGTGTAGGTAACTGGACTGTCAGTGTATCATATTTCTAGAAGGCTTGAAAGGATAGGTGTAGAATGACAAATTTATCTACTGGGGCAATACTGTAAATTTTACGCATACATCTTGGTGCTTTTTCATTATTTTGTAGGATATACAGTGTAAATTAATACATTAAGACTTGAATTCCGTAGTTTTTATTCCTCAGATGTTTGGGTGTTTGAGTGCAATTTGAAATGGACACTACAAGACAGGGGCACTTCTTTAGATTTTATAAGCATGTACTTATGCATTCTGTTCTATAATTCTGGAAAAGATTCAGTTTTATATGTTATTGAAAACCTTATCCCTTTTGATTTTAAGAGATCTGTCCATAATTTGGAGTTTGTGATATACAGAATCTGAGATGAGAAAAGTGGGATCTTAGCTGAGCAGGATCTAAGCCAACGATTCAGGATCGAGAGGCTAGGGGATAAGTTCAGAAATTAAAAATGCAAAGTAATGATACAATCTGTACAACCAGCATGCCACCGGTGGAAAGGACCATGGGTTGATGTGTAGGTTACTTACTTGATTCTCGTTACAGAATGGAATATTTAAGTAGGCGAGATTTAACATGGATGATCACAATTACACCTGTACTCTGCCAGTGGAAATGGACAGTCCCATCGGATTGGGACTGAGATCTTAAGCGAAAAAAAGTTGTTTGTAGCTGGAATGTTTACAGACTTATTTTACATCAAAAACACTTTGGTTTCATAGTTAGAGCAGGATCTTAACTGAAATAGGATGTCAACAGACAGCATCTTTGCTGTAATTACTGTAGCTGAATAAGTGATTTGGGATGAGCTTGTCATAACCTGTATGCTATTAGCAAGCAATGCTTATGTTGTATGAGAAAAAATTATTTTCTTCCATGCGTACGAACACCTCTGGGAATTTGAATTTCCCTTTGTTCCTGTCATATTTATTATCTGCATACTTTCATCCACCAGTTTTACTGGTCATTTGGTTGTTTTCTAAAATCTTCTGAGTGAGCCATCCTATTATGAGACTTCCAAATAATCCAAAGATATAATTCCTTAGTTGAAAACAGGGAATTTATGAATAAAGATAATGATGTTTTAACATGAATTGCACAAATACCTATATACTTATACAGACTGTCTTTTTTTTTCATTCAGTTATTGTGATATGGAAATAAAAGAACACTTGATTTCCATCCCTTTCCCTACCACAGAAAAAAATATTCAGTACCAAAGAAAGAAAAAAATATGCATCTCAGATCTTATCTCTGCATCCCATCTTGTTGACACCCCAGGCCCTCTTTTTTCACACATTTGCAGATGTCCCACCGCGCAGTAATTTTGCATTGCAATGTTTTACTGCAAATTACATTCACACTGCCTTGTTTAGCCCTGATTCAAGGTGTCTTCCGTTCTTGTCTTGTCTTCGAGACCTACAGCAGTTTTCACAGGTTCTTCACAGCCCGAGTGGGAGTTGCTTGCCCCTGGAATGTGTCACAAACTCCAAAAAGCTTTTGGCAACTTGATAGTCCGTAGCTGGGCTGTGAATCCTGCACAGGCAGGCAAATTACGGAAACGTTACTTTTATGATCTGGCAGAAGTCCATAAAAATTGAATCAGCAAGAGGTGGATAGGCTTGGTTAGGCAAAGCATGATTTAACTGAGAGGAACATTTTTTTTTTTTAAACACAAATCTTAATTTATAGGGATACGTTTCAGGGCTGACTGGAAAAGCTGTGTCATAATTCTTAATAGGATGTATAAAATATTTTAATAGCGGCATAGAGTGTTGTAATTATTCCATGTTGAATAGAAAGGCTGCAGGTGTAGTTGGCAGAGAATGCATGAGACATCTCGAGACATCTCCTGCTGTTAATGATCCTTATGTGGATATGCATTAATTATGATGGAGTGTTGTCACACAGTGAGTTGTGAAGAGCATCTTGTTCCATTTGAAAACTAAAAAAGCGTGATGAGTTTTAAAAATATCCATGTTGACACATAAGGTCATACACTTCTCTTTGTATTTTTTTGGAATACGATCATATACAGGTACATCAACTCAAATGATATCCACTCGAGCATGCGTAATATGAAACCCACATGATCTGCTAAAGCATTTCTCATCAAGCTTATTTTGGATAATACATGATAAGAAAAAGAGGGATTGCCCTTCTCAGACAAGTTGTTAATACGGTATCCAAAATTGTTCATTGTAAAGGATCACCTTGCGATTATTCAAAAATTAATAATATGCCTTGACTTAAGAAGTTGGGGATTGCTTACTTGAGAACTGATTAATTACAAGTGAAAGAGAGACTATGGTAATCCTCCTCCCCATCCCCCTGCTTCCCCAACTGTCATGTCAAAACTATAATCAATTCATAGGTGATATTGATTATGGATGTATCTGAACGTTTGCAGGGAGGGGGCATAGAACAGAGTTCTTTTCATTCAGAATTCCCATTTTGAAAAACTCACTACTTGACTTTTCATACTAGATCTACATTTGAAGAATTTATTTAGCACAATAATGCTCTGTGCATATTCTCTTTCTTTTCCTTTGAATTCTTTTACTTCCGCCACATATTATGCTCGTGACACTGACAGTAAATGCGTATTTCATGACTGTGGAATGCATGTAGGCGACGCATGTCTCTGAAACTGATACTTTGATCATGGGCTGTTTGTCTATTAACTTGGGTTGGATTGCCTATAAAGAATAACCTCAGCACATTACTCACTCTCTCTCTCTCTCTCCCTTCAAATCTCAGGGCCTAGAAGACAGTAATTTTTCATTGTTACATAGTGAGGTGTCATTTTGTGTCATAAAAGCCTGATTAAATATTGATTTCCAGTCTGCAGCCTTGATACTGATTATTAATAGAAAAGAATACTTGCCCAAAGGTTTTGTTCATGTGAGAGACCAGTATCCAGTTTCCTGGAATTTCTTCTTAGGATTAAGAAGGAGAAAGGCAGAGCTGGAAAGGTTGTGTGGGCAGTTGGCAGAATAATGCAATGATTGAAATGAATTGCAGTCATGGTGAAGTTTAATATTTTCCTTTGTGTAATGTTTACTGTGCTTGAAACAGATTTTAAGTGTTACAAGCTATTTTTTTTCTGGAAGTGAGAGAAAAGTAAAGCAATGTGAATTTGCAGGTGGGAGTAGTATCAGCACACTTGCTTCCTGTTGGATCTGAACCAACCTGTTATTCTGTTAAGCCTGTTCCACTTTCTGCTTATCCTCTAAATCTAAGCCAAACAGCTGTTGATCAAGATAAATCATAAATTAATGAAAGATATAGAGATACCAGAGGAATATATTGGAAAGTGAGAGTTTTTTTAAATTTTTAATTTTAGATAGAGTTCAACATCCCTGTTCAGCACAATTATGGTACTGTCAGACACATGAGGCTTGAGCTGTCAGGAGAATGTCTTTTAAATAACCACTAAACTACCCCATGAGAAACCTGCCACTAACAGGATTCGAACCTGGGAGCTTTCACACCAAGACAAAAGCATTCCTCCTTTTGACTACATTGCTGGCAAAGCCGTCAAAAGTATAACCTGTAGACTAGTAGTAATAAATGGCGATGCTGCGGGAAAGTAATCTGGATGTATATGAGGGACTAGGCATGAGCCAGAGAAGAGCAGGTGATTGGAGTGGGGATGGAGGAATTATCTGTTTATGTCATCTTTAATACAATCATTTGTATCTGATTATACTCTTGTAATTGCATTTCCCAAAGGAGGACAAAGCTTTTTCAGCTGTTTCTTTACTTAAAATCAACATCAGACTTTCAATCATATCTCTTTATTTCTTAGCTCGAAGTCGCAATAGAAAGAAGAGGCCTGGTGAGGAGGGCGTGAAGGAGACAGTTTGTCCTGTCTGCAGTGATCGAGTTACCGGCACAGCTGAAGATCTTAATGCACATGTGGAAATGTGCCTGAAACAGGTAAAAGAACCGTATGAAACTGAGCATGAAGCTGCACTGATTACAGATAATTATTATTTTGCTGAAGTTGTACACATCATTTAGCCATTTTAGATGTATTTTGTTATAAACTGGCCTTTATGCTGAATTTTGTGAGTGATCCTGATTATACTTTGGTTCCTCAGAAAGAACATGTATCGTTCTATGATGTCTTTCACAGATTCTGCTTTAAATTCATCGTCTTCCTTACACTTAATCCCATCCCTTTGTATGTTTTTTTTTCTTTAATCTATGACTGAATGAAATTATCAATTGTAAGTTAGATATTTATGTGGTGGTGTGAAACGTTTAGAGCAAGATGTAAAACTTACAAAATTTTTACTTAATCCACAGAGAACTGATGCAGAGGAGGAGCCAGTGGATGTGGAGGGGGAGTTTGAGGAATACGAGTGGGCAGGGCAAACCAGGGTGAGGGCCACAAGTATGTTGGAAGGGGGGTTTGCAGGTGAGTAGACAGAGTAGGATTCCTAGAACGGAGAAATCATGAGATAATGGTTAGAAAGTCTAGCCAAGGTGTATGTGCTAAAGTAGACAGAGTAGAATGATTGGGAATAAGAAACCATAAGGTAATGTTTAAAAAATCTAGTTAAGGTTTTTATGGCTGAAGTTTTGTAATGAATCACATGCATGGCATGATTACATGGGGGACTTAGGGAAAACCCACCTGCAGATTCAGTGTTGTAGTTTGGTGACTTTTTCATGTGGATTCTTTTCTTCTCTGGATGGATTTTCAGATATTTAAATGTTTTGATCACTTATTGCTGCTTGGTATTGTAATCTTTGTATGTGTTTGTCCGTATATTATGAAGACTGATATTATGTTACCCCAATCACTGTATTCAGAAGTGAATAAAAAAACACCCCAATTTATCTTACCCAGCCTATCAGTGGATGTGAAACAACTCTTTCAAAATTATGCACATGTGAAATGAATCCGCAATATTTTCACCATTCTTTGTGTTCTTGTTTGCTAGGTGCAGGCTTCCAAACTATGAGCAGCAAGAAAGTTTCAGATGAAGATGCTGAGCTGAATGTAGATGGAGATGACACAGAAGAATATGGAAAACCACAGTATCCTTTTTCAGACGCATTCCATGTTCAGGGATAAAATTGACTCATGTTAAATCTGATTTCAGTTTTTCTTATGATGGTTGTTCAAGACCCTTTATTCAACAGAGGTGAAGTATTTGGGAACTCACACAGAAATTGTGAGAATGTTTTTATCCATTGCCCAGTTTTGTTCCTGTCATCCTCATGATGTTATTAATGCAAAAAGGGCTGTGCTGAATCACATTGCACGTGGCTGTCTTGTATTAAAAGAAATTCTGCAGGAATTACTGTTTTCCAGAGGATGTATGGTTTAAGCCTGTATCATTTCACTGCTTAATTCTTCATAATTTATTAAACTGCATATTATACTCATTATACTGCAATTTAGTTCACACTAATGCTTTCAAATGCATTTAACCTACAATGGATAAGGCCTGCAAGTCTTTACCATCACGCAGTGATGAGCCATTACCTTGTTCATATGACTGATGTTATTCATATATGCCCTTCTTTTTTGACATGGCTTTTGTCGTAGCCTTTCTGTTGTTGTAGTACCTTAACGTGGCTAAGATTTAGTGAAAAAGACATTCAACCCTTGGGATCTGGAGCAGTCAGTCCTGGCAGTGAAAACCAAACAGCCAGAGCACTACTGCAACCAGAGGGCAGGTAAGATGATAATGAAATACCAGTTTTTAAGACATTTCCATTTCTAGGAAATTTTCACATGCGCAGGCTTGTTATGTCATATTTTAGTATTCTTTGTTGTCCCTCAGGGTGTACATGTATTGCCACAATAACTGGATAAATAATCAGGACTTACCTGACTTGTGGCGTTCTCTCATCATTTTCAAGTCTTATAAACCTATCACTACAACATGATTTTTCAGTACTGGTATCACCAAATTTTCATTTCTCTCGGGGCAGTGCTGAAGCACATATTGTGCATTTTCTGGTGCGGTTGTACAAGTACAAGTTTCATTTCTCCAACTTTGAATTCTCTGTGAGATGCCTAGACCCAATAACTTTGAATTCTCTGTGAGATGCCTAGACCCAATAAAACTTTCGAAGATAATATGTTTTTCTCATAATAATCTGATATTCTGATCTGTTTTCTTTATCATATGTGATAGCAGTTCTTAAATATCTACACATTCTTTATTTTTGTTTCTCACCAGCTTCACATCGAGAACAGACACAGTAAATGCAGATGGTAAGTATCCAGCTCATGATGCAGTGTTTTCCCCATGATCTTGTGAATGGCTCCTAAGATCTCACCTTGTTTTTGCATTACAAAGTTTGCGTCATTGAGAAAAATCTAAAACCCCTCTAAAAATGTACAAATCTGCCCTCAAATTTATGACACGGGGGGAATGTCTTCCCAACTCCTATGACTTGGAGAAAACACATGATAAAAAATTAATGGCTGATGACAGCATTCATTGAGATTTTCTCATTGTCAGCAAAACAAATTGCCCAATTTTGTCTAGCCTGCTATCTTAATGTTTCGAACATAAACTGCAGTGAAATAGTGGAATATATTAGAATAATTATATCTATGGAAAAGATGTCATGGTGCCTGATCAGATTTTGTTCTTTAAGAATTAACTAAAAGCAGACATGCTTTGACAGGCAAAATATGCATTGAAACAAGAAGAAATGCCACAAATCATGACGATAATATGGGATTTAAAACGATGATTATGACGTAGGATGTGAAAGATGTGACATTGTTGTGAATGAAGAGGGCAGATGCACCATGCACATAATACACCCTCTTAACTGACTTGGTTCGTTTTGTTTTAGTGAACTTAAAATATATGAAACAGCCTACAAGTAAATTAATTTCAGACTTCATCCTGTGAGGGGTGGAAGGCTGTGGAAGAGTTGATGGAAGGAGGGCACTCTCCCCTGGTCCTTGACGGATAAAAGTATAAATGTATCTCAGAGAACAATCTCTAGATAGATTTTCATAAAAAAATTCAGGAAATTATATCTCGTTTTGACAAGATGTGACATTTCTTGTACAGGTGCTGGTTGTAGCAAGTCATCCACAGCATATGAGGGTTTTGCCATTTCAAATTGTGATCAAGAGTAAGTAGAATGTTTTACATGGGCACAACTCATGAACTGATGATGTAAACACTTAGTTACTCTAATGCAAATTCAGGATGTTAAATAATTAGTTCATAACATGCATTGCTAGATTTAGTACATAAAATGCACAGTTTTTTTTTTTTGGTAATAAGACATGGGCAGAAAAAATTGATTTTCCTTGTATGTGATGAAGCCTGAGTAACATCATATAGTTTTATAAATCTGTTTTAGTTTGCCAGCAGGCTTGGATAACATACCTTACTCATCTTGCTGTTTTGATGTAGACAGCAAAGATACTGTGATTTCAAATCCAGAAATAGAAATTTATAAGGACTACTAAAAATGAATACAGGTCTCAGTCACTTACTGTTGTCAATAAGAGTATGGTTACAACAATGAAATTCTCACTGATTCAGTGAAACTTACAAACTTATTGAACAAGTATATCATTTTTTTCTTCATAGTTTAGTCCTTTTTTTTTTTCTTTTTGTGAAAACGTGTACAGTACATGATGGAAGTTGATTTCAGGCTTTTAGCCCATGAGACTTAAAGTGATGTACAATTAAACGTAGAACTCTTAACACAAAAGGAAAGGATTGGCTGGATTGTCATGGGTTAAGTGAGTTTTCTATTATAAGTTTACACCAAAATATAAGGAGACATAAATAGAAGAAGTCAGATGGCATTGTTTTTAATGACCACTTAGACGGTCTTGACTGCTTATAGTGTTGCATTTTGTCAGAGATTGGCCTATGTTTTCATCACCTTGTTTGACACACTTGACCACTAGTGGACAAGAGGGAGAAAAACTGCGACAGCACGGACTCATATTTTCCTCTCTCTGCCACTGTTTCCACTCTGCCTGGCGCATTACTTGGGCATCATTGGAGATTCCCTGAAACTCGTTATCCAGTCAATCCTAAACTCTTTATTATGAATAGAGAGGCTTTTTTGGTTAGGGCTTTTTATTTCTATTGGGTTAACTGAAATTTTGAAGAAAGCTCTGCATGTTAATTGTTAAGTGAGTTCCATTGCATAATACATTTCCGATGGTGTGATTGCTGCTGACTCTATCAGGATTGTTGAACACACTTTATATTGTCTCTTTGTCACAGGGGTGATGACCAATCTGCCCCAGCATTGATATCAGCTCTGCGTCTGAAGTTGCGGGACCTTGAGAAAGAAAAGACTGAGAAGCAGAAATGCCTGATATGTATGGTGAGTGTGAATTTTGCAGCGTTAGGGAAATGGACAGTATAAATGGCACAAGCTGCGGTGGAAGGTTTTGGGGTCCTATGAACGAAATATTTATTCTACATATTCTACTGTGGTTTTGAAAATTTTTATCCCCATGGAGGTAAAAGTACTTCCATTGCCCTATCATCTAGTGGGAAGAAAAAGCGGCGAGGAGAGGGGGAAGTAGGAGGTCAATGCCCAAAATATTCCATAAATTTCCTTCAAAGATGGTCACCTGTCCTTTTGACTTGGTCCCCAATTTTTCATTTGACTGGTTTTAACTACGTGCTTATATACAGGCCTAGCACGCTTTTATTCTATAGATTACAAGGCTCTAATTATATCTGAAAAGTTTTAATTGGATGCCTTATCTAGATCACGGGTCTTTTCATGTATTTCTGCACCCTGATATTGGCTGGCAGGGCCTCAGAAAAGGGGATTTTATATATTAGTGGATTAACAGGCCTGTACACAATCAGGGATTTGGCCTATTTATAAGTGCCTGAATCCTTTTGAAATTGTGCTTTGGTATACCCTTGCTTATCAGCGCATTTTGGTTCAACCATTTATCTAACAGGAACCTTACAGAACACCCCTCACGTCTATACAGTGCTGGCATGTACATTGTGAAGGATGTTGGATGAGAACTTTGGTGAGCATTTGTAGTGGCAATATGTATTTAATATGTTCAGATGTGCCAGAAACTATTTCTACCTCTACATTTATAACTCATATGCAGTAGCCTCTGATGAAATGCCTATAATTCAAGTCTTCACATGTGAAATTTGTGCAAGGTCACCTTGTCTGGACAAAGACCACTAAAATTTATTGTATGCAAGCACTTGACCAAAATGTGCAAGATTCACTTGGCACATTTAAACACTCGGCCACATATTAATATGCTATTACTCACCTAGTATTGATAGTTCACAAAATGAATACCTGCACAACAAAATGGCTGTTAATTAGTTGAAGTGTTACCATAAGAAGATTTTCACTAGCTCCCTTTTCCCTGGGCTGTATTAGCACCTATGTACCAGTATTAAATATGATGCATAATTTTCTATGTTGAGGCTATGAGAGATTGCAAATTTGCCGGAAGCTTAAGAAACGTTCACAGATAGTGACAAAACAATTGACTGGGTTCTGAATGAGGAAATGCAACAAGTTTAGTTTCTCAAATGCAGAATTGTTGTATCCATTAAAAAAGAAGACATAGTCTATACGGTTTTCATTTTTTTTTTTGTTTTGTATTTTCAGGGGGCCAAGAAATTGTGTCCACAGTGTAACATGATCACTTCACCTGCAGATCTCAGGAGAATATATTTGTAGCAGTAGCATCTGTTTTGTGTAAATGTGATGCGAGTGAGAGAGAAAGAGAGAGGTTAGATATTACCAGTTTGGAGAGGGAGAAATAGAGATTGAATGGGGTTCTTTGTACGGTATGAGTCATGTGTGGATTGAGTAACAAATAAAATTGTATCTTTATATTAGAAACCACTTCTGTGAGCAAGTAATGAATGGACTCCTGAAAGTGTAAACTTGACAAAGAATATCAATGTACAAATTATATTTTAGCTCAGAGTGAGAAAGGGCTTGGAAGTTGATTTTGTAGATCTACTCCGTCATATTTTTCACTAGTATGCAATATGGCTCAGTGCAGAAGTAATCATTTTCCAGAATACAAGAAATGGCTTGGAACATGCCACTGCAAACAAAATAAGACTGTTTCAGAGACTGAATGTGAAAATGAAAATTATAAATAAGAGGTTTGACTAGATCATTGTGATCTGGTGAGGGCTATTGCTTGATGTAAAAGGCACTCAGTGACAATTCTTTGATTTGGGACAATTTTTTAAACTTGTCAATACATGCATGGCAAGGAAACACATAATTTGGAGCTTCCATGCAGAACCACCATAACATCTTCCACTTGTTCAACTGAATATAAGGTGAAAGTGACATAAATCTGCACCTTTCCATTTCTGTTGTTGTTATTGTTGTTGTTAAAAGCAGACAATGTCTTTTCTATGCCACAAAGATACAAAGCCAGTGGGTACTTTCTTCATTGAAAACAATTTGGCTATTACTGTTTTATACGAGGTCTCAGAGTTGCCTCTTTGGGTTGGTAGTTTTGTGGTGGGAAGGAAGTTGTATCATTTGGTGGTGTGGAGATTGCATTGTGTGGATGCATTTAAGATTGTATAAAATCATGTGTTTAAAAGTGTTTGTACATAAAGAATGTTGAATCTACCAGTCTGATAGATACATAATGATGGAGGCTTTCACTGAGGCAATACTTTGCAAATTACCAGCTCTATAGAAAATGTTTCTCTCTGACATCTTTTGCCCTTTGTGACTGAAATTTTTCTGGAATTCTGAGGAAAGTGGGTATAATAATAGATTCTAATGTTTTTATTTTCTTGAAACTGCTGCCATACTTCCCCTCAGATTAACTACAGATCTGAGAGTTGGAGCAATTTCCATGGATTGAAAGCTCCTGTGCGCAGAGGAAATTGGCATTACCTTGCATTGGAAGTTGGTGAAGCTGAAACTTGTTTATTTGCCCAATTGTTTTGTGTGAAATTCTCATCAAACTTCTTCTGTGTTATACCCAAACTCTCTCTTAACTTTTTTACAGAATGACATTATTAAATTCCCTTTTAACCAAATTGTTGTCCAGAGGCCATAGTTTGCATCACTCTTTCCTCTTTCATGTGACTGAACTCTTCCCATTGCTTTTTATATAATAGAAAACTATAATGTAGGTAAAATCTAATTCTGAGAAAATAATGGTCAAATTTTATGATTGGGAGTCAGTAATGTGGTTTATCTTTGATATGTTTATTGAATGAGATCTCATACTCTCTTGGATTTCCACATGTTAAATGGAGGAAATGTTGACTTTGGCATAAATGATTGTGGAGTTCTTAGAAAGTTGTAGTCCCTCCTAGATCTTCTGTTTAGAGTGAGGACATAGCTAGAAAGTATAGTTTAACCCCTCTCCTTGTATAGAAATGATTACTCAATATTTTTAGCATTGGAACAAATCTGATTGCTCCTCTTGCTAAATTGGAGTCATAACTGTTTTTTAAAAAAAAAAGTTGCCAATAACAAACAAAAATACAAATGTTAAAATCATTTGAGAGTTTTTATTTTCAAGTTTGGATCTCTTAAGGACTGTTATGACAGAAGTTTGTTACTCCTGAGTTGTTATATGCAATATGATTGTAACGCCAGGAAATGCCATAATTATGTGCATGCCTATCTCTGCCATAATGCATGCAAAAGGTCTGGACTTAACAATTAAAACTCTCCATTTATATTATCATTGCATAATTTTCATCAATCTGAGGTAAATACCATTGACATTTATGTTTATTTCATCTGAAGCTGAAAGATTTGTATAAGAATGTGATTTAAAATAATAAAAAAAAGTTTCTCTTTCCCCCATGACTCAAAAGTTCTTATGTTTGTTTCTCTCTGTGTTTAGTCTAATTTCTTCACAAATTACAATGATCTGCTAACCACCTCACAGAACAATTGGTGAATACATCCTACGACTTGCCAGGGCAAGTCTAAAGGGCTGCTGGTCCATCTTGAGCATATTTCATTTTAACAAACATGCTGATATGAATTTACACTAGTACTCTTTTGGGCTGGTGTCTGTTGTGCATTTGTTGTGCATTGCAAATACAAACATGAATATGAATACCATTTGTCCGATTTCACCACATGTCAATGTATCACCATGGTGATTGAGTATATATCAGTCCAGCAATATAAAGTTTCAAAAGTATCAATCACAGCATAGGCAAAATGTGCTTTAATTCTATCATGCCACCACCAACGGCAAGCCATAAGATATGTTGCGGCCCCTTCCCACCATACACACAAAAGCCCAGACACTGAATCAGTAAGTAAGAGGTAAATAAACAAGTTATGAATGAAAAGAAGAACAATATACATAATAAATTCACTTGTATTTTCTCAACATGTTCTTGCACACATTGTTCTAAATTTTATTGCATCCTCTCTCAAGACATTTGCAGCTCAGTATGCAAACAGCATAAATGGATCACAGAACTAGTAAACCAAGGCATCAGTCCAGCCCATAATGCTTACAGTATTCTGATTCTTTGCATCACATGAAATACATCATAATAGTGCTGCTGTCTTGCGGCAAGTCAAAATCACATTTTATGATGCTTTTTGATTTAATCAAAGTATTGGTACAATATAAAAGTTTCATACTGGTACTTTTAGTAGGTGAAAGAATTTTGACTAAGCATTTTCCTGATGCAAGATATAGCTGTCTGAAATGACAGGGATCACTCCCATTCCCATGCAGTGGCAAAAATTCTGAGATAATCACAATTAAAAAACAATTTTACACTATACTGGTACATGGTCATCTTACCTGTCACCCAAACACTCAGATTGCCAAGAAGTTCTCTGTAACATAAATTATGTTTGTTTGTAGAATGATTTGATTTCTGTAACAATAAAACTTAGATACTGGACAGCCCTAATGACCTTCAGGGCCTGATATATCTCAGTTCCTGGTCTGGCAACATATGCCTCATTTAGATTGGCTGCAAAACAACTAGTGGATGTGGTACATGCATTGACAATACTGAAACAGCTGACCAAGCCAAACAGATGGTCAGTTTATGTTTTCTTTACCATTATGTTCTTCTGCAAAAGAGTTGGAGGAAACTGTGAACATATTTCACATCTGCATCTTTATATATAACATTCTGTCCATCACTTTGCACATTAAGCCGTCACAATTCTGTCCCTCATTCTTGTTTCAGGCAAATACTTGTGTTCATTCTCAGCTTTCTTGCTTCTTTGATGGCTTTTCAACCTTTTCCCCGGGGGAAATCTCAAATTCATCGTAAACAGGAAAAGGAGCTGGGGAAGAACAAACAAATGAATCGCCAGGCACTGCTTAATTCCTTCAGTTCTCTTCTCCTTGAGAAGCACATTTATGAGGTGAAAGTATAAATTCAGTCATACTGCATTAAACCAATCTTAACCCTATGAATGTTGACACAACTTGTGATATAAAGATCTTGTTACTGGATGAACATCTTAAAACTTCACATAGATATATTAAGCATTAACACAAATAGGCATTTTCCAAATTCACTGTTAAATATTACTGAGAACAATCTCAGTACAGTGACCATCAAGTAACATTTTGAATGCAAAACTGAAAAACACTTAAACAGAGCCAAATCTGTCATCAGACACAAGTGGTAACCACAGAAATGACCCTATTAAAACTTCAAAAATACTAATTTTTTTAAATCTAAGGATCTCATACACTTGTTTCAACACACAAGTGATCCTAATCCAAGTATGACTATGTTCAGCTATGTCTGATGCAGTCAAAAGTACTGCAGAGTAGTTGGTGGCATGGCCACACAGACTGAAAGATTTGTTATTGTTGAAAAATATGTGGAGGGAAACTCCACTAGCTAAAATTTCCCAAGAAGTATTTGAGATGTCAAATTTTATTTAAGTGGATAAACTACATATGCACCACTTACATTTTGTGGGATTTGACTTAATATCCTCAGCTATGTGTTGGCTATCTGCATCCACTAGATCTGGGGTCTGAAATTCAATGTTCAGCTATATCACATAATTATCAAGTAATTTTGCTTGGGTGTATCAGAATTATTAGCTTCAGTGGGAGTAACTTGCTCTTTAAAGCCTGTATGCTGAGGCTGAGGCTGCTGAAACAGCTGAAAATCTGCAAAAGAGCTGCAATCACTGGTGACTCTAATGTGCTTAGTCCACAATGATTATGTTGCTGGCTCAAACCAAATGATATGTATTTATAATACAAAATTATTCATATACCAGTGCATTTACCTACCCACTGAATGGATAGGAAAGGTTTGCAAAATTAGGCAGAAAAAGAAACGTCACAGAAATATTAGTAGGCCTACTATGCAACAGTTGCACTCAGTGTGCTCGATTTTGCCAGAACTTAATCCTTCTCCTAGTCCTACCCCTTTTTCTTTGCCTGTGCCACAAAACTGACAAACCCTCACCCACTTACAGTGAAATCAAATTTGTTTTGCCCATGGTACTATAAACATCATCATACTGCATATCATAGTAAATATACAAGCCTGTCTACCCGTCCACGCACACTACATCAAGCCAGCCAATGAGTGAACATGGTCATGCAAGACGGAGGGCGAAAACTACCCATGAAATCATTCATCTATGGCATTTAAAGGTAACAGAATGGGAGAGATCATTTCAAATTATTGCTGCATTCTTTGATTCTTTACTTTGATTCTTTACAATTACAAACAGCTACATGTCTTTTGTAAATTTTTGATCGTACACTGTGGCTTCTCTGCGGCATTCTCGATGGCGCAAATTTGAGTTTATTATTTTTTAAAACAAATGTAATCAAGCAATATAAAGTAAAATTCAAACCTTTGTTATATTAATGCCTGGCATCTTCCCGTACACAAAATGCTCCATTTACTTCTGTTTATATTGCATTTTAAGCAAAGTACAAGCACCTTACATTATTCATCAGCAGCTATGGAAAATAAACACTTGAGCTGAAAATAATGTACCCCTTAGGTTACCTCTGTTGTTCCATATTTTGCTTCCAGTTCTCTTGCCCTCATCTGAGTCATCAACATTTGGATGTGATTGCGTTCAATTTCCTGTGACAACAGAAAATAGATTACATGACAACTGGAGGAGACAAACTATAAACCATGAACAAAGACAGCAAAATGAATATGAAAACAAAATGAAAGGCAGTAGGCAAAGAAGGATAAAAGGGAAACAATCCATTTTCCAATTGAAAAAGGAAAAGCACTGTGAGTGTGATGTTATTGCCAGGAGTGATTCACAATGGAAGACAGACAGCTGTTGTGACTCCAAACTTGACTTTTGCTTCATAGTCTTCGACCAGAAAGACTAGAAAAGCAGCTGGCAGCTGAGGCTTATGGTAAATCTAATGAAGTCCTGCACAAAATATATTTAAGTAATGCGGCATCCATCAGCTGCCCAGCTGTAGGAATTGGAGACTAGCGGTGGCACAATCTGACTCAGTTCAGAGCATCAATATCAACAAATTAGAGGCCGGCCATAATATCAAGAGATTTTGTAATGGATAGTGTAGAATTAGATTCTTACTGGGAAAAAGGATAAGGATCCAAGAGATGAGAAAGGGGAAATCAAAAAGTTTACCTCCTAAAATTTTTTAACAGGTGTGCATCATCAATAAATTAATAACCTCTCTATAACTTCTGTTGGAGTTGAAATTTTGAGACTTTATTCCATAACATGTATGTAGCTAAAGGAACTGCACACAAATGATACCATTCTGGATTGTAAGGTGATGTCCTCCTACTTCAAAGAAAAAATAGGAAGACTGAACAAATTTCTATCAGTACATCACTCTTAACTGCAAACCACATGTTTCTCCAGACAAAAAGGCACACAGTGGAAATCAGTTAAACAACAATTGAAGGAAGCGGACAAATCAGTTTGAATTCACCATATAATTTCAAATTGAAAGTAGTGCCTGATTCATTGATTCATCATTTTACTTCGGAAAACACTCACATACTGACAGTCACATTTCTAACAAGCCACAATTTGCTGAAGTGGTCACCTCAAACAGTGAGGATCAGGCTGTGATAGGTAAATATTGGGTGACTGATTGCAGAAATATTTTGGTGAAAGGATAGATATTGGAGCCTTTCTTCATTTTCTATACAAAGGAAGTTGGCTTACTGAGAACATATTATAGGAAACTTCAAAGGACATTAAAAGTCTTTTGGATATTAAATTTTGGGATTGCTAGCTTCAGTTTTAAGCAACTTTCACTGTAGTCACATTCAGTTACCTCTGGAGTTGGTGGATCCTTTCTCCGCCCTCTTAACCAGGCTGAAAAAAAAGGAAATAAATATTTTAGACGCCTTTAAATGCAGATAGTCTATAATAAACAACAGTCTTTCCAATAAATCACCAGCCATTACAAAATTTTGTCTGAGTGTGAAATTAAAGTTGTGTCTTGCAACCTTATACCTGAAAAATATGCAACCATAAGACTCCAAATATTTGAAAAAGATGTATATATCAATTCTAAATAAAGTAGAATTTTGATATATTCGTCCATAACTGAGAAATGAAAGCCCTTATGCCACAAATGACACACCTTGCTGAAAACAACAGAATTAATTCATTGCCTGAAGTTTCACTCAAGTTCCCAAGAGAGATATGATGTGGAGGATACATGAATGTGAATCGTTTAAAGATGATAATTAGGTAACTGATTACTACTGGGTCTGTGGGTTCTTTGTAGGACAGACAGACAGCAACTGTTGGTTTGATGTCAACAATACGACAGCATGGAACCCACCCAGGGGCATTGACTATTCTTGTAGATATGGTTAAATATGATTATTGAAACTCTACAGAATATGATCATATGAATAGAAGGCTAAACAAAGAATGAAGCTCCCACCAAAGACCAAAGTGGCCCGTGGGTGACAGCAAAGGGTGAGACAGATTTCCAATTAGAAATAACCCCTCAGAATTAGACAGATCTATAAGGTATGCCTCAGCAATTGACACTGGATGTGATGTACACAAGAGCAAATATTTCCAAAAGTGCATGGGTCCGCCTCCAACACAACAGTTACTCTAACTTAAAACAAGCATACCATTCCATTCCACTGGCACCTCTGGTATCTCATAGTGACCTAGGTTTTTCCTATCCTGAATGTAGCGGGATGACCTCAAATTGTGTTTCTTATCTGAAAACAGCAGTAATAAATTAATGAGATCTCACTTACATTCGCTATGTGTTTCTGTCAGAGTAAACAGACTTAAAACTTTCTGCCATAAATTCAGCGACGTCAATTCTAGCTGGGCCTTTGATTATTTTAGGAAGAGTCAATAACACTACAATATAATATAACCTGCAACATCTCACTCATAATGTGGTGGAAAGAAATTCCATCAGAGATCCAACCTTCCTAAATTCAACATTCCTGGATGTACTAATGGACATGCCTTGACTGATGAGAAAACTGTCTCTGTATGACTTCATGGCATCTGTCATATGTTACTGACTGTCAGTAACAGCTTGTACAGATTAACTCCTTTGAAAAAAAGATTCTCTCTTTTTTTGCAGGGAGTTGGGTGGGAGGAGNGGGGGGGGGGGGGGGGGGGGGGGGGAGTGGCTCTGCAGACTATCTGTGAATTCTGTGTAATCCAGTGGCTGTGTATGATTGAGTCTTCTGTATTAAATATGTAAGAAAAAAACTGAATTATAGTAGGAAGAAAAAAAACAACAATAAACGAATTACAAATAGAAAAGCAATAGTAGAATAATTTCAAATAAAGACAAAAATAACTTGTTATGTTATAATGCTGTGTTCTGCCTGAATAAATAACTAAAGTGAGGAATAAGTCAATGAATGAATGAATGAATGAATGAATGAATGAATGAATGAATGAATGAATGAATGAATGAATTCTATGCCCTTTTTTCAGGTGTGCCTATGCAGCAACCTGAGAATTCTCTGTCTCTTGGACAGACCTTAAGTGAGGTCATAGTCATAGTTACCAAAGTCACTCATACCGATCACTGTGCTGTTAGCTGAGGGAGGGCCTATACCATTAAATTAAAGTTTATGAACATAACAGCAGACAGTATGAATGTGTGGCTTAACGCCCAACCACAAATAAGCTATAATTGTAGATTAACTCTTGTAAAACAAACGTTGGCTCAATTTGCACAGACTTAGTACCTTACTACTACTCTACTAAATGCTTTGGTCAAATATATTCTCATGCATTCATGTCCACTCCGGGAAATGTGACTGCTGACGTAACACACTTGCTGACTGACTGGCATGTGGGAAGTTAATAATAATAATAATGCAATTTATAAGTCTAATATCCAGGTTAATGCTCACTCACACATCTTCACACCATTAGTTACACAGTCACAGGAGTTGGTAACCAGCCATAACTGGTCATGTGAGCTGAGTATGTATAGAAATAACAACAGCTGCCTAGTGCCACTAGTATTAATAAAGATTAGCAATAACATGCAAATATAGCTAAATTTTGAAAAGAAAATAGTATGACCATGACACAGCTACACTAATTCTGAAAAGTCCATGAAGATGGGTTGTGGGCAGTACTTAACACTGTCAATAAATGTTCAAATCTTCTCTAAATTATTTGCCATCTACTCAATCAGCTTCATTCAGCCCTGTTACTGTCGTTGAAATTTTCTGTAATCTATCCACTGAATATTTCTATAACAGCACTGTGACTAAGTTAAGAAAAAATATAAGTGCGTAAAAAAAACTAGACGACTAGTCTTAGACTTAGTCTAGACCTAGACTAGAGCTAGAGTTCTAGACTAGTCTAGATCTAGACTACTAAATCTACCTGCAGGTTTCTCGAAGTATTTATTTCCGAACTGATCGGTACCCACAAATATATCCTTCTGTTTTGCAACAAAAACCGAATCTTTTAAATTCGTCATTATTCTCCACAAAGTGGTCATTCGCTTTGACATTGTGCAACGTTGGTTTCACCTGTCCTCGCGAAATCGAAAGTAGCTTGCTCTATTTTAATTTCTCTTCGAGACAGAAGAGGTAGACCGACGAAAAAAGTAGGTTCCCTTAGTACACTCTTATGTGAATGAGTTTGTGAAGCATTTAACAACAGGGGCGTTAATCCACGTAAACATTTGGGACACGCCACAACCTGCTGCTGAACACAGGAAGACAACGCTGGAAGTTAGGTTGCAGGAAAACAGTTATATTTGCGTAGAATGACGAACAGTATAATGTCACAAATTTATTATTCATTATTGTTTCTAGTTTTGTCTTTAGTTAGTATTCTGGTCTACCAGAATGCGATAGAAAGCAAAATGGAGACTTCCTTTGACAGGGAAATAGACTGTATCATACATTTTAACTGTTTAAGGGCATAAAGGTTGGAAGGAAGGCACATCACCCATCTTAACTTTGAAACTATAGGCCTAGTTCAAAGACGTTAAGGTGGATTTTAAAGTTAGACATGATGAACACATGATGAAGCTGGTGCCAACACACTGAGCTGCACCAAAGTCACTGAGTTGCATTTCTAATCCTGTGGTGTGTGGCTCTAGGCTGTAACACTAACACTTCTCTTTACTTCTTCTTGTGATAGTCTACATAGTGAACCTGATATTTCTGTACTGTATAGTTGAAAACAACAATTAGCATTCATGTTTTTGTATTGCATACATGTTTGTGTTTAACAGATATAATTTTCATCTACTTAGGCACAATGAACTGAAGCTGGACATCAGAAGTGCTTGCTGATGGACTGGGAAAACAAGTTCTACTCAATAGTGAAAGAAACAGAGGATAACCTTGCTAAGGCTAAGGTACAAGAGTATAATATTAACCTTTTTGCCTGCAGATGTACAGACACTTCAGGAGAATAAATTGGTCTCTCAGAAAATCATTCTTGTATGTTATTATGAAGTCTGACAGTAACAGATCTTTCCTTCACAGATTTCCTTCATAATCTTAAGTGAAAATTTTGTCTGGTTTTTGACTATAAACTGTAGCTAACCTTCAAGTACCATGTGATATTTTATATGAACACGATACTGTGCTGAAGATAACAAAAATGTTTTAAATGGAATTCTGTGTTAACCACAGTCTTAATGATTACAACTCTACAGCCTCCATATTTTATGAGAAGAAAAATAGATCCAACATTTTAATAAATCAGTACTTTGAATGTCAAAAGTAACTGAATGATCATAATTCCATAATGAGTATTAAATGCAAACTTAAATGGTGGATCAAAACAGAAACCATATATCTACCCTTGAAAATATGACAACACAATATATGATCTTTTGCTGTATATCATCAGGAAAAGTTGAATGGAAAAGCATCAGGATCATTGAACGTTAGTTATCCAGGACTCTCAAATTCATCTCCTCCTCGAAGAACAGGAGGTTATCTCTCACCTCGTGCAACTGTCACTAGGACCCCTCTTTCTTTCCCACCACAGTACAGTTCTGCCACTGTGCCAGAGACCTCAGCACTGAATATGAGCGCTGCTAGTGGTATTCAAGTGCTTCATATGCAAGAACAGATAGATTCTCAAAACAGGGTTTGTGAAAATATCGTTAAAATATTTGAAGCGTGATATTATGAGAGAGAAATACATTTATATTAAACTGGACTCTTGTATGTTATATTTCTTTTTACATCTTCAGACATTTTTTCCCAAGATGAACAATTCAGCTACTTTCATTGTGATTCATTTGTTTTAGAGGCACATACCATATCACATAGTTTGTGAAATTTGGTTTCACTCAGTATGTGCATTACATACTATACCTCCCCCTTGGATCTCAGTGACATTTGTTACTTACTGCAAATTTATTAAAGTTAATATATCGTTGTTATGCTGATATCAGAGACTTAGAAAACATTTTGCTGTGGGCACCATGGCACCTGTGGTTAAACTTTCTCTTTCCTTTATGATCTCATTTAGCATAGCATAGTGTCCACTGAATCATGAATGAGTGATATTTTTATAACATTGTTCTTGTAATCAGATGGAAAGATAGGTTTGCTCTGATTGTATCTCAGTCATCTAATGACTTTTATTTTTATCCATTCAGACAATTGAAAGGTTGCAGAAACTGGTGAGGTCACTTGACAATGAAAGAGACTTCTACAAGGAACAGATTTCCCTATTGAAAGGTAAGCCTCCTAGAAGGCATACTAAAAATCCAGTGGGGTTCATGAGATTTGTTCCTAACATAAAAGTATTTTAGGCACATTATAGTGAACTTGTGAGGACTTTCTTATATTAGTGTCAGTCCTTATTCTCAGTCATTTATGCAGTTGACCAATTTCTTAACATTGTCAGTCAGGTGCACTTTAAAAGAATTCCCATACATCTTTAAGTGGGTTGTCTTTAATCTCCATACAGCTCTTAGTTGTAAAATAAACTAAATTTAGTTACTGCAAAACTATACTTCCAGTTGTTAATGTGATAGCCTCAGCTTTATAATTCATTATGATCCATACTGATCATTCTCTGTATTTTTCAAAGCTTATCTTTATTTACACCTTTTCCTCTCATTTTTTTCCTTCAGGATAAAAGCAACTTAAATTTCTTCTTTCTGGCAATTTACTTTTAATTCTCTATTATAGTGTTAAATCACTTTAACAAAATCGAACAGCAAAAGAACCATGCATGCTACTGATGAAGTCCTGGTAAAACTACTGAAAGAGAGAGACTGGGGGTCCCTGGACTGGAGGAAAGGGAAAAGGGATGTTCATATAGAATGCATTTGATATCCTCTTAATGAGACAAGTACAGCCCGGACCAGCAGTCTTACAAATTTATGTTGTTGCACTTGGATCTTTCAGATGAGGTGGATGGATTAACGGATAAAATGAGCAGCCGAGCTGCTATGGCCAGTTCAGAGAGGCACTTGTCTAATGTGAAGAGGGAAGTGATGCATGAGATTGAAAAAGTGAAGTCTATGCTGCAGAACTATTCTAGAGAGGTCAGCAAAAGGCCAGCACCATCTTCAGGATTTGATGAGGATTTCTGGACAGTGTGAGTAACGTATAAAGTACCTGGTTATAAAGGGATATTCAAACCATTTTAAGACGTACATTTACTAGGAGGGTGAGTGGTTAAGACTGATAAACAAAGAAACTGGTTGCTGGACAGTTGCTTTGGTCATGATGAGAGACAAAACTTCATACTTTCAACCATTGATAGAGAGCTTCATTAATACAGTTGGATGTTGTAACCTCAAACCACATACACTCTTAAAATTTGTTAACTGGTTGGAGGCAGTGTCCCTGAGTCCCTCTTTTCAATATCAGATCCTACATGTGACCTCAAATACTTCATAAGCTGAAATATGGACTGATCTCTTGCATATATATGCTGTATGTATGTTTCCCTTTTCCCCACAGCAAAGATAACCTCACAGAGAGCCTTGAACTGATACGCCGAGAGCTGAGTCTCATGAATGGAAGAATAGGTGAGACATAAATACTTTCACTCAGCTGAAGTTTTATCTGTTTAATGCTGGATTCTTATTTATTGAAACTTTTTTCTAAATATTATTCAGAAATGGAGTTGTTAAAATGATGACAGATGAATGAACAACCATTCTGTTCATGTTGTTAAAATAAGTGGTATGTTAGTGTGACCTATGAACAGTTTTCCTTAAAAATCATGATGTAGAATTCATTGTTAGTTTTGTGGTTACAAAAGGTTTAATATCTCTTACAATGATCTATGCATCCTGCTTTCTGCCCCTATACTCCAGAATACTTGAACTCATACAGGGAGATGTGATCTGCCAGAGAGTGTTGAGGGTTTTGTTTTCTAGTTTTGTTTTTTTTTTTTAAATCAAATTAATTTAGACAATAGCTAAGTAGAGCTAAGTGATATGTAAAATACTTTTATTAGTATAACATATTTTGATCTATTGTGTTGACATTCTTGCATAAAACAGACAGGATGGAATCACAGATTGCATCAGAGTCACTGGACAGAAGCAGGCAGGATCCTTTGAGCAGGGTATGGAAGCATTGCATCCTAATTTAAAGACTGCCAAGCATTCCAGATTTCAGGGGACTCTGGTGTATTTAGAATGGAAAAGGGACCCAAGATATTCTATGCGAATAATAAACTTATGCAGTAGTTCCATTTATTAAGATTATCTGATATCTTTATCAAAGAATTATTGCTACTGGTAATGAATCATTGTATAGACAAGTCTAAGCTGAATTAAGTACGAAGTCTGACTCTCGGTGGACTGCAAGTAACTATACCTCTGTGGAATGGCACAAAAGCAAAAATTCACCTAAACATTGGAAGGGCCTATTACTGAGGGATCGTATCAGTGATAAATAATTGTATGTCTGTTTATGAGCTTAAAATTATTTATACTGACAGATGGAAGTTATGAAAAGTTTAATCCTTTATGATTTCAGAGCTATCATGGTGTAAACCATCATCGCCCAAGATCTCCAAGACTTTACACTCCCACTTATAAAAGTCCGGCAGATGTGCATGGTTTAGATGTGCAACAGTTAAGGTAGTGATGGAAGATTTATTGTGTTAATAATGATGAGCACTCTTTCATATACTTTTGTGGATTTATTTTTGTCCATGTTTATGCAAAAAAAGGACAGTAAAGGGATCAGATTTTTCTCATCTTGAAATATAGGTAATGCTTTGTATTGTAGATAACCTAGAAATAAGAAACATATCAAAAAGTTTAACATGGAAGGAAGCATTGCTTCAGCTCATAATATGACTGCAAGTGCTGACATGCGTGCAAGTGTAATGACTTGTATAAGACCACTGTGCAGCTGAACATCCATGTGTCATAACACAGAAAAGCCACACTTTCTTTACATACAGGACACAAAAGGAAAAGGCTCTGATCTTATATGTCCTGCATCCAGGGTTAGAGATTTGATATACATGCATAGACACACTTTGCATGCTCTTATCCTAGATAAGATACTAGACATCATAAGGGAAACGGTAAATGTTCTCTCCATTCTTTGGCCCTCTTCCCCTTCCCCATGTCAAAAGCCTTAAAGGTCATGTTGTGACTACATAAATGTCAAAATCTTTTTACTGAAATCTAGGGCTGTCTTGAAAATTGGCATCTGTGCCAAGACATTTCAATTCTCCATTGATGGGTATCCCTACCTCTTTCTCAGAGTGACCATCAATTCATTGAACTCCAAACTGGATTCCCTGGAAAGAAGAATAGAGGCACCTCTCTCTCAACAGCCATTGTCTTTCTCATCACTACGATCAAGTGAGTTGAAATGTAATAAGGCCAGCTTTGTCAAGGGTTCTCCATCATTTGGATTGATATCACAACCAAACACTGAGAAGAACAAGTCATAAACTCTTCGTCACCTCAGTTTAAAAGTCCACTTAACAAAACCCTGAGCCTGTCCCAACACTGAGTCAGTGTTAAGAGCAGTGTTTGGGACAGAAAAATACCTTTGTGAGAGTCCTTGGACAATATCTAGGGACCCTCCCTCTTTCTTCCCTAACCTGCTCATAACCCGAATTCTGCTCTTAACCCAAACCCAAGTACATCTTTGCAGAGCCCTAGGAATTTGTCAAGCGGACATATCACACTTTAAACTGGGATGATGACTAAGCTAGTTTTTTGTATCTTGGCAGTGACTAGCTGAAAGTCTAGAATGACTGTTCAAAGTGATGTAAACTTTTGGTTATGAGTTATGTAGGAAAAAAGAGTCAGCAAATGAAAGTGGAAAGGAGACTGTTCTCAAGAGAGGTTCTCAGATCTTATGTACTTGATAAATCTGGGTACTCATTATAATTACTCTGGTCTGGAATCCTTCAGTTTTTGTATTAACTCTTGTAATGCAACATCTCCAAGTGGGCGAGAGTGTCCTACCACCTCACTGCATTATGCTATGTCATTGTCTCTCTCGGTTAGTTACCGGCTGACTGCTTGATTCTAACGGAGATAGTCTCTTGTTCGTTTCTCACCTTTTGGTTGGGCATGGCAAGATAAGATAAACTGACATTCGCATCACGAATAGATAGTAGTTACAGTGACTAAATCTGGCTTTAGTGGCACAAAAATAAAACAGTAGTCATAACCACCAACACCTCAAAAATTTGAAAGTTTATTCAAGTCCCTTGGAATTTGAGCTTGTGAGGTCCTAGTATATATTCATTTGGCTCTCGCAAGCAACTGCCAAAGGTTTTTGTCCAGGACTATGATCCATGTTCAAATCTGCTGTGGGCAGGAGGATTGTACTCTCTGAGCCCTGTGCAAAGTAATTTTTATGATTTAAAAAAAAAAAAAATTGTCCACTGGCAGGTTACCCTTTGCGTTCCTTCACATCTACTTTGCGCAAGAGATCCACATCACATGTTGATGTTGATGATGAGGATGATCTGAGCAGCTTATCAGGCTTATCTGACCTCAGTAATCTGAGTGATGAAAATAATGATGATGACATTGACGCACTGACATCTGAGCTGAGGGATGGCATCACACCACGCCTTGAGAAGGGAAAAATGAAAAGTTCCATATACAAATCTGATAGAAAAAGAAAAGGTGAGTTGTGTTGTCGCAGTTTTCATTGTTGTTCATGATTTATTTAACAGAACAACAGCTAATGTTGATTTTGAGCTGTTTTGATCAGACTTTACATCAAACAAAAAAAATCACTTATGTCATGAATACATTCAATTACACCACCGTGACCTGCAAGCCAGTGCACAAACAACTGAAGTCAATTTCAAATACCACTCAATAAATCTTGCTTTCTCACTGCCTTCTAAATACAACTTCCCCTCCTATCTCAAGCTATTTGTAGGAAAGAACTGTTGAAGAATCTCTTACCTAGCACTTTCCCATATGAATGTGGGCAGACTCACTCAAGGAACCATTGCCTGGAAATTATTGAAGAAGTATCCCTTACTTTGGCAAACAAGAGATGAAAGGAGCCAGTGTGCATACAGATACTTCAATAGCACCAATGTGGTTGATGTCCTTTTTGTTAACATCAATGAAGTATTTATACATTGAATAGAGCCATCCCCTGTTTTTTTTTAACCTCACTGAGAACTGAGCCTTGTTCAATCTGAGTGCTCAGGCACATGGAGAAGGCATCCCATGTTTTCTGTATTCCTTACCTTACCACCAATCTAGATTACAATGACTATACATTTCATGAAATTCCTCACATTTAATCCACATACAAAGTGAAACAGCAAACAAACAAAGCGGCTGTAATTCAAAGGAGGTTAAAGAGCTTGTATGAGCTGATTTCATTTGTGTATTGTTTTTTTTAACTTTGGCAGGAAAAGTGGAATTTGATCTCAGTGACCTTGACCTCAGTGATGTGGAGGATGTCGATGTTGATACAGACAGCCTTGACCTTGACAATTAAAACATTTTTGGAAGTGCTTCATTACCAAAGAATAATGGGATATAATTTTTGCAATATTCTTCTTACCATCTCTTCAGTGAAAGCTCAAAATATCAAGTGTTAAAGTTTATATGTGTACATATCATAAATGTCATGTGTAATCTGTGCTTTTAAAATTTTGAATTTCATACACGAGTCTTTAGAGAGGACAAAGTTGACAAGGCATTTGGTGCTGGTACTTTGTTAAATAAAAGATCAAAGCAGGTGCTATATGCTTGTAGGGGCAATATCATGAAAAACTATCAATCTGGAGTTCACCCCTTGCTTGGTTTTTGTGGATTGGCTTTGCAGTGAATTATAGATGGATGTATCAAAATGAAAAATTGTAATGCTGTTCTTTGGTATTAGATCTAAGTCTTTGGTTTTCAATTTTATTCATTTTTGTAGCATAATGATAATCGTTTCAGATGGTGTCCTTTCGTACAGTTACCTTTCTTATTAATCTGAATTCACCCTGCCTTGCTGCAGAGGACTTCTACCGCAGAGGACAATTAGAGAATTATGTATTGTGTTTGAATTCAGTTATATGGGTTTGGCTGAATGGATGTAAAATATTTTTTACCATATGAGAAAGGTGAACTTTGATAGTGTCTTTGCTCTTAATATAGCTTTTACACAATATCATAACTGTGACTTGACAATGTGAGGCCTTTGTATGCCATGTTACAGCTCAGAACAAAGGCCGGTGACTTGCAGGAAATGGTTCAGGCATTTTAAACAGCTATATCTGTGATAAATAAACAACATCAATGCAATCAAATGCAGTATGTGAGACTGCGAAAGATGACAGTATACCTGGCTTACCTAGATTCACATTTCAGTAATTTGCTTTGAGATTGTTCATCAGTGTGGTATTAAATTTAAAAGGGAACATATGTTCTGTGTTTCCCTTAACATTTCTGAGATTTTGGAATATTGAGGCATATTTTGCAGAAGGTTTCTAAAAAGGGTATGGTATCAAGTGCAATTTCAAGAGATTTTCCAAAGCAGATATAAAACAAATGTTTGTCAGTGTTTGTTAGTGTGCTTAATGTTGCAGTATTGAAACTTTTGATGTTTTGTGCATTTTATTTATTCTGTGGGCATAGAAAATGTTCCATATATATATTTCCCATCAGCTTTGACCAAAAGCCATTTTCAGTGTCACTTTCGATATGACGCCTGATAAAAATGTTCTTCATCTTCAAGATTTTATGCTTTTGGAAACATGCTTAATGTTTATTTCTGCCCACTATTCCAGTCTATCAAAGTGGATTTAATGCCTCACTACTCATTAACTGGTTTTTCACACACTCTTCATCATACATTTTACAAAGAAATTTCTCATAAATATCAAGGATGAAAGAAAGTGTTATTGAAGTGCCATGACACTGAAATGCAATTAATGTGTGTAGTATCTCTCTATCCCAGTGACAAACCATTTCTTAACATTCTTGGAGAATACATTCAAAAACATTTCACTATATAATAGCAAAACAAGCACTGTTATGAAACACTTTTCAAGTCCTAATTTTGCCAACAGGAATAATGCTGTAAAGTTCTTCAAGTTATTGTGGGATTACGACAGTACTATTCCCTGGTGGCAATTTGTCCTATGGATATAACAGAATGTGCCTAATACTTACATCTTGTTGCCTCCCACAGATTTAATTATGAGCATGTTCAAGATTACTATTTGTTGTAATGAGCCTTGCTTTAGTGCAGGCTACTGTAGCAAAGGGCATATAATGAACTTCAACACTTTTTAGAAACTTTGTATTTCCAATACTCCCCCCCTCTCTTTTAACGAAAAAAATTCTAGACTTTAATCACTCCAGGACAATTTTATCAACAGCCTGATTGAGGCAACAGAATAGCATATTAAGATGGCAAAATAATTTATCTCAGTTGTCTTCTGTTTCTTGCCTCTAATATAATTTGTATGATACTGGTGCCACATATACTTAACAACTATTATATTTTCTCATATGGTAATATATACATGCCATAATCAAAAGCATACCATACTCGTCCAGATACCATGTATTTTCAACAATTTAATAACAGACGTTTCTTAAAAGTTCTTATTACCAATATGTAATATGGAAATTAAATGTAATGATGTATGTCACATGTGATTGATGTTTATTCCTTGTTTTATTGATGTGAGCCAATGCTTTGATAAGGATGTCAGTTATTTAGAAAATGATTTTATTTTTATTCATTATTTTTGTGGGGATACAAAGACAACTTGGTATATCAGAGCAAAAGTGATGCAACTGTTTTGTCTCACTGTGGAGAGCCCACATTGTCAAGAATATTGTCCCGTAGAAACAAGAGTTTTGCTTTAATGTGATGATAGATATGGATCCTGTGTGCTGTGATGTTCCTTTTCATCTGCAACCATTTTTTAACTCTAAGCTTAAAACTGAGAAAAACTATAAAAAACATGAAAGAAGATTTCTTACAACTTTATTAAATCATTCATTTATGGCTCTGACATAAAGATCATAAATATAAATTTTCTCCACATTTAATGTGTTAATGTCTATCACTTAATCTAGTCAAATCTCATCCAACAAAGTCAGGAACTGTGAAACAAAGGAACCCTGAACACATGACCTGCTTCTGCATGAGTATTGCTGCCTATGTTAAATATATCTCTGAACAAGACTTAAGTAAGTAATCCTGGGCTTGAGTCCAAAAGTATTGTAATGTAGGTATACAGAGTTGACATGGTTGGTAAAACATGTACACAGAATCCCCGGTAAAAGAGATCTAGAAGTGAATTTAAAAATCACTTTTTCCATGTTTCAATTTATGGATCATTAATCGGACAGCAAGGTACACATTTTTATTTTCAGAGGAATTTCATCTGCTTTGCCATTCTGAAATGTAGGCTTAATAAAACAAGAAGCAAAAGATCTGAGACATCCAGACAAATGAACAAGAACTCAGAATCTAGCCAGCAGATTATTTGAGAAGCATATTCCAGTGTGTAATATTCTAGTAAGACAATGAAGATACCTAGCAAATGCTACAATGTTTTGAAATTATAAGCAACAAAGTTGCCCCTTATAACAAAGAACAATGAATACTTTGTAAATGTTTTTTTCAACAAGGAAGTTGGTGTACATTGGCCATAACATAATTTGAGGGTAATGATATATTGCATACATGCATACAACTGGCATATAGTATGACCTCACAACCTCCAATTTGAAAAATGCACACACTTGTTGAAATGCTCTAGTTCTGAGTTCTATATTTTCTCCATTACTCACAAATTCAAAACACCTCACAAATTCAAAAGTATGGCTTTGTTCTTTGGAATTCAAGTTCCTGAAATCCCACTCTATATGTTACTCACACAATCAAATTTTGTTTGGCCAGAGGAAGCCTTATTCTGGTCAATTCACTTTATTGTGGTTGTTGTGGCATAAGTTGCGCATAGTTTTGACTGGGAGAGAAGTGGTTGTAGCAAGAAAGATTGTGGACTGGGATCATTGCTTGAGAATTTGGCATTATATCCCCATAACTGATAACATGCATTTAAGGATCTCTACTGTTGGAAGAGTCTGGTTTGTAGCAGTTAAACTGAGGTTACAGCAAAGGTAGAATAAATGATTCAGAATCATTGGTCATCTGGTTTTTCTGCACTCAAATGCCAACACTATTATACTGCAGCATGGGAATGCCAATACCAATCTTTGATTCATAGGGACAGCCCCATGGCTTTGTCACATAAAAAGTCCACATCCAAATGCATTTGCAAGCACAAGAAATTTGTGTGACTTGATAGTTTTAGTGCCACTAGGGGACCACATAGGTTAAGCTTTAATGCCACTATATAAGGATTAAAAAACATGTACAGAGAAAACAAATATCTTGGATACTGCAATAAAACAGCCATACAACAGCAGCATGCATATATGTCATTATGATCGTGGTAATTGTCTGAAATGTGTCCTAATTTTCTGTGAGAGGAATTCTGAATTTTTCGTCTCCCTGATTGTAAAAGCTCACTGCAGAGTGAACACATCAGGAAAATGAGGACTTGAACTTTTTATTATAAGAATGAGGCATACCCTTCTGCAGTCTAAACTCTGCAACTCCTTTTGCGTTCAGATTTCCAACCACCACATTATACTGACGTTTACGCTGTGGCTGCCCCCCACCCTCTGCCATCCGTAGCAGCGCATCAATTCTGGCAACAGCTTCTTCCCTGATGGTACTCTTGTGCTGAGATGTTCCTGGAGGCTGGTGGTGACTTTGCTCTAGACTGTGACCAATAATGGATGGCCCTCCATCAGCCACTCTCTTGTTCTTTCTGGCATGGTCTGACAATGATGTGGCTTTCAGGGATGCAGGAAACAGATTCTGATGGATCTTGGGATCTTGATGAGAACTTGATGTTGAAATCTTTGGCTGGATCTGAGGCAGAGACTTTGCAGTGGATGCTATGACAGTTGGAATTGCTGTGGGTGCACCATGTTCATAGCTGCCTGAGTTAAGTACTCTAACAGAACCCTCTTTGACCTTTGCGAGAGACATAACATTGTGGACCTTAAATTTTGAATACTGACTGCTGTGGTCACTGCTGTGCAGCTCTCCAAAATGAACCTGCAGTGCAACATCCTCATCATCTTCATCGGAATCAGTGGGAAAGGATGGAGGAATGTTTGAATCCATTTTGTCTCCTGCACTGCTGTCAGACCCTTGATGTTGTCTATGCCCACTGTCACCACTGAAACCCTTTGCCAGCTTATTTCTTCTCTCCTTTTGCTTTTCCTTTCTCTTCCTCCTACTAATAAGGATCTTCTCTCTCATCTCAGAATTAAGTTTGCAGCCCAACAACAAGTCCTCATCTATATTTGGGTTAGTCATTTCCAGTGAACATCTGTGCAATTCCTCAAAAGAAGTGATATTACAGTCTGGTGCTGGGACCAAGGCCACTTTTGGGAGAACGGCGCCATACTTTCGCACAACGTCACGTGATGCTGGACCAGAAGTGCAGACACTGCACACATGGCCACAGGTGAAAGCATAAACCTTTGAATCCTTCTTTGAATGTGATGCGTGGGTAGCAGTTTCAAGAGCCTGTGATGGAGCAGCTGTCAAAGCACTGGTGAGGTGAACCTGGTTGCCACTATCTGATACCTCTTTGATTGGTGTGGTTGACTGTGTATTCTGAGGATGGTAATAGTAGTCTAAGAAATGTTAAGGGTAAAGGACAGTACTCAGGGATGCCATAACAGGACCAATAAAAACCACTTATCAAAAATATTTCTTCAGCTATCCTTAGAAATTACCACAATAACATGTACTACTTCATTTCAAATGTCTTTCTTCCAACATCCTTCAACTTCAGTGTCAAAGACTATCCACAACTACTTTTTGCTCATTTATTTTACAAAACAAGCTAACTAAGCTGTCAGAGCTCAAATGTATCCTATGTGTTACAAAGAAAGTTTGAGGCTCTGGAGATGACTTTATTCGTATCTTGACTGATTTGGAATATGTCAAATAAGAACTAAAACATCCAGCCGTAAATGAAACTGTTTTAATTCTGCCATTACACACTGCATCTCTCTGCTTTCCCATATTTCATTTAAGATTAGTTTGTCTACTGCAGTGGTATTTCTGCATAAAGGGGTTCAAGCAGAAGCAAAAGTTTTTTCTTACATCTGAACCTATACGTCAACATGACAAAGATCATAAATAAAATGATTCTTGATGAAGGCATGGGGTACTGACAGTATGCAAATACAGGACTCTGAAAAGACCTGACAACCACCATTTCAAATTTTGATGTTTTTTTTCAGGCCTTAAAACTTTTATGAAACTAAGCAAATTAAAGCACTGTTAAAGACCTCTATGAAGCCCAATCATATCAATAAAGCAAAATATGCAGCAGACAGCATCAATCATGACATTTTGTTTGCTTGCTATTGTGGCACTTATGATGTGCACAAATATCTTGTGTAAAAATCTATATGAGTCAAAGCTGAAATTTTAAGTATACTGTATATTGGTTTATATAATTGACTTAACAGAGATTCTCAGCCTTTCTGTGTTTTCTATGAGCTGAAAAAGATTCTTTTTCAATATTTGAAACTGTGAAAGTTAATCAAGAAAATGATATAGCAAGTACTATACATATCTGACTGCACGGATGGTAGCAGCCAGAAGCAAAACATTTGGACACGAATGTCAACATAAAGGCTAAGCTGAATACGAAAGTTTGTTGAAGGGCTCATTTTCTTCAGACCTGATTTTCAGATTTCTGAAAATTTTTAGCATTCTGCCATCCCTATATAACTGATAATGAGAGCTGCTAGCCTAAAATAACACATACCTGCATTTGCACAGATTTCAGGGATTCCTTTCCTTTCCCTGAATTCAGCCAGCCTCTGAATAAGCGATTATTGGAGGCATTGTGCATAACTTCCATCCCCACTGGGTTGGTATTCAGGTTTACTTCAAATTCTTGTGGAGGCAAGTTATCTTGGTCCTTGTGAAAGAAGACAAGAAGATAATTTTCTCATACAAACTTTAGCAGTAACAAGTACAAGCAAAGGATGCAGGGCTCATGGCATCTGAGTACCTGAAAATTTGAAGTGTTCTAGGAAAACTTTTACAAACCTCGAAGACTTAATATGTTCATTTTTTAACCTATTTCTAAGCAAATACATTTATTTCGAATCACATCCAGTGCATTTGTGTATACTTTGCTGCACGTGATTTTAAAGCACCTTGTATTGCCTTGCCATGCTAAATGGTCTTCATACACCATTTTGCTTGCAGTATAAAAATCACAGTTGTTTGTTAGTAACTATCAATATTTTTCATCAAAACTATAAAAGTTTCCAGGAGAATAAAGAAATTGATAAAAGCAAAATCTATATGTTAGGAGGACAAAAGATTTAGATAATCCCAGGATGTTAGCCTTTTTTGAGCTAATACATAAATGCTGATAATGTCATCACAACTAGCCTAAACTTCTGGTCAAATGATACCTATAATGCATATGATCTAGTTTCTGGAATATTATCTTGTACATCAACAACGGTGATATATAATACTCTATAATAAATATACACACAATAGAACTCACTCAGCATGACAGCACTTTACTTGAAATCTCTGTTAATCTGAGAGAAAAGAAAATCTCCACCTAAAAGCCCTCTTTATGAATAATAATTATTTTTTGATTCATCCGATTACGAGTTTCAGTGAATCTTTGATAACACAATTTGTGATGCCTCGGCAAGATAGGAAAAAGTGATGGAGAGAGGAAAAAAACGCAGCTGCTATTAGAGCAATTTTCCCTCTCCTTAGTGTGTGGAGATCAGGTAGGGCGCATGGTAAATATTGTGTCAACAATGACAATGCACACTGATCCCGAAAAACATGCAACATATAAACAGTCAAGGCCATCACAACCGTCATCTTGAACATATGCCATCTGACATTTGCCTAGTTATTTTCCCTTATATTTTTATAAAGGTCTTTGACACCTATTGTTTTTTCTTCTTTTGGCCCTATTAACATTTTGTGTTATTCTAAATATACCACTGTGATTTGGGGAAATTTCTTCCATGGAGGTTAAAGTACTTCTTTTGCCCGATCTTTTAAAGGGAAGAAAAAGCGGGGTCAACGCCCAAAATATTTCACAAATGTCTTTCGAAAATGATCACCTCATATTCTGATTTGGTCCCCAATTTTTCATTTGGCTGGTTTTGACCGCATGCAAATACATAGGCCTACACACTTTATTTGTTTACCTAGAAAGCTCAAATTGTACCTGAAACTTCAAAATTGGATGCTTTATTTAGATCACAGGTCATTTTACACATTTCTACAATTCTGACACTGGCTGGCAGGGCCCCAAAAAAGGGGGATTTTATATATTAGCGGATTAATTGGGTTGTACACAGTGAGTGATTTGCTCCTCTAATTATAGGTGTCACAAACCTAAAAATGGAAAACACAAAATTCGTTCAATCCACAACGATTTGCCCCGTCTCTACAATTTCGGATTAACAAAATTCTACTGCATAACAAAGTGTTAAAAATCTTCAAGGAAAGCCTGACACCCCAAACAAAGGGACCAAAGAAACTTATTATACAACTACTTCTGCCAAACCCTTGCATGCAAAACATGTGCCTCAGAAATGCTCACGCCTACCTCAGTAAATGTTTCATTGCAAAGTCTCGCTTGCAGTCTCAAAATTTCCTTGCTCATTATACTCATAAGCAGGTAGAGTTGCTTCACAGACAACGTTCCCAGAAAATTCTGAGGAATAAAAATACACAAACGGAGGATAAAACTGATAAGAAAGGAATTGGGAAAATAGCTGGTAGTGTCACAGATCTTATTAATCTTAGAGGAAGATATGTTTTTGATGAAATACCATTCTTCCCTCTCCCCTCCCCAGTCAAGGTTCAATGGTATTACCACTTACACGAGTTTGCAAAAGTCATTTAGTTTCATTACATTATGAAGAAAGGCCTCAATTAAAACTATCACTGGAGGTGCCAGTTCCTCCCCAAACAACAAGGCTGTTAAAGATCTGAAATGATACAGCATTATATAATACTTCTAAGTGTGTACGAGAGACTAAAGAAAAGGTCATTGAACACCTTGTCCAAAATCACAAATGCCACAAGGACAAAAACAGAAAAATGACACAAAAATGAAGTTATTATAAATCATGTAGACAAGACTACTTTACTGTAAAATGAAATTTAAATATTGAATTGCGGGAGTCTATCACCGCAAAAATATGAAACAGTGGCAAAAGTGATGGTGATTTGAAGATGATTAAATCATTGACCTTCTAGCTCAATGGCTAGACTGATAGCCTAGGAATACTGACTTGTGCATTTTGAGATCTGTAATGACAATATTATTCTGAATTTAAAAGCTTTTAAAAACCAAAACAAACTTTCTGAAGTTCTGTGGCCCCATGCAAGAGCTTGATTAACTACATAATTTTAAAAAATTGCATTGTCAAGACTCTACTGAAAAATGCAGCACCTATTCAACCCTGAAATTTTGGGAGGCTCAAAAATCTCAATAAACTCGTTGGAGTACAGTAAACATGTTGTTTTGAATTGGTATTTTCACATTTTCATCATATAACTTCATTTACAGATGCATTTTTTTCTAAATTTTACACAGCTGTGGGTTATCAGACATATGCATGTGACCATGAAATTTATTGTGTGGCCTGAATAAAGAGGGAAAAAAACAACAACAAACAAACAAACAAACAGAAAAAGACAAATGTGAAAAAAAAAAAGCTCACCATTGCAGAACTTTCAATAATTTTATCATCTGTCTTGTAATACTGAATGCCAGGTGCATCTTCGTCAGAAGACCCCCAGGTTTCCTGATTTGCTGAAACATTCTGTAGGTTAAAGAAGAAAAAAATTATCAGAAACAAAGCAATAAAAATATTTACATCTTGAATAGAGACTTCCTGGTACAAAAGCATCTGTTACAAGACTATTAGTTCTGATCTATTTCTGTATGTCACTTTAAAACAAAATGTTGGCTTACAGGATATAAGCTGTGTCAGTTGCATAATATGTTTTAATACTGGTCCTGAATATTAATGCCCATATGATGGAGTTCAAATCTGTGGCTTGTGGTTTCATATTTTAAGCTGGAAGGTCCAAGTAATAAATTTAATTACACTCAACATTTAAACCAAAATGTTGATTACAAATCTGTTGGTGAAATCTTACTTCAGATGATGGTGGCACCTTTTCAGACTGCTGACTAGGGATCACATAAGGGCATGTTTCCATATCATTGTCAGAGTCACACTCATTAAAGTTGGACTTTGAATCTGCTGTCTCACACTCCATGATCATTTCTAATTTAGGTGACTTTAGTCTGTCCTCAGGCATGAACAGGTCATCTGCAGAGCACAGTAATGATTTAATTGTAATGTAAAACTCCTGAACATTCTAGTCTCTCTGGAGTGGGTGAGTGGGTGAATGAGTGAGTGGGTAAGTGAATGAGTGAATATTTTCTCTTTTTCTTTTAATCAGATTTGCTCTTTAATTATCACTGGCTACTTTTGCTCCATAATTTCTAGTTATGCTGTAACTGTCAAAATGTAACAAGGTCCAAGTGTTTACTTAGATCCATTCGTTCATCCATCCATCCATCCAGCCAGCCAGCCTGCCAAAAATGAAATAAGATAAAATCTGTATTCAGAAATGTTTCATCTTACACAAAACTGGATGGATGGGGAAAAATTGCTGAGCTCGATAGACCTACACTCAATACAAACCAAAAGCCATGGTAAAATTCTAAGAAACTCAAATCACATCATGTGAAGACTCGTCTAGTTCCAGTATACTGCTTACTTTTTTCCTTGAACCTGCAGCCATCTGGGTTTGAGCCCTTTGGCAGCCCAAAAGTATTGCTAGCATGCTGAATATTTTCATCCATTGTTCAAGACTGGCTGGTAAACCCCAAAAATGTTTATTAAAAAAATATAAAAATACCTGTTCTTTCCAACTTGACAGAACAAGGCTTCAAATCGTAGGATTCATATGAAGGTTCCTGCTTCACAATGATTGGCTTCACGTCATCTGACTGGTCATAGTCTGCCAAAAAGGGATAAATGCAACATTCATGAAGGACACACTAAAATCTAACACAGGAAGTATGAAGCTGAGGTAGTGAAATTTTAAGGACACAGAAATAAGCACTAGGGAACTCGTCAGCATTTTCTCCAGAGCATATGAGGTGGGGGAGATATTCCTCCCATTCATACATTTGAAGGGGGATTTGTAAATTTTTCAAAGGAATTTAGGCCTTCTCAAGTAATGCAAACGTTGAACTGGAGTGTAGGAAAGAAAGGGGAAATTGGCGCGCATTCAATGAATGTTTAGGACGGATTTTGAAATTTGAGGGGCGCATAGCACCAGTGCATGATTGGACTAAACACTGACACTTTACATCAGTTGATGGATAAACAGTAGGCAGGTAATGCGAATCACGAACCACAGAACATACCATTATAGAAAACTCAAAGATGATGAGGTTGGAAATGACAACTTTCTCATTAAATTTATGTTTTTTCAACACAGAGCTGTATCTAATGCTTTAAACTGATGCTAAATATTTGTGTTATTTCACATAGCCAAGTTTAAAACTAGTATGATCTGTGTGAAATGAGATATTTTTCAGCTTACACTACATAGATTGTATTATTGTTCCATTGCAGTTGTAATGTGGAGGAGGGCAGGAATTNCAACTTTCTCATTAAATTTATGTTTTTTCAACACAGAGCTGTATCAAATGCTTTAAACTGATGCTAAATATTTGTGTTATTTCACATAGCCAAGTTTAAAACTAGTATGATCTGTGTGAAATGAGATATTTTTCAGCTTACACTACATAGATTGTATTATTGTTCCATTGCAGTTGTAATGTGGAGGAGGGCAGGAATTTCTAGGTAATGCAGAGCACATCACAATATTTATAGGACTGATCTGTCCTAAGAGAGCAATAGTTCTATTTCACCTACCTAATTCAAATTCACTGTGGTGATTTAGATCTGTGGCTTCTTCATCTGGTTCTGACTTAGGTATCTGGGTACCATGATCTGGTGAACTCTGGACAGGATCTCTTGAAGGCTTCTTTCTTCCCTTCCTACTGCGCATGGCAAGTATAGGATCCCCTTCAGCACCATCACCATATCCAAGTTTCAGATGAGGAACCCAGTCAGGATCATGTTCCTTGTGCATATATGCCGGCTTGCCTTCATTTTGGATCATATGGTAGAACAAAAGTAAGACATGATAAAGAAATATGAATAACTTTGTAATTCATGACTTTCAGCAATATTTAGTGACACTCTGACATCCCTAACCTTGCTCCTGACCACAGCATAACCCAAGATACCTTGGGGGATACAGAACACTTGTAAAATAAGGTGGTGAAATGTTGACAGCATAGTGATTGTTTGCATACTTCAATACATTATTAGAAAAAGTTCATGATCATCTTAACTTACAACAAAATCCCAGATATCAGTTACTTGCTTATAAATCTGCTCAATCCTCAAAAGTTGAGTTGATTAATTGAGCCAGAAGAAAAGATTGCCTCAGCTTGATCTTTTGAACTGAGTAGTTCAGATTTACCACCCACTCACCAGGTTCAACCTTTTTCAAGTTTAAATTACAAGTTTATAATAAAACCTAACGGAAAACTGTAAAGAATATAGAGTGCAAAGGGCAAAACTGAATACTGTGCACATTGGGCTAACAGCAAACCTACAAGCACCTAACGCTTGCATAGTTGGCTGTTCAAATTTAACAACGGAAATTAAATTAAAGTTAGTACAGAATACTGATGACAGCACTAAAAGTAAAAGGTATCATGACCTGTCTGAATGAGAAATGTATTGCTAGATTAGCAACACAATCAGGCCCAGAAGGTAAATGGAGCCTCAAATGGTCGAATTTTTGTAGGATGCGAAAATGGAAAATATATTTCTTAAGAAAATGTTAATAAGTATAATGGCAACCCACAGGCATGAAATGTTTGATGGGTATATTTAAAATGGACTGAAATGCCTATCTGAGGGACCCCCATGCCATCAAATCTCCCTGTGTAGCAACCATTTATAGCATACCAAAAAAATTCACTGAAACAAAAGTAACTGATACAAAGACACTAAAGGAGCTTTTATCTAATGATATAACAATGACTTAATAAAAATTTTAAATACTTCTTCAAATCTCTGAATGTCATAAACTGAAATTTAAAAAGAACCCTACTGAAAATTCATGAAGTAATAAAAAATCTGAGACAAGTATCATATACTGTACAATCGTACTCACATCCAACAAAAATTCATGTACTGCACTTATTACCCTACAGGCCCATGAAAATTATTTTTAAAAAATTATGAAATTAATCCAAATACCCTATTTTCCACTAACTGCATGAGCAAGAACAACATCACTGTAATGTCTGCTGTGACCAGAAAAGTGATTACGAAGGTAATATTTTACTTAGCCTGCCTCTCTTTTACAGCAGACAATTATCAACTACGTGATTGTGACATCACCAAAGTGGCAGTGTTTGATAATTCTAATGCAAAAGTGATGTCATACTCTCAGAAGAATTTTTCCTTTTTATAAAACAAAAGGTAGAACAGGACCATTGACTTCTCAAGGAAATGTGGAGTGAGATTCTTAAAACAAATAAGGAGAGGAGGCCTACCTTTGACAAAAATCAAATAGGTCTACTTTCAGAGAAAAACCTAAAAGTAAAAGTAAAAGCCTCATAAAAATGTACGAAAAACTCTGACGACGGGGGAATGTCTCCTTCAGCTCTTTTGACTGGGAAAAAAAACACTGTCAATGCCCTAATTAATGCGAAAGCAAAAACTGGGCAAAGGGCTAAATGCTATGAGTTAAAATAAAAAAAAAAACCACTCACCTGAAATGAAATGATCTGAGCAGACAACATGATGTCGCCTAACCGTCTCATCTGTCAGATCTTGTCTGTTGATTGCCTGGATCCACAGTCTTCTGCGCCTCTCTGTCAGTGCTTTTGTCGCCTCTCCTTCTCTGGTCCTCACAGTTGGTACTGCAAAGTACTTTGCTGGTCCATTTGCAGTGGTGTTTGAACAGCCATAAACACAGCACACCGTTGGCATTTTGAGACTTCAATATCAAGTAAAAAAAAGGAAAGAAACTGTGCTTTTAATAATCCAGGCAGTAGTTGGAGAGGAAAGATGCCAATGTGGTGTCAGGGGACAGCATTTTTATGTCAATTTGCTCAACTTAATAATAGTAATACTATACAGTACTGAGGTGCTTCTAAAAAGCAACTGTCCACATCGAAGCTCCTCTAACTGCTTTGCCTGAACTGTCTCCCTAGGATTTCAAACACTTCATGCCTGTCTTGACCTGTTGTTTACGCTTCAACAAAGCAGCAAAGTAACGTTATTTCATTCTTACTAAAACCTTATAGTCTACGTCTAGTCTAGAGAAGCACTAAATTTGACTGAATTTGAGCTCTGTCATAAAAGGGGCCTTAGCAGAGTCTCAGCACACTGTGAATATATCCTCAAAGCAAAACCTGCAGCGATTTAAAACCGGCCTTCACACAGTGCTATTACACGGTACAGAGAGTGACATCATTTTAGGTCTTCCTCTTTACTCACTACTTCTCTGGCAAAATGGCGGACACAGATTGACGTCATCGTCTAGTTCTCTTCCTACTGGGCCTAATCCACCGACGGCGGTTCGCTCTAGCCTATTATGAACTAGAGTAGCAGTTGAGTGCAGTTAAAAAATGGAATCGTCTCCGCTCGAAACTATAGAATTTCAGTACTCGATTCTTTTTCATAAGTTAGCGTTCCACTCTAGTTATAACTGCAGAACACTAAGCACACTATAAATGATATTTAATCATAGGCTTACAACATGTGTGGTTCACTGAGTTAAATACTGTACCTCCATACGGAACGGGTGAAGATGAGCATATAGCGAGAATTTTTATTCTTTCGACGTGCAACCGACATGTAAAAGACAGACATACTGAAACTGCTGCGATAGTTCTTGGAGCTTGTTTGGAGTCCGAAGGCCAATTTCCATCCTTTTTATGCAGCAGCAAAAGAGCTAGTCCTACATTAATTAAAGGAAATAACCTAGAAAAAGCACCGATGTTGTGGCTAATCTATGATTAAAGGAACTGTATGGATGCAAGAGCGGTTCTAGTAAAACATGTTTCATTGCAATGAGCTTGTGTTACATATATGCAGATGTGATATCTCCAGCCATACTGTAGTGAGCAAGACCTACGCAATAGCAGTAGTTCAAGTTTATTCCAAATATGCAGCTTCAAATACTGCACATCTGGTATTTGCATAGCAATGGTTGCAAAAGTTGCAATACAGTGTACACTCATGTCTGAATAGTCAAAGTGTCCAAAGAACAGGAGAAGATTGTCCCAAAGAAAGCATTCAGAACATGCAATCTCATTTATTGTTGCCCCCTCCCCTCGCTGTCACCCATACTCCAAACATATCCAGCTTTTATTCTTTTTACTAACCACTATAGAAGAAAAAGAACAAGACTGAGGCAGAGTTTGAGTAGACAGTTGTACCAAAGCCAGCACATACTCAGTAGTGCTCTTTGACCAGAGAAGTGCTCTTTGACCAGACTGGAAATGCCGGTACAGTATTATCATCTTTATCTCTACAATGGCTTAGCTGAATACGTGGAACAGGGTGCGACACTCATGACTACTCTTTGCAAGAAATTTTGTGGTCTTTTTCATTTTTCACCCCCTTTCTTTCTTCAGAAGTTTGCATAATGACTACACACTTTGTTTTCCATCCTGCACCACCTCCTCCATTCCTGTCGACAAAGTTAATGCACATACCTGGAAATAAATTTCCAAGAGAAATCCACAATATGCATTTCAATATTTCCCATAAATAAAGTATATGTAGTGCAATAGGACCGATTTTGTGAAGTTGGCCACAAAACCTGCGGATTGGTTTGAGAGCAGAAATTTTCCAGGAGGAAATTACAAATTTCAGTCTTCCAAATTTTGTCTCCAGAACAAACTCCAGGAGCTTCTGAAATTCCGGGAGAATGCAAAAACCTTGCTTCCAGCTACATCAGTAGCCTTTACCTAGTGACTGTATCACCAGCATCACACTCTTAACACCAAATTTATAACAATTCTGTCCTTATCATCATCATCATCATTAATTACAGCGACAACAACAAACATAGTCAGACATGTCAACTACTCATAATCAATACCACTGTTTTTAATGTTAATCAACATTATTTTCATGTATAAATTAAACAATACACAGCATAAGCCAACATAATAAAAAATGGTATAACATTTTACAAGAGAGAAATCTACAGTATTGACAATTCCATACAAACACTCTCATTAAGAGCATTCCTTATTAAATTAGGAGAGATTCATTTAATTCACCTAGGAAGAATCCAAGCATTTATCTTGTGATGCACCTTAGTGATTTGTACATGAATCATTGTGTCATCTGCTGACTGCACATTTCCTAAATGGTTTGAATGAGAATACAATGACTGTTGTGTTCTTGAATTTGATTAAAAATTGAGTAACCTTTGTTAGTAAATACAAACATAACCTGAATCACTGCCATGCTGGTAGAATTTCAAGCATATCTTGGCACCATTTAGGCATTATATCATCAAAGAGAAAAACACAATGAAATTGCATTGGACCTCAATATTAGATATATCTCGGGTGACCAATAAAATATACCTAATGCTGAGGCTGAAACTTAATGAAAAATACATCAAAGTGCAGACTGTAATGCAATACATGTACTTGGTTGCTTTTTCAAGAAAAAGTGAGATTCATAACCTGAAAATAATCAAGCAAGCATCTGGCAGCTTGAAAATATGAATGGAGGAGTTTGGCAATTGCCTGTGTTGCTTAGTTTTGAGTAAGCATAAGAAATGATTTAAAACGTGCTAAAATTGAGAAGAAATGAAAATGAAAGAGTGAATGATGATGTGGAAATTTTGTGAAGTACCCAGTATCAACAGAGTGTGGACCAGGTCATAAGATTGAATTTCACTGCAATAAATCATAATCTGAAACAAGAAAAGACTTGACATGAGATAGCCAGCTTTATTAAATTTATCCATATTGAGATTACCTTGATACTCTTTGGATGTAATGGGTAACCTCTAAGAAATAATGTGAATGTGTCAGTTTGGAGACAAGAAATCTGGAAGCTTGGCAGCTGGAGTGAAATGGAATCGTAATTTTTTTTTTTTAGGGATGTAGGGGATTGGCAGGGTAGAGACGAATAAACTTAAACTATGCTTGAACACGCGACCTAGGAAAATCTTTTCATTTCAAAGCACTCTACAAACCTCAAAATATAAATAGGATTTCATCAGTCTTGTAATATTGAGAAACATACTACTGTATAAGATACATATCAACTTCCGCTTGTCTCAAATGAGTGCGCTCAAGTGTAAATCAATGCTTTTCTCATGAAAGTGATAAATTTTGTAATTTGTGCATGAAAGTAAGGAAAACTCAGGTCACAAGTTCCTCTGAAATATGGAGTGATACTGAAATCCTAAGTCACCAGATCTAACTTTTCTTTTTAGTCAAGTGGAAGAGTACATTTGCTCCTCCTGCTCTTGTGAAGTCATCAGGTAAACAATCATACATCAATGCCATAGTTACAACCTCTGTGATGCTACAGTTCCGTGAAGAAATTACTTACTGTCTTGTAGAATATCTAATACATTTGAACCACTCCCCTCTACACTCTGAAATGGATGCAATTCGTCATTT
>JAWQUT010000005.1:741325-751327 GCA_033807755.1 Ellobium chinense
CCCCCCCCCCTTGAAGCTGACTTTACTGAAATAAATCTTTTACAATCTTTGTCAGCCTGCAATGTTTTGAAAGATTCACTGGCAAATCCCTGTCACCTCAGAATCATTTTAATATCATGGCCTCCATACAGGTATAGGAAAGCTCTTGCCAAGAAAAATATTCAGCATTTTGGCATGAAAAATTTTGAATGAAAGTGAAATAGTTCATTAGATCTAGGCCAAAGGCCCTCCAAAATACAAAACCTGTGGGATACTCTAAATTGTTTTGTATTACAGTAGCATGCAATTTTCATATGACAGTTCTGAGCCACCAGTCATTCTGTATCCTGTAAAGTGTTTTCATTTAGTGGGAATTTCGTATAAATGAATATCACAATAAGTCGTTTGTGTGTACAATCAAGCACGGATAACTCAAATTTTTCAGGGTCACCTCATCCTCCTTGAGTTTGCTGAATTTTAAGAAACAAGTGAAGTACTGCTGTTTGGGTCTAAAAGGTTTGGTGGAGAAAACTTTCATTTTGAATTACCTGTCTTTGAGGTATTCATGCTCAACTGCACTATCATAATATTTATGTTACTGACTAAAGATCCAATTAACTCAGCCAAATAACTGACATAAAGTTAGAATGCAAAAGAAGCTTGTAGAAAAGAGAACAACAAATCATCATTCCTCTCCATGGGTGATATTTGGCCTCCTCAGTTGTGAATAAAAAGCATATCAATAAAGCTGAACTGACATGACCATTGACTATGTGAGCCAAAAGTTATCAGAAAAAAAACACAACCATCCCTTCATTTTCACCAAAATAAAATGAAGCTTTGCAAAATTTAAAAACTGGAGCATGAAAAGATTTTCAAAATATATGTAGTAGAGCAAGAAGAATAATTTGTTACTTGAACATTCTTGCTGCTAAATGTTTCCATTTTAAGATATACAGCTGACTCCACTTAATCACAAAGGGTGGCATTTAAGCAGATGTGTGTTTAAGAGGTGCTGTTTACTTTTATTATTTTTTAAATCTTTGTTCTCAAAATTGTTGTAATTAGGTGGGTATTGTAATATACAACAGATGAAGATTTAAGTGGTGTCAACTGTATTTTATTCCACTGTCCCACACGCTAAGCTCCTCTCTTCTTAAGCTCTGGCTTAGCCATCTTGTCTGGATTGAAATATACATATCACAATTTCAAACTTTTGTGTCGCCAACTGTCACAAATTTGTTAGTACTAATGAATAGACACACACTTCCATGAATCAATAGGTAGTTGGCGCAACAGCATTTAAGTCCTTGGTGGAAACATCAATTTTTTCACCTGCAGTCATGCCCGTCAACCATGCTCCAAATCGTCTTGTGTGAGAAAAAAAACTGAAGCCAGAATTTGTTTTTCCAGCCATGTCCTGAGCACCTGAAAGTGCTGAGGGCTGACTTATTGTATCAGTTTTAAGGCCTGAATTCTTGTTATTGCTGGTGGGAGCGGTTAGACCCTTCCCTTCCTGTGACATTACGTACTGACCAATGTTACTGCTGTTGTTGTACTGGCTCTTGTATTGCACAATAGTATTGAAAGTCTGTAGCTGTGTCAGCAAAACTGCTGATTCTTGGAAGCAGATCGCTCAATCTCAAATGTAGGAGGATGTTTTATAGCTTGGCTGATATCCTACATGCATAATCTTGCTGCTTGTCTCACCCACACACCTTGCATCAATTACTCAAGTCTTTCTATTGCTCCACTTCTCCATGTTGTAAACTGTTCCTCATATAATTGCTTGATAACCTGCAGAGAGAAACAGTATGAACTTTTGCAACATGGAAAACAACTTTCTTGACATGCAGCCTTTTCTCAAAAGGAATATTTTTTTCACCTCTTCTCCACGGATATTTTTTACAATATGTAAAGCCTACAAAACATTCAACCAGATATACAGGAGTCCCCAACAAACACTTGTCTGCCATATTATGTTGCATTTACATGTTCAAGTTCTAAACTTTGATATAAAGTATGCCTCGGTGCAGGGAAAGAAACTTACAGTACTTAATACTGAGGTATACTTATTACTGAGGTCCACCTAAATAATTAAATGAATGAATAATAATGAATCCATGCGTGTAAAATTCCTATTTAGTAACACGGTATATTTATGGAATGAATACGTTATATCTAAGTTCAACAGTATAAACAAAGAAACCTATGCATTCTCAAAGCAAATCCATGATTGTAAGCAATAACTGGGATAGGACAAATGCTGACATCAGCAAAAAGTAACAGACTAAACAAGAAGTCTCTATTTAAAACCTTCACCACTGTGCCACAGGTTTCACAGAAAAACAGTTTCGCAGATGAATTTCATGCTGTGTAAATGAATGATAAAAAGTTATCAGCAATCAGTTGATGAGGTACATTCTGACAGCTCCTATTGTCATCATTCAGGTGTCTAGAATCAATATCAAGTTTTAATTTATCCACTGTTCTTATATTTTGTATTTTCACTATCACTCATACCATGCTTGAAAAAAAAATTATGAAAAGAAAGGTCTAATCTAGTCTAATATTAATGGAAAAACATAAGATTCTATGAAAGATTATAAAACAAAGGAATCATACTCACGAACAGAATCATTTGCAATGTTCACCACATAAAATGTTTGTCTTGCTCTGAAGTACCCTTTCACACACATAGTGATGCAATGGATTAAGAAATGCTGTAGATCACTGTCTGCTTCTCTTGGTATTGATATTGACCTTCAACTGGATAAAAAAATGTTTATAAAAAGTAATACATTTGAAATTGGGGTCACATAAATTATCTTAACAAAGTTACCAAAGTGTTTACCATCATCAAGCTCACAGACTCACTGTAGTGGTAACAAATTCAACACATACAAAGAACAAACTCAAGAGTAATTAATGGAATGCTGCTCAGACTCAAACAGAGATGAAGATCACTGTATGAGAGAGAGACATAAGAAAACAAAGTACTGGCTGCTTCTCTTTTAATGGTATCGACCTTCAATTGAAGGCAATGTTAAAAAAGTAAGACACTTGAAAAAAATAGAGTCACATAAATTATCTAATCAAAGCTATCACAGAGTTTACCTTAATCAAGCTTACAGATTCACTGCAGTGGTAACAAATTTAACACATACCATACAAAGAACAAACTCAAGAGTAATTAATGGAATGCTGCTCAGGCAAACAGAGCTGAAGATCACTATTTGAGATAGACATAAGAAAATTTAGTCAAAGGAAGTGATGACTCTCCTCACTATATAATACAGTATTTAATTGTGATAAAGCATTGACCTTATATGTGTTTCTTGAATTTCACTGCACTTATATGTGATCAGGCCAACAACAGCCTGCAGTATAAAGACAAAGAAGAACATACAATGAGACTGATATATCCTACAAGACTGATATGCTATGTTCACTTTATTGATACATTTCAAAAATGTGACACATTACAGAAAGTTTAATGAGGGGAAAGACAGACTACGATAACATATCCACACTTTTAACCTGGAAAGTAAGGTCAAACAAGAATAAGAAGAGCTTTAATGTTAAGTCTCTGAGAAAATGCAATCCACAATTCCTAGGATCCTTCAGTGATGTCCTCAGGATTGAAGTTTTATTATATTTATAAAAAAAAAAATGTTTACTCTGTAGTTGTTGTGCCTTCAGTTCAAAAGTTTACAGTGGCCTTCAGCCATTAGTGGCAAAGTTTTGTCACCAAGGTCACTAACAGCAAAATACACAAGGAGATGTCAGCAATGGCTAAAGTGTTTTAAGTGCATTCAGTCTGACAAGCATCTGTGTACTGCAGGACCAAATCAGATTTTACCTGACCAAAAAGACCTATCAGCCTGACATTTTTAACCTATAAATGTCAGCCTGTAGGAAATTCACTCAGGCACTTTGTAGTTTTCTGCTGGACCTAGTCAATTTTCATCAGTCAGGACCGGAGGTCTGACACTTGTTGAAATGTAGGGGACAGATGAACTAGCCCATCTCTAATCTCTTCTCTACTCTTCTTTGCTTTTCTCTCTATCCTAGTTCTCTCCTCCTTTATTTGGAGATCCCCCAGCATTGCAGGATATAAAGGGGTGCTTACCAACGCAACCATCCCTTTCCTCCCTCAACACTTCCTCACTTCCTTCCTTCATTGCTTCCTCCCTCACTTCTCCCTCAATGACTCATTTACTTACTCCCTCAGTCACAAGTTGTACAGTATGTATGATGGGAACAAGTGAGTAAAACAGCAGCAATAAGAGAAAGAGAAGAGTGGGGTGAGTCTCTTTCTCTACCTTGCTTATAATGAAGGGTGCCTTACATCTTTATCTGGCTCCATAGACCTAACTCACCCCTGGAATTGTGAGAGTAAACCACACTGCGACACTTGCCCAGCAGGTTTCTTACTTATTGCTATGATTATAACCCAAATATAATAGGTGTCTCCTCTTATCTTCTAGAATAGGCTCTGACTTTGAAGTCATCAGCTTTCATGGGAACAAGAAGAGGAGGGTAAACTTTTCCTTTTGTAACGATAAAGTGGGTGAAATCCCTAACCCTATTACCCGTCAAGATGGGTTCCTTAACTCTAATGCCCAGTAAAATGGAGTCCCTAACACTGGTGCCCATCGAGCGGCATCTACAGTTCTATACACTGCAGTCATCATCGCCAACAGTAAAGTGAGCCAAAAAGAGGAATAAGGGAGACAAACAAACAAGGATGGCTGGAAAATTACTTTAGCCTTTAAACCAAACTGTCATATTGGGAGGATTTCCAAAGTGTGGTAACTGGCGATATATCGAAAAACATCTTATCAATCAATCAAATAATTACAATGAGGTTCCTAAACCATTTGCAAATGCTATTTATCAAGGAATAAAACATGTTTTTGCTTCTGTAACGTAAATAATGCATATTTAACTCAGGAACTGAGGTTTTCCTTGACGCCTAGCAGACATTTTGATAGGTGGGTCAACTTGGGAAATCCAAAAACTATGCTGGGAATTTAAACGGGAATAATTTGTCACAAACGTCCTGTTCCGTTCGTCTTGGGCTTATCTAAGCACAGGTGTTTTCTGAGTGTATACAAGGCTTTGCTGCTTTGTACTTGTATTAATTTTCGATAGCCTTTTTCACAGTCACAACAGAAACACTGACAATGTTTTTCTATATAAGCAACTTCACTTGATTCATGCAGTTGTCTCGACATAGCAAAGACACGACCTTTCACGCCCCTCTACCACTTTATGTGACTACATGGATCCAATGTATTTTTAACGCTTGCCTCGACTGATGCCCCTGTCTCGATGGGCATTAGGATTAGCATTAAGAGTAGGGTTAGGGTTAGGGGGTAGGGTTTGGGTTGTATTAGTAGGTGATGGGTATATATATATCTCATTCGGAATTCCTTTTAAGACAGGTAATAGGAACTGATATATGGTATTACTATTAGACATAGGGTTAATGCTTGAACTAAGAGGCCCGTTTAGCTGACAACTTTTATTTAAAGTCAATAATATTGTTTCAACTACATTTTTATTTGATTTTTTTTAAAACTAGTTGTATATCATGTGATTATAGAGGTCAGCCAATAAACAATGGAGGCTTTTGTAAAACAATCCATTTTATTCTATGTTTAGGCCTAAAACATAACCTGAAACTTATAGAAAAAAATATTAACACAATCTGCTGACATTTTTACAACTATAACTATTTTGCTGTTTTAGAGTGGTGATCTTAACTTTTCATATACATCCATTAACGCTTGTTGGTAACTCACCTTCGTGAATGTGTATACTGATTGCTGATCTTACAATCTGTGAACCTGCTTACTGACTCGAGTTCAAGTCCGTCTCCAACCTGAAGTTTTTCTTTCTTATCTTCTATGCATGATGTTCATACTAACACTGTTTAAATCACTCACTGTTGTATATGTATTGACTTACAGACTTGCCATCGGCTAAACTGAGGCTGCAAGATCTGATATAGAATAGATGATTCTACTTTTCTTTATTTCTTTGTGTATCTCCCACAAAAAACCATGTCCCTCTTTTTTATACCAGCACCATCAAAATAATCCCTCACCTTTGACAGCCTTTGTGTGTTCATTGGTACGGATACGGGTCAGGAGCTTATTGTCGGAGTTACCATGGAAATCCTTCCATCATATCACATAAAGCTGCTGTAGTTACAATTCGCCACCACGTGTCTAACTCAAGACGACTGGCCAAAACATAATGTGAGCAGACACAAACAAAACAAACACTGGCTAAACCAGCCATACATAGTCTTACTCTTATTTACCTTGCCTTGGCAGGCATAGTCTAGTCTATGGGGCCAAATAAATCTACGTCACCCACACTCGATATCGTGTAACCTCTTCAAATTCACATCTAAATATCAATGTAACTCTAGATTTTGGTGTAAATTTGTAATAATAATATGAGTATGAGTAAGGTCAGAACTTACTAGGCTAGCCTACGTTGCCTTGGCCTTGTTGCAGGAAATGAAATATCTAATGGCTATTGTTACTCTGCACGTATCGATAATATTACGTGATTCGGCTTTTACCTCTCGACCATCAGCATCTTATAGTCTAGTTATCGGTATCACATGACCATCAAGAAAAATATTTCATTATACATAAACTTTGCGACGAATGTTTATTCGATTCTATGTAATTAGGCCTAAGCCATTCAAGATCTTAATTTATTTTTGTTGGATGAAATGTAATTTATTTGGCGACCGACGGGCAGATAGATTTACTACAAAGTAAATAGTCACACATAGCGAGTACTGCTGAACTATTTGCATTTGTTTTTCCCCTTTTATCGCTTTCCTTATCATAAGTTTGGTTTAAACAGATAAATAAAGTGTTTCTGTTTTTCTCAGACCTAGTATATGACAACTATTTAGCTACAGTTTAAGAATGTTAATAATATACATATGATGGTAGTCGAATACATTAAATTTGAGGAAAGCACAATGTTTACAAATAATTGTACTTCCTATTTCCAATATGGCACCGGTGAAGGGTGTCTTGTTGGCACACACAGACTTTCCATTGTATGCTGTGCGTGCACTCGATGAAAGACACTTTTTGGTAGCAGGCGGTGGAGGGCAAGCAAAAACTGGCATTGCCAATGCAATCGTAAGTTGAGAATTTTTCATGGCTCTTGAAAATTCACATCGTGTTGTCAATTCGTGTCTGTGTGAGTGTGACGCGCAGCCACAATCTGAATCGGTGTCTGTCTACTCGTCAGGCCTTGGGCAATTTCTCCGTTACGCATTCATATTTTTATATTTTATTTTCTGTTGTAGAAAGAAATCACCCACATTTATAATCTAAGTATTTATTTTGACTCCATCTTTGAAATAATACAGATTTTGGGAGACAGACACAGGGGGAGGAATTCCATATGTGTGCCAGAAAGATTTTCGCATACTAATATACCGAACCAACAACATACCCTAACCCTAACCCAGGGTTAGGGTTAGAGTTAGGATTAGGGTCAGGGTTAAGGTTTAGGGTATGTTGTTGGTTCAGTGTGTTACATCGGAAATCTTTCTGGCACACATATGGAATTCCTCCCGACACAGGTCATGACTGATTGACTCTGTACTTGTAATACTTGTATAGAGTTCTTCAGATCTTCCGCGTGAACTTCGGATTGCTCTAAGTCCGATAACCGCCTACGTCATCAGTCGGAGGGCAGCTGGCGAGGCTGGGAGGTCAAAGTGCATATTCGTGCATAACATTGGCCGAGGCTAGTGATCAGCTCTATGTGGGGCATGGAGAAAATGACATTCCTGGCGCTAAAATTGTTTTAATGACCAAAATCTACTCCATCAAACTGTTCTTCTGTAGGGTATCCCCACGGAATCAATGTAATCCATAGATCTATATCACTATGCCGGCTTCTTCGCTCGGGGAAGAAGGAAAGATCTGTGTAATCTTAGCATTAGAAGCTGGAACCCATGATCAGACCTACCTTGTTATTAAAAATTTTGTAATTATCTCATTTCATTAAATAAAGTTTTTGTATCAAATGCCCCTTGGTGCATGAAAAAAGTATATGTTATACTTATCAAGGACTTAAGAATTCGTGCATATGATTTCATACTTAGTAAAGAGGTATATCTATTGATATAATATATTCTTTTTTTTTAATAACTTAATATCTTGACTTCCCCTTCCTCTTCTCCCACATGCAGCTGATTAATATGTAATACTGAAACTAACAGACGTTATAAAACATATTCCCTTGAGAGTAAATAAAGGTTGATTTATCTCCCTATGTGAACATGTAGAGGAACCTCGATATTAAATGTTGATTCATTTAATAAGTGTAACTTACCTTGGTATTAAGATTGAATTTCACGGCTCATTATCATTCTATCATTTAATTAATGAGGCACGTATTAACAAGTGTATCAAGTATATCTCAATAATAAGTACACCAAGGGCATGTTTTATATGGGATTTTATTGTAATATGTATGGGCATGACTGTGCAGGTATGTGAGCGTGGTACACGTGTGTGTGTATATATATACATTTTAGTGCGCGTGTCTATGTGTGTATTGGGACGTTTGTGGATTTGTGGATAGATGAATGTGTACACGTTTATGAGTGGTAATATACATATATTATGTTGATAATTTTCTATATCTACAGTCTAGATTAGGCAAGAACATCCGACATAACTATTGAAGTTTTCCCCAACTCATTTGCTCGTTCACTGATATTGCGCAGCATTGCACAGAATAACTACTAGCTGCTGCAACCATCAATCATAGACTTGATTTTTTTGTTTTGTTTGGTCAGCAGGAATTCTGTAAAATTCTGCTGATTTTATAACCATTACCAAAAAGTTCTTGACTGCGTAGCACCATTATCAAAAAGTTCTTGACTGCATGGTCTTACTTAAATTAGTGGTATTTCGGAAATTTCTAAAGTTTCGGAAAAAGGAGATGAAAATACTCTCTCCAGATCTTGACAATGTTATTTCCTATGTTCAAGTGGCAAGTACTCTAAGCGCAATGCTTGTTCCGAGGCATTGGTTGAACAAACTTCTAGGTTACGCCTAGCAGCCTAATCAGTAATACTAGAGCAGCGTGGCCTAATGGTTACGGCGTTGGACTCAAGATCTAAAGGTCCTGAGTTCGATTCCCGACCACGGTCATGTTGTAAGTGCCTTGGGAAAGCATTTCATTCACATTTTCCTCAGTCCACCCGTCTGTAAAATGGGTACCTGGCTATAGGCAGTGGAAGATATTGTCAGAATGCTAGTGATCAGCGCCTATAAATGGCAGCGGCACTGTATGCTCCCCAGGGAGTCGAGAAAGTCCTAGAGTGATCAGGCCTGCTGGGGTAATAACACTGGGGAACAAAAATAAACTTTTTAAAAAGTGTTTTCACTTTGAGACCCATTTCCCCCTATTTTGAGGTCACTGATTCCAAATATGGCCTTAGTTTTTCTGTATCAGGTCAAACTTTTCCTGTACGAGTTACCACCCTTGATAAGGCTTAATGTACAACTGTTTCGACTCCCTAGGAAACAAAAAGCCATTAAAATTGTCTAAGGCCTGTGTAAAATACTTAATACATTTAGACTTTATTGTCTTGACAAAGATTACTTGCTGCAAGAGCGTTATGGCACAAATTTTCGCTTTACAGAACGCCTGGAATGCTATGTCCCAGGGCAGTCTCTCATCACACTCCAGCAGTAATCAGCCATCATATGTGTGTCCCACCTCCCTTGATATCTCTCCTCCATCACCTTAATGTCCTGATGGAAATGTTCTCCTTGCTTATCACTCACAGCTCCCAAATTAAATGGAAATTTGTCGGTGTGACTGAAGAGAAAATGGACCTTGATGCTCATATTGCAGCCTAACTTTTGGAAATGTTTGAGCATGTTGTCAACAATCTGCTTATAGTTCTCAGCTTTCCTGTTCCCAAGGAAGTTTCTCACAACATCCACAAATGAT
>JAWQUT010000005.1:751740-774837 GCA_033807755.1 Ellobium chinense
GTATATGTTATACTTATCAAGGACTTAAGAATTCGCGCATATGATTTCATACTTAGTAAAGAGGTATACCTATTGATATAATATATTCTTTTTTTTTAATAACTTAATATCTTGACTTCCCCTTCCTCTTCTCCCACATGCAGCTGATTAATATGTAATACTGAAACTAACAGACGTTATAAAACATATTCCCTTGAGAGTAAATAAAGGTTGATTTATCTCCCTATGTGAACATGTAGAGGAACCTCGATATTAAATGTTGATTCATTTAATAAGTGTAACTTACCTTGGTATTAAGATTGAATTTCATGTGCACGGGCTCATTATCATTCTATCATTTAATTAATGAGGCACGTATTAACAAGTGTATCGAGTATACCTCAATAATAAGTACACCAAGGGCATGTTTTATATGGGATTTTATTGTAATATGTATGGGCATGACTGTGCAGGTGTGTGAGTGTGGTACACGTGTGTGTGTATACATTTTAGTGTGCGTGTCTGTGTGTGTATTGGGATGTTTGTGGATTTGTGGATAGATGAATGTGTATGCGTTTATGAGTGGAAATATACATATATTAAGTTGATAATTCTCTATATCTACAGTCTAGATTAGGCAAGAACATCTGACATAACTATTGAAGTTTTCCCGAACTCATTTGCTCGTTCACTGATATTGCGCTGCATTGCACAGAATAACTACTAGCTGCTGCAACCATCAATCATAGACTTGATTTTTTTTTTTTTGTTTGGTCAGCAGGAGTTCTGTAAAATTCTGCTGGTTTTAACACCATTACCAAAAAGTTCTTGACTGCGTAGCACCATTATCAAAAAGTTCTTGACTGCATGGTCTTACTTAAATTAGTGGTATTTTGGAAATTTCTAAAGTTTCGGAAAAAGGAGATAAAAATACTCTCTCCAGATCTTGACAATGTTATTTTCTATGTTCAAGTGGCAAGTACTCTAAGCGCAATGCTTGTTCCGAAAATCCGAGGCATTGGTTGAACAAACTTCTAGGTTACGCCTAGCAGCCTAATCAGTAATACTATTTAACAGTCAACATCGAAGGCAGCACGAATCTGACCTTTCACCCATGAATGAAGGTAACAGTCAGCCCGGTTCGGACAGCGCGACTGAAAATAGATCGCTTGGGGGACTCTGTTTCAGCGAGCAGCGTTCTGAAGCACCCTATAGAGATATATAATAAAATATTATCCTCAGCTCCGGCTCAGGCACTCAGGGGTGTGAAATCTGCGATTCAAACCCATCTTACTGATTCCCCTTGAGTGTCCCTGTATCGTGGTTTTAGTGGTTATCAAAAAATAAGTTTTGATCTTCTCTTTGATCTCCATAAGGAAGGATTTCCATATGGCCTGCCATCTTACAACATGTTCATGACCCGTACCAATGAACACACTAAAGACATATTATTTTGATGGGGCTGATAATTGATATAAAGAAGGGTTTGGTTTTACTTGAAGATATTCAAAGAACTCTAAATAAAAGTGGTCGTTCTCAAATCTTGAAATTTTGTTTTTCCTTACCTTTTATAGGATATGGAAATCCTTCCAATGAAACTCACATCTCTAACCAGAACTCATGGCAACTAACGGACTAATAGAATCCAAACTCTATCCTCTAATTGACAACAAAATTGGCACATCTTAAGAAATGTCGTAAAATAACTGATGCTTCAGTATTCAGAGTACCATGGTTTAGTTGTTTCCAAGAAAGAGACCAAAGAACAGTTCCTGACAGAGTCAACAAACATTTTTCTTTAAAAGCTTAGACCAAGCATATTGTAACTCTCTTTCCAAACTCTAGCTTTCTCAGGTTGTTGAAATAAATGATAACTAAAAATTAGAAACTCACAAATGTGTTTATTTGGGGCCGTTAAGGGCTGGAATCACAAGATCATGTATTGAATTTTAGAACTGACTGATGGGAAGACCATTGAGGTTGCAGGAGCCAAATTGTAAAACCCTCTTTGAGCTGTTTAATAAAATTTTCCCCCTGAACCACAGGAACATTCCAACATGGCCAAGGCTAGTCTGCAGGTCTAGTGCCACCACTGTGCTCAAATTGTATATACAGTATGTCCCTCATTTAGAGGTTCCTTCGTTTAGATTTTTCACAATTTTAATTTGGATGAAAAGAGGTTGAAAATTTGGCTTTCTTTTGCAGACCACAGGCCTGCACAGATGAAGTCCGCTGAAGCCACTGGAAACATTGCCCTCAACATTTTTTTCGCACAAATTCAGGGCTGAATTTCACCACTTTTCAGTGTGGTTTCATGTTTTGAGGTTATTTCTGTGCGATCCAAAAGACAGATTTTATACTCTGCTATTATTGACTGTGATAATGCATTTTTTTTTCACCAGTGAGACTCAAGCAACCTTAAGCGGAATTCATATATATACTCGGGTATGGATGTTATAATAGTAATTAAAAGTCACATAGCTCCAGTTTCCGCATGCCTGTGGGTTTATAGCTGTACAGTGTTTTCTCCACACTAGAGCATTGCACCATTTTTCCGTTAATTTTCAAACCCGCCTGAAAATACAATGAATATGCACTGATATCCCCTTCTTTCCTGCACTCCATAGTTTGCATTACTCATAAAAAAGCCTAAAAGCCCTCCAAAATTCTACAGATCCCTCTTCAGATTTATAACAGGTGGGGGAATGTCTTCCCCAACTCATATGACTCAGGGAAAACACTGGATTTAGAGATAGTGGAAAGCTGACGCCAGGATATTTACTTAGACAGTACAGTAATCCATGAAGATGATAAATTATTTAAACTTATATTATTTTCATGATATCAGATGTATGTGTAACTACTCATGAATGACTTAATAACATTTCTTGAAGTGTAGTTTAAATACTCAAAAGTATTCCTAATTTTTTTCTTTTTAGGAGGTATACGAACTCAATGCCTCCACAGAAGGTGTGAAAACTGTCAATATTTGCCGCCATGACACCAAATCTCGTGCTGTGATGAACTGCTCCTCGTTTTATGATGGCAGAAACCACCATTTAGCCACAGGGGAGGATGAACTGTGCTGTATTTATTCTGTCAAATACAAAGTAGTTAGTCCCTCTAACTCTAAAACAGAAACAGGTGAGTTCAGAGAAGAATGCTGCATTCACCCAGTGGCATTTTAAATGTCACATTGCACTTCACCAATTGTAGTCTTGTCCATTTGCAATTGGAACAAGCTGTTTATACAGATTACATACTAAGAGAAATCCACATTATTGTACAGAATATTTGTGAAATATTAATTGATTGTATACATTATTTGCATCGCCTAAAGCTAAATTTACATATTTTTATTTTGTAGATAAGCTTCTACAATGGCCAAGGTCTATCACTATAAATTTGAAATGGTCCAGCTGTTCACACACAATGTCTGTGTTGATTTTCGTACCTTCATCGTCCTATTGATCTTCTGATTCCGCTTGTTGTAATATAAAGAAATGAAAGTTTATTGTTCAGCGCCTCTGTAATAATATTGCTTTGTTTCTCACATCTACTCATCCAACAAGAGTTTCAGGTGAAAAACCTCGATATTATCAAGATAGGGTTTGCAGGAATACCGAGGATTGTTTTACTTGTACTTACACTTATCCCCCTCCCCCTTTTTTCCTTATTGTAGGGTTGGTTTGAACACACAAAGGAGAGATATTCTGTCTGGCTAGGATACATTGAAGGAATGTATATGTAGCAATAATGAGTGATTTTGAAAGACTGCAACAGTCCTCCTTGTAAGCCTTGAAACAAACACTGAAGCAAGCAATATGCTGTAATTTTGTGTCTTTATGCCCTTTTATCAGATACACCAGATGGAGTCAGAAAACGGAAACCTGAAGAGTCCAAGAACGAAGAAACAAGGTCTGGTCAGGCAAATGGTACACCCATCAAACAGCTGACATTCCAGATTGAGGAAGTTGGAAATGTAGCCACAGACTTTTCTGATGATGGGGGCTTCCAGAAATGTGTGCGATTTTCACCTCTTTTCACACATCTGGCCACAGGGGGTGCAGATGGTCATGTGAGAGTCTGGAAGGTGTGATAAGTTTGTTCATAATTCGTAAATTTATTGTAATATTCAGGGCAACATTGTAATTTGCTTCTGAGAGGCTTTCAACTTCAGATAAAGACGTTTTCGGTTTTGTTTTGAGGAGACAGGATAAGAGGTATAAGAAGTTGAAAAGGAGAATAAATAAGGTAGTTAATATATCTAGACATAGTACTCGTAGAATCTCAGAGAGAGAGTTCTTAAAGAAAGGAGTTTAAATAAGGTAAATGATATACATACATACAAAAGAATCTCACAGACTTGAACGTTGTGGTATCAATCCTCAATTTTTCAGTTTGTTGTGTAAGTGACATTTGTTTCTTCTAACAGTATCCAGATTTAAAGAAAGTCTGGGAGGTACATGCCCACAAGAATGAAATTGATGATTTGGACTTCAGTCCTGATGGATCAAAAGTAAGTTTCGAGTTAATATAATTTATTGAAAACTTGGCAGTATGAGGTCTGTATCAGCCAGTGATAGTGATGTTTTTCCAAATCATAGCAATCAGTCAGTAGTGTTTTTCCAGGTCATATGAGCTAGAGGAGACATTTCCCCCAGTCATAAGTTTGAGGGGAGATTTGCAAACTGTTGGAGGGAGTTCAGGAATTTCTTAAGCACTGCAAACTTTGGGGGGCAAGACAGAGGGCGAGATCTGCGCATGTTCGGTATATTTCCTCTTGATGCTGCTGAAACACAATAAATGTCAGAAAGGTTTAATCCATTCCTGCGCAAGCTCCAGTCACAAAACCATTTTCATTTCCCAACAAGATGGGAGGTAACTCCTTATCAGTGAACTGACACAAAAAGAGTGAAAAATATTAAACTGTGAAATTTACCTGTCTTTCAAAGGCATTAGAGAAACAAACCAGTAGAGCTGTAGACATGGTATGAGCATTGGAGAATGCCATTAAATCTCCTTTAGGCCAGAGCCTGCTGTGAAACATGACTTTAATTTCTCACTGTTTCTGATGATGCCATTGTGGTGCAGAGATGCTCATGGCATAATTTGGGTGGAAGTGAGTCGATGTGTATTATTGGTGTAATATGCGGAGTCATGTGTGAGGTTGGTTAGTAAAGGGACAATGTCTTGAAATATTAATAGGTTGATGGTGAATTTATTGTTATCTCCCCTCAACTATAACCATCTTCTAGAAAATCAGAAAGAGCGTTTTAGCCTTCATGGAATGGTGTGACAGTAGAGCATTAATGTTTCAGATTGACAAGAATGTCTGTTAGTCTTAGGAAATGATGGCATATGTTGGGGGAAATGGGGTTGGGGGAGNGGGGAGGAGGGGAATATTATGTAGAGACCTGTGTTTTTTTTCTTTTTTTTTTATAAAGTTAGATTGCACTGTCAGAAGTTGCCTGGTTCTTAAACAATATGTCTTATTTTAATCTGATTAAAAGATAATCTTTGTATTCCAGGTCATGAAACCACTGACTTACTGTCTATCATTAAATAATGTTTGAAATGTCTTTGCAGATAATCACAGTATCTCGGGACAAAAATGGCTCGGTGTGGAATTTTAGTGATGGTAAGAAGATCTCTGACTTGGTGTGGACCCACAAGACTTCTGACCCTTACAGATTCAAATCTTGCAGGTGTGAAAGATATCCTTGTTATTATTCATTTAAAATTACCACTGTCCTCTTGTGCCGCCTCTGGTTCATGCATGTTTTTTATACTCAAAATGTTTTCCCATCATCAAATTTCTTTCTAGCAGTGTTTGCCCAGTCACCCTTGTAATTGATCTGATACCTTCCTCCAGGGAAATCTCTGAAGATACATAGATAGGTTAACTGCACAGACAGCCATAGTCTAATTTTTGGGATATGCTTTGTTTGAAATAGACGAAAGGGGTGCTGAGTTCATAAAAATTAGGGATTTTGACAGTTGCATTACTGGGGCCAAATGGACACTTACAGTTTGGCCTTTTAGTAAATGAACATGACACACAAAATGTGTACTTTCAAACTGCCTGATAATTTTAATGTGTATTGTTTTCACATAAGGCAAAGTCATTTGATCATGGTACTTGTGGTGTTAGGATAAATGCTATGAAGACTTTAGCATACATCATCTACCCTGAAGCAAAATGAAGAGGGTTTTCCAAACTCAGTGCATATGTATAGAAAAAAGAATTGGTTGTATAATCAGAGATGCAAGTTTGTGTTAATTCACTCAAAACAGAACTGAGCTTCAAATGTGAAATTCTTTAAGAGTTTTGTCCTTTCAAAATAAATAAATAAATTTGTGTGAAAAGAAATTATATTACTATCCTTTCTGTGCATCTTTTATTGAGGAAATTATTCTTTGGAATTGTCGCAAAGTTTGAGACAAAGTTGGCAGAGTTACTATTCTTATGTAGGATATTACACACTGTATTCATAATGCTGAGGCAGATGGTAAAATCATATTCTTTCTTTTCATGTCAATCATGGATACAACTGTTATCTCCTTTCAGGATTGTGGTGTTTTCATCACCTAGATCTAATTTTGTATCTCTGAAATATTTTTACGCCAGATATCTGACAGCTAACTTGAACCATGATTAATTTTTCCATTGTGGCCTGCACTGGTTTATTATTTGCAACTGGTGGGTCCATTTTCAAATGATAAAACCAGCTCAGGCTAGGCCAGATTCCTGTTATAATTGTTGTTGAAAACCTTCATTAATAAAAGTACTGTATGCAGTAGCTCACAAAATTTTCAGTATTTAATATCTTACTCAGCCTGATATCAACATTGCATTTTGCATTGTGCTTCCTTATTGACCAACTTTGGCCAGTAAGGTCGCACAGTGGGAAATTAAAAGACATGTGAAAAACATTTTTATGACAAAGTAAAAACAACCAGTGAATACCTTTGCAGTTGCAGTTTTGATGGGAAAATATTGCCGCATTTTAATTTTATACATGTCAACATGTGCCCTCAGTCTCATAAGAAACATGATACTGTTGTTCCATTTTGGCCCCTGCCTGACATAAGCTATTATGTTTAGAATTTTAAACTGGTTCTCATCGTTGCGGATTCTCCCATCAGGTATGGCCTTATAGAGGGCAAGAAAGACAAGTTCAACATCTACACAGTCAACATTCCTGTGACGCGATCATCAAAACTTCCATGCTACATCTCGCTGTGGGACAGTGGCAAGTTTTCTGTTAGAAAGACAGCTAGTGCTGGAATGGAAGTGGTTTCAGCCTTTGCAGTCAGGTAGGGAATGACTAGTTTATTTTTGAATTGCTAAAATGACAAATAATTCTCAACTTCAGTTTTTCAACAATCATATATAATAACTTATGTTCAACATTGACACGCAATCTTTCTCTCTGTGCAAAGTCAATTTTTAACATAATTTATTATATATGATTGTCGAAAAACTGAACATTATGTAAATATAATATTTTTAGATGAAGAAAACAAACAATAGAATAGCTGAATTATGAAAAGAAGTTTGAAACTTGAAAAAAAAATTCCTTGTCATCTCCTTGCTGTTTCAGCATGACTAATTAAATCCATTGAAATTTTAGCTGGTTCTGTGCAATTAGGTTGACAGGAACCATCCAACTGACCTGAATTTAAAAGTACAGTTTACAATTTTATTGCTATTGAATGTGATTCCATAGGTGTTTAATGTGTGCCAAAAAGCGGGAAAAAAGAAAATACATCTGATGTAGAAGAAGATTAGATTATATGAGTTAGTGGATTCTCTGGTTTATTTATTATATATATTCCTTGATGCACTTTATTCTGCCTGAAGATATACATGCCGTGAACAATGAAAAATAAACACTAAATGAAAACCTCATCATTTCTCTACTTTTTTTAATTGCAGTAATGAGGGCATCTACTTAGGTGTGGGTTACATCTCAGGGAGTGTTTCAGTGTATATTTCATTCAGTCTTCAGGTAAGCATTGTGGTTACAGACCTGTAATGGGATTGGACCCTTTTTTCCACTGTGGGCTATATTAACATTTTGAGCTGCCCTCTGAACCCAAAGTTTTAGCTTTCACCCAGACCCATACCAGATTGAAGCTCATTATGTGGCCCAAATTTTAAGACTGACCCAACCCTAGCAAGCCCTTTTAAATTTTGAGCTTGGTTGCTATTTGTAAACAGAGCCTGCATTTTTCACTGGTCAATGCCAAACCCCATCTTCTTCCGCCTGAGCACACCTTTGACCTGGCAGTTCCAGCCCAGGGCTAAATAGTGCCTGGGAAAATAAAGTAAAATGGACAGAGTTTCCCATGATATCAAAATTTCCCCCCTGGAGCCCTTATTACTGGAAGCAGGGCATGCCAAAAGAGGGAAAAGGGGAGATGAAATATACCCCCTAAGTTGTAGGACCACAAAGTGAAAGTANAGCCCAGGGCTAAATAGTGCCTGGGAAAATAAAGTAAAATGGACAGAGTTTCCCATGATATCAAAATTTCCCCCCTGGATCCCATATAACTGGAAGCAGGGCATGCCAAAAGAGGGAAAAGGGGAGATTAGGACCCAAAAGTGAAAGTACAATTACAGGCCTGTAACCTTGTAAAGCATGTTCAGTAAACTAGTAACATACCTGATATGAACCATTTCAGTGACCCCTTTTGGGAGCTTTATGAGTTCTAATAATCTTAAATTCTATATTTGACTGCTGAGTTCACGATATGATCTTTCTACCCTCAACAGGAGAGCTTATAAAGAGGGACGGTACTCTTGTAATATGCAAGAGTATTACAAGTGCTTGAATAAGAAAGATATTAGCTTAAACTCATGGACAGAGGTAGATGTTTGTTTTATTTGTGCGGTTCAAAACCAGGCTGATGACAGGACCTTATTTGCTTAACTCAGTAGCCATCACAACATTTCCTCCCTATATCACCATTTAGAAATCATGTAACAATTTAATCTTTTTCCCAGAGTGATCCATACATTCTGTTATTAATCTTTGTATACATTCACAAACAAGATGGTAAAGTTGGTGGTATTAGAGATGTAAAAGGGACAAGAACGATGTTGGAGTGATGTAGGTATTCATATGTGATTGTGTATATAAAATTTTACTTCACAGAGATTATACCATGTCAAAGAAGCGCACAGTATATTTGTGACAAATGTGGAGTTCTTGCCTTCATCCGATGCAGCCAAGGCTGTGACTGGAGACCAAGATTTCAAATTGCTCAGCATTTCTGCTGATAATACCATCCGCCTACACCAGTGTCCTGAGAGGAGTAAGTACCAGTGAGAAATAATATTGGTAGAAGTCCTTGGTGGTATTCTCTCATAGCAAAATAGGAATATTGCATGAAGCCAAACACTTCCTACAGAAAACCTGTGCTGTACAGAAACATTTTGCAAGTGCTTAGGTGATGGCTGGCTTAAATCAGTCATATGGATCATATGAAATATGTTTAATTGGCAAGTAAAAACAGATGAACTGATGTGTCCCTTAAGTTATGTAACAAGTTCGTTCTAGGTATAAGTCTTCAGTTTTAACTCTTTGAAACATCATCCCCACCATGCAAATCCTTGTTCCTGGTGGCCCCTGGGTAGAACCATGTGTGGACCAAGTCTCTTGGGGTGGTTACTTTAAAGGTCAGACTAAAATATTGGTCTTTCAGGTTCAGAAGGATATACCCTGGATCATATTTTAAACCCATCTACTTATTATCACAGAAATTGACACGTCATCAGCGCATAATTTTTTCATTTGAATTTTCTTTACGCTTCTGAAAAGACATTTCAAAGTATTCTTCCAGAATTCACTAACTTTTTTTCTTATTTCATTTTCAGCTTTTATAAACCCTGTGTTGATGCTAGGTATCGTGGCTCTGTTCATCTTCTTCTTGTTCTACATGATGGCGGAACTTGGCATTTAACTCATCCAAGAAAGGTTGTGACAAAATGGTGGAAGATATTATGAGAGCGAAAGAGAGGTGCGAAAGAATGAGTTCATCACAAATGTTAATATCCCTCTTTTCAGGGAAGGAATGGAAGGATGTCATTCCATGAGACTGTGATTTTTGTTTTTACTTATTCCCAGGCTTTACTCACACCACAGAGAGAGTCAGTTGGGATAACACTCCCTATTAGTCGCATGCTAGAACATATTAAAGGGTGGGGAAGAGGGGGGATGCAGGAGATGAAGAATCAGTCTGAATGGCTTTGAATTTCTATGACATTTTCTGGATGATTTAATTAAGAGAGCATAATTAACATGATGCAAGGAGTGTTTTCTGCATTGCTAACAGATGTTGAAGTTTTGTGGGGTAAAGGGTTCGAGCTAGGAGTGCATTGCTCAACAGCAAACTATTGTGTTGATCTGGATGAGAGTTGTAATCAAACTTCCTTATTTGTAAAGAATACCAAACGTATTGATCTTATTTCTTAACATTTTAGCCCAGATTGATGAAGAATGAGGAATATGTTGATTATGCATGCCTATTCATCTGCAAGTTTTAGAGAGTGAAAATGTGGGTAAGATAAGTAAATTGGTTACTGGAGAAGACCCCTGTTAGAGATCTAAGATATTGTCTCTACATTGATTTTATTGTTTGAGAGGAATATGTTTTGATGTTTGTATATCCAGGCTCAGTCTTTCTTCACCACACAACTAGTGCAATTTTATTTGTGTGAATGGGCCGCAAGCAGGAACCTTGGGTCTAGAGATTGCTGCTGATATCAGCAACTGATGGATGCCATGTCATTACACAGGTTCATATTTTAATAATCTTATGCTGGCTTTATATCAAAAATACTATTAGTATTAGCACATTGCTGATATGCAGCAGCCTTACACAGGACTGTTTTTCTTTCCTAAAATTAGCTCATCACTTTGGGATCATTTATTTTTGTCCTGTTATAAGATTGTATATATGGCAACCCCAATCCTATGTCTACATTGTTGTCACAAAGGATCTTCCAAATTTTGACGAATACAGTTGCTCAAACGCTCCAAGGGATCCCATTTTATCAGGTGCCCCAAGCTGCCCACTTTGCGAAACAAAGTACTTTGGTTTTAAATGACTGTGCCAAACATCCATCGACCATTAACCTTTTCACATCACACTGGTCACAACTCTTGCCTACATACTGTCTGACCTTATACCACAGTGTCCATTCCCACTGTATCAGAAAATGGGTGTTTAATGAAATATGACCAATGCATTCCCAGTGTAGCGGAAAATGGGTGTTTAACAAAATACATCCAGTTGTCTGATGAGATTGTGTGAATGGATTAGCAACCTGCAACATGCTCTATATCATTTGTAAGGCAGGGCGCTCCCCAGGAACACAATATGATGAGAAAAGAGTAAGAAACAACTTTATTTCCCATATGAAATCAATGTAAAACTATGCAAATGTCATTTCATGCTCCTCTTTTGCGTCTGTGTGTGATGGCACATTTTGTTGTGCCTTGGCCAGATATTAAAGACTTCTGCTTGTTTTCTAGACAACAAGGCCTGTGATATTTGTTTTGTTGCAGTTGAAATTTGAAAGTTATTTTCCTGAGCTGGCAGAAGTTTGCTTGCAGTTTGCAGACTTCTGTGAAATGACTGCATTATTCTCCCTTTTGATTCTTTCCTGCTGGTTGAAAAAGATTTTGTGTGTTCTGTTGGGAAAATAGTAATGTGAAGTGTAATGAGTGAATATAGCTTGAATACAAGACTTATAATAACAAAAGTTATTTTAACTCTTGCACCACAAAGGGGCCTTTACAAACAGAACATGGCAATCATTTGAATCAATTTAAATTTGATTGAAATACATGTTTTGTTCTTCCATACTGTTTCATGCAACACTGTCAGTTGTTTTAGACTCATAATAGTATTGTATTGTCAAGGAAACAGTGATGACCTAGATGGCCAGTGTCATTGTTTGGACACATAATGTGCAACGTGCAAAATAAAAACTGAAAAACCACAAAAGGAAGTGATTTAGGCAAGTTTCGTGGAATGGTCTTTCTATAATGGAAAGAATAGGGAATCAATTCTCGTGTTTATTGAAGATTTCTTATTTCTGAAATTGTATAGTGCAAGATTGTAGTCTATGAGTGTGGTGGGGACATGTTTTTGTTGTAAATTTTGATAAAGGCACACTATTTAAGATTCAGTTTTGAATTTCCTAAATTATTATTTTGTGCATTGTGCATGTACCTTTTTATGGGGGGAGGGGAAGGGGAGCAAGCACTAGGGTAAGGTATAGGTGACACATCATTTATCTCTAATATTCTATGTACTGGTAAATGGTATCTGGATAACAATATGCTTATTTAGGGTTAAGATATAAAAAATGCCTACTTTTCATTATATACTGGTCATAGTGGCAGGTATTTGTCGTTCAGTTTGTAATTTCGTAACCTCATAGAGTAGCTGGATATTATACTGTATTAAACTAATACACTACAATTATATTAGTATTTTGCTAGAACCCAAAGTGAAGACTGATAGTGGTGGTTGAAATTGGTGATGCTACATTCAGTGTAAATATACAGTATATATACACATATATAAATACAGAAGATAGTTTCAGCAATATCAGTCAGTTAAAACTCCGTCAGAGATGGGACTCATCAACAGATTAGAGGAAATCCTCATAATTTGACATAGAGCTCCCTCAGAATATCCTTTTGAGCATTAGCCTAGGCCCTTAGGAGAGTCCCATGATATTGTCATTATTAATCATGCAATAACCTAAATAACTTAAGCATACTGTAGGCTGCCTTACACTGGATACTGGCACTGCATCATGTGACTATTTTTATTTTCTTTGTGGGTGATATTCTTGGTTACCTTTGTCTAGAGCATGGTTTAAAGTTAAGGACAGGATAAGAAAAGAGGAAGCATGTATGAGAGAGTTCCAAGACAATGATATTGTCAGGAATCTGTCCCAAACTTGCTTTTTCTTCCTTAACTGTACCCTTAAATCTGTACCTATTTCTAAACAAAACTGTAGGTGAGCGTTTTGGGTTGAACAAGCGTTCAGTGCAATGTCATGTGCAAAAATGCAGCCCTCTTTGTGAAATGTGGGAGGTGTTTGAGTTCGTGAGTGAACTTATTACAGAAGTAAGGGACTTGGGACCAGTGCATAATGAATATGAATGTTCATTTGTTTTTGGTTGTTTTTTTTTTGAATATATGAGGTCCAGCTATTGTGTCATTTTCTATCTTTCTCTTCCTCCTTACCATTGCTCAGCTTATATTCTTACCTTTATCTTTGTTTTGCTTTTCCCTTTGGCATAGAGCCTCTTTGAGAATAAATCTGTAACATTGTAATGTACATACCAATGAAATATTCAGATGCATTTTCATTCATGTTATGACCATTTACAGTTTTTTTTCTCCTCTTGAAAATAAACATTGTTGCATGCTACTGCTAAGTTTTCAGGCTGTTTTTATTATTATATGTGCCGGTTAACAAACTGATCTCAGACACATTTCAGTCGGTCAAGGAACAGCGCTTTTCATTAGAACTTTCATGAGGAGCCTGTTTGACTCAGTAATTCTCCTGTCTCAAGACATGAGCTGATTGCTTTTACAAAAAAAAAAGGTCTTGCAATCTTATCATGTAGTCTACATCCAGCAGAAACACATCAGTGACTTTATTGTGAAAGTAGTGGAAGATCAGCCTTGCTTCTACATGAAAAATTCTCTGAGACCTATTGTATGTTGCTTGAGCAGTGCTAATGCAAATACAGTGGAATCTGGACATATTCGTGACAAGGACCAAGTCTTCTTGAGCAAAGTCTCAATCCTCTCTACTCCTCCTCTTTATTATTATGGAAACAGCCTTTTCATAACAGGACAGGCAAGAGCAAACATCCTTTTGTAATGGCATAGCTGCATTTAAACACGATTTGGGCGTGAATAATAAAACTTGTTAAACGTGTTCACAACTCCCTGCTCTGAATCAGAAATTTGATAGATATTATGTCCCAAGCAATATACATGTAGGTTACAGGCCTGTAATTCTACTTTCACTATTGGGTCCTTCTACATCTCCCCTTTTCCCTCTTTTGGCATGACCTGCATCCAGTAATAAGGGCTCCAGGGGACAAATTTTGATATCATGGGAAACTTTATTTTGCCAGGCACTATTTAGCTCTGGGCTGGAACTGCCAGGTCAAAGGTGTGCTCAGGAGGAAGAGGATGGGGTTTGGCGTTGACCAGTGAAAAATGTAGGCTCTGTTTACAAATAGCAACCAAGCTCAAAATTTCAATGGGCTTGCTAAGGTTGGGTCAGTCTTAAAATTTGGTCCACATAATGAGCTTAAATCTGATATGGGTCTGGGTAAAAGCTAAAACTTTGGGTTCAGAGGGCATCTCAAAATGTTACTATGGCCCATAGAGCAAAAAAAGAGTCCAATCCCATTACAGGTTTGTAACCTATAACTCCTTTTTCATAGGGATATTGAAGAGTAGTTTCCCTTATACTGCCTGCCTTCACAAACCTGCCACATCCTTTACTTCATTGTCCTTTACTATCTTACAATTTGGTGTTTCAGCAAACATCAGTCTTTTCAAGGACTTTGTCAATTTGTTGGTTGTTGTTTTTTTTGAGCCAATAAACAAATCTGCTGTGTGGCCACCTACAAAAATTTCTGCAATGATGAAGAGTTCTCTAACCGTTTAAGACATTCTTGGTGGTATTTAGTCTCCTAGAGCTGTTGTCCTATTCACCGACTTCCGAACAACCCAGAGATAATTTCCATTCTTTACTTTTCCGATCCAGTATCCACTTGAGCTTGAGCCCTTCGGCCTGATGCCATGCTAAAATTGGCCTACTAATGCTCTGGAGTTGTGAATTCCATAATAATAATTAATAATAATAATAATAATGATAATTTCCATAGATGAAAATCAGAGATATGTTAAAAAAAGTTATCCGGCGGCATTTATAATCTCATATACTGTACTGTAATTGTTGCTCAATCCAGAGACTTCCTAATAATCGCAAAGTAAATTTCTGCTAGATCGAGAATCTAGGTTTATTGGGTTTTTTTTGCGGTATTTACAGTCTTCTGAAGTGGGATGCCGTATGCAAATAATCCAAAACTATAGTTTTCCCTAGAGGAATATCATCAGGAATTTCTTCTTTTTAAGGAGAAATCACGTCATGTGTATATTGGCATTCCGCATAGGGTGATTCTTTACGTTTCGAGCTACAACCACTTGAATGAAAAGGGATTAAAGAGTGTACAGTTTTGCTTCATCAGCAACTATATAGCTCAAAAACTTCAGATTAATCAGGATCCATTCCCGTAAATTGTATAATGCTGACGACCCTGCTTGCGGATAGTGATTTGTATTGTCCAGTTGATGCACACCATCCACAACAAAGAGATATGGATCGAAGCAACTATCAACAGAGCATCGAATAAAGCGAGCAAGGCGCTGATAATTACAGTGTAAAATGTAATTGATTACAAGATCACGTCACCTGCATCTAAATCTAGGTATATCAATATAATACACATTATATGTACACTGTACACACATGGGCCTTTTTTCATTGTTTAGCTGTTGTTGTTCAAGATTTAGATCTATCAGATTGAAACATTAATCGACTGAAAAGGGGCAAAACTGTAAATGTTATACAGCTGGCACAATGGGTAATTATTTATTGTAATATTGTCCTTCGGTTGGAGGGGAGGGATGGAGGACACTTGACCCTTGTAGCCCTGGGCTCTGCAGTGATTGCAAAGTTAATAATGAATGACCACTTATCTTGCCGATCAGAGCAGGTGTCAAAGACGACTGTAAGGAATGTTTGTCACATACATATAGAATCTAGGAAAATCATGGGTAATTGACATTAAGGTTTCTAGATCGAAAAACACCTGCATTCAGGAATGGTTTCAATGACATAAATATCATGGGAAATATGTCGTACGACATGGAAATATCATGGAAAAGTAATGGATTGTTGTTTATTTTCCTTTTACAATTCTGTGGCAATCCTGACTCCAGATTTACCAATCCGGGTGCTTAGGACAAAATTACTTCGGTAAGGTTAATCGAAAACCTTTTTGTTTCCATGCTGGGCATAGTGAATGAACATGACCTTTCACACTGTCGTAAAACAGAATCAAGCTCAAGAGCTGTGTGTATGGAGGTTATAAATCTACATAATTATTAGGCTGTAGTACAGAACAGTTTGGTATCTTAAATAAAGCTGAAATAATCTCCGGTGTTCATCATCTAAGGTGATTATTTTTAGGTTTCTGGGAATCTCCAAATTGGGCAACCGCTCACGTGGGGTTTTAAATTCAATCGACGCCGCTTAATCGCACCGCAAGATAATAGCAACATTCGCATAACCACAATATTTTTCAAATATTAGCAAAATGCTATATATATATTTTTTAAGAATTTCATTAATTCCTTTGAATCGCAACTTTTCCCATGCTCCCGAGCAGAGTTTACTGTACCATCAAAAACCAATCTGCAGAACAGCAAAAGTTCTTGCAGATTCGAATTTCTCGCCAGATGCAAGCCCCTTGCTCCACCTCCCCTCCCCCCGCCTCAGCTCCAAAAAAAAAAAAAAAGGAAATTGTAATATATAGAAAGAACGCAAGACTTTTATTTATGTGGACGTGTGAGTTCCTTTCACTCCTCCTCCTCCCCGTTTTTTTTCCCCATCATATTTTAGAATACAACAAAATGTAATCTGACGAGGAAAGTTTTGCTGTTCCTTCTTCTTCAGCAATGAATATCGAGATGAGGATGCAGAGCAGGTTGATAAGAGACAGATTTTGCCAGAGTATATTATTTTATTTTTATTTATTTACAGATAACCCCTTAAAATCGGGGACATTCAGGTAGATAAGATAAGGGTCAAACTGGATATTTACATTTATTACTGAATAAAAACGCAGGTAGTCTTTCTTTCCATATTCCGTTAGCTATTCGTTTTGATATCGAGTAAATGTAATTTTTGTTACTGTATATTTGGTTAAAATTTTCGTGCCTAATTTAGAAGAAAAGGGATGTTGTAGTCCAGCTTCCATAAGAATATTATATACACTATTTATATAGGGCCAAAACAGTATCATTAATTTGATTGTGAGTTCTAATCTGGGCACGGAAAACAATAGTCTATACACTCACGGTGTCGTAAATAGAATCACGATTAACACATGCTCTGTATAAAACATATTTATTTTGCCACATCTTCTGTGCCGTTTTTATCGCTTATCGAATTGAATATGCACACAGTGATGCTGACAGACTTAAACAGGGTCTGTTACACCTGATTTGAAGTTGATATACAAATATATCTAGTATAGACTTTCCAGGAACGTCAGAGCTCGGAAAAGGGGAGTGGGTGGCATTAGGAAGATGTGGAGATAAACTGGTATTAGTGGTATGGCGATCACTTGTATATCGCGACCACGTGCCATGATGATAGAGTGTCAGAGACGACCATTTCTCTCATAAATATAATCTGTATGTGGCGATCTTCTATATTTCCCTCTGTTATCTTTGAGGTATGAAGATGCCAATAGCACCTGGAATATTTTTAAATTAATAGTCCCTATAAAATCAGAAAACTGGCCATGTGGAGGGGGGGAGGGGGTGGATTTTAATTGCAAAGGCTTAGGTTAGTGCAAACACATGAATGCAAGTGTGGACTCAGAATAAGTGAGGTTTAGCCACTCAAGTATAAAAGGTGTGGTTGTTGCTAGGTGGGTAAGGTTACCCTGTTTACTGAGTGAAAAGGCCTAAAATATTAGGTAGCCTGCTTCACTGCCTAAGTTCTCAAAATCTAACTGGTTTAGGGGCATTTTTCTTTATGTCAAAATTTGGAGGAAAAGTTGAACAACATAGTTAGAAAGTATTTTGACTTAGGACCCCTGGATAAGTTAATGAGAGGTGAAAAACCTAATATGGCCAACAGTGAAAAAAAAACCAAAAACCAATGGCATCTTCATATCGACTCGGGTGGGCTCGCTCAAGGCGGATCCCATCAATGATCATCTTTTTACATCCATAGATGAGACAGAGCACAGCTGTTCGCAAAGAAGTGGTTGAAAATATGGAACCGGCGCTCCAGAATGTATAAGCAGTACTGAAAATGAGCATTCATTATTGATATATACTCGTATATCAGTTTGATCCAGAAATTGAAGTTTATCTGAGCCCCACGGTAGGAGAAAGACTACCACCGCATCAATAATTGCATGATTCAGCTACTGTGTCTCGTTGACTCTTCTGTACTGTGCTTCAAACATGGTCTTAAAATCATATTGTCTTTTTACGTCTGAGAAAACGCAGGTGAAATGTTTTCAAGACTAAGCACATAAGAGCCGGCCTGTATCTTAGCAACTACAATTTTGCGAGGGAAAAAATAAGTGGGTCTTTGAAATACTGTATTTCGATATATATCAACATGTATGCCCTGATCACATGAACAACAAGTTACGCCTAAAAAAAAATGGCCTAAGTCTGACATAGAGTCTAGGTCATTTTCTTGAAATAGTTTCGTAATGCTCACTGGGTTAATACTGTTGATAATAATAATAATAATAATAATAATAATAATAATAATAATAATAATAATAACAATAATAATACATAGCATTTAGTCTATATAGCGCCCATCCCTGTAGATACCAGCTCTGAGCGCTTTACATAGAGAAGTAAATAAGATTATATAATATTCAGCTCACACACCCAAGCATACTACACTCTGTATACGTGTACTGCATTATATAGATGTAAAAAAAAACACCAAAAAAAAACATCTGGTCAATCAAGATATTGTTTGAACAAATGTGTTTTGAGAAACAAAGGCGGCGTTTTAAAGGTACATGGAATACATAACACCGGAGTATCGCAACAAGAGTTGTTTATTTGCGTACTTATGTCCTTTTCCTATTACCCCACTGTTTTCCCCCATCCCTTCCCCACCCCCTGAGCTATCAAAGCAGGCGCAGGCTTAGACTAGCACACAGACGGTCATTACGACGACAAGGGGCAAAACTCCGTATAGTATCACCGCTCGTCCCGCCCCCGATAGCTAGGGTTCACTTGGTGTGTTCCCTCGTTATTAGAGTACATTGCAAGGGCGTATCCTGAAATAAAAGAAGCTGGGAACCTGGGAAAACATCGGCTAGATAATTTATTACAGAGAGGACATGGATGAAAAAGATGATCGGGGCGATAGGAGCAGGTAAGTCCCCGAGAGGAAAGATAAAGTAAGAGTAAATGAAAGGGGAACGGACGGGGACGGGCGGAAGCTGAAGAGCAGAGAAAGAAGAAGAAGAAGAAGAAGAAGAGGGAAAAGACTGATATCATTTTGGCTTAAAGACTGAAAAATCGCAGCCCCACAAGAGCATGAGATAAGCTGCGACTGAATGGAAAAAGTGATAAACCCTCTCGCTATGACACAGAAGCACCATGAGCCCATTAGCCTGTAGGCAGGTTTGTTTCAGTTAAGAGTTTTACAGCGCTTCAGGGACTTCTGGTTAAATAAATTTGGGGTGTAAAACCTTATACAGCCAACAGTGGAAAAACTTTGGCACCTTCATACCTTCAGGCCATGGGGTGGGGGTTGGATTTGAATTTCAAAGGCTTAAATAGGTGCAAATACATTTGTAGACTCAGAATAGGTGAGGTTTAGGAACTCAAGGATAAACTTTGTGGTTGTTGCTAAGTGGGTAAGGCTACCCTGTTTACTGTGTGAAAAGGTCTAAAAAACTAGGTAGCCTGCTTCACTGCCTAAGTTCTCAAAATCTGACTGGTTTAATGGCATTTTTCTTTGTGTCATAATTTGGAGGAAAAGCTAAAGAACATGTTTGGAAAGTATTCTGGCTTGGGACCCCTGGATAAATTAATGAGAAGTGTAAAACCTTATAAAGCCAACAGCAGAAAAAAAACAACATTGGCACCTTCATACCTTCAATCGTCTAGAGTGGTTACCCTGTTCAGAGAGTGATCCCCAGTTCCGTCGCCTCTGAACATTATTTCTTGCCAGCTCAGCAGACAGAGACAGTAAGCAGAAAAACAGGCACGGGCAGCCCCAGCCCAAGCCAAGCCCAGTCGACCCTGTTATGACGACGTAATGGTCAAGATTACGTTAGCAGGTCGGCAGGTCACAGTCCGCTCGCTCAGTCATTGCGTCGACGGTTAGTGATGGGAGTAACGAAAACAAAATGAATACTCTGACACATTCGAACGAAATTTTACAGTAATCGTTAGATTCAAAGACGAGGAAGTCTTTTCCCTTCTACCCACCAATCCAGTTCGGCCCCACCACACAGTTTTATAGCTTTTTCTGTTCTTAGCAGCAGGTTTCTCAAATTCAGATATATTCCCTTTGATGTTACCAGGGTCCTGAAAGTGTTCCGTCCAACATAAGCTACTAAGAACATAAGAGGCTGGTGGGCAAAAAGTTATTTTTCCGCTCGTTTGTGCCATGAAAAAATAAAGAAAACAGTCCACGTACTGCTTACAGAGATAATGTCCGTACATCATATAGCCTATATTACAGTATTATTGACTCCATACACTCTAAGTTTTATTTGAGCAATTCGAGTATCGAAAATATCTGAAGTATCGAATATTGCATTCCAATTGAATTGGGCCCATTTTGCCTTAACGTCGAGCTACTGATGACGAGGCGATTGCCCGGAGGTGTCATTTTATAACTACATGCCAGCCGGTGTCCAGGCATTAAGGCTGCTTTCACATAATGGTTTTCAGACCAGGCAGTGTGACAAACATTTGTTTAATGTGCCGAAACGCTGAGTCCCTCTCTGCACTATTATGTCTATATCAGGAAGGAAACTTGGAGCCACATCAGACCGCCAACAAGTGCCTTTCAAATACCGCTAAGGAGAGACCTTCTGTCAGCAATACTCGAACCTCGGAGCCTTTCGTACCGTATCTCCCCGGCTAGAGGAAGGGCCGTGAGTGAGTGGTCAGCCTTATGAATATCTGCCAACACTACAGAGAGGAGCCTAATATCTTCAGATGTTGACATAACAGTTTATCCCCTTCATACTTCCCTGCCTGTTTCAGCTGCACACAGACATGGAGGAAAATTCCCATATCTAGTTTATAGTATAGTGCTATAGTATTTGAAACTGCTACGTTCGTGCAAGGGTCACCCTTTAATTCCGCAAACTCAAAATTCCTTCGTAAGCGTGCTGGAAACATGATATTTTCAAAGTATTTTAATGTACCTTTTCGCCTCTGTGCATCAAATTTCATTGTTTTCAACCGTCTGTAGAGTCGTTACGACACTCCGCAGAGGTCAAGGTAAAAATACCATTCGGAGTACTCTAATGCCTTACTCTGGACTTTCAGATTATCTCCCCTTGAAGTTTTGTTTCACAACAAGCAACAAGAAAGTATTGAACTAAAATAAGAGAAATCAGAGGGCATAGAATTTTCACTTCTTTTCTGGGAAAAAAAAAAGTTTTCGTTTAGCGACTGTGGACGGTCACATTATTGTGATGCTGCAGTCAGCTGTTAAGGGGTGCACAATATTCCCGAGATTTGAATAATTATGGTGCAATTATTTTGATATCGTGATCACAGATGACCATGGTATATTCCAGAGCAGGGCCGATAGCTATATGACCCTTGACATCAACAACGAGAGAAAAGGTGATATTTTGGCACACACAAAAACAACGCAACTTTCGAGGCGGTGATAATCTTTCTGCGACCGTGAAGCTCAGATAATTTTTATTTTCCGGATCAGACTGATATAATATTAGTGTGTGCCCATTTTCAGTAGACTACTTCGTATGCATTCTGAGGCGCCGGCTTTATATATTTTCAATCACCTCTTTGCAAATCTCTGTGCTTTAATCCGTTTGGTGAATGGGCAAAAATACAAAACAAAACAAAACAAAAAAATGATGGGATCCACCTTGCACAAGCCCACGCGAATCAAAGATAAAAGAGAAAAATAATGCAAACTGTTGTAGATGAAGCCTTCACATCTGTTAAATTTTTTGTATGATCGCTATTCTCGACAGAGGCAGATGCGGTGGCCACTAATCTGTCGGTTACTTACGTCGAGGGCCTTGAGTAAGTTTCAGAGTTTCTTAACCACATATAAATAACCTAAACTACTTAAAATATTTTATTGTTTACACCTTCCCCATGAGCACATGTATTTTACATGCATATCCAAATTTTGTAAAAAAAATTGCGTTCAGAATACGCCGACTTCACTGAAAAGCATGATTCAGAAAATTCTGCTTTTAAGATTCGTCAGCCAGCGCATATATTACTCAAGCTTCTGCCTCGTTTTTGAAGTAATCGCATCATGAATCTCCATGAAGCTTTCGATGTGAAAATTTCGTTGTTTTAGCATGATTAGAAAATAGAAGGGCTCAACTTTTACTATTCGGAATTAAAAGAAGACCCTTGCATTGTTCTCCTAATCATACCATTTCACATGGAGCCACTAGATTTGATTAAAACCTTTACGTTGCGAAAGGTCACTTTCTGTCTTACTGTTTGAAGGACAGAGAGGGGATTTTTTGGCAGGGGAGAGGGGAGTGGAGGGCGAGGCGGATGGAGGGCGAGGGGGAGGGGCGACAGCATAGAATACATCGTCCCTGCTGGCACAAATTTAACGATCGTCTCTACACAAATTTGGTCATTTGCAACTTTATATATTTTTCTGTTCAGGTCTTTAGGTCGGTTCTTATCACAGTTGACGGTATCGGAATCTACTGTGTAAATAAAAGTAAAACCTTAAAAACCGAGGTCGCAGTAGTGATAAACGTGTGAAACAGTAGATCTCTTAATCTCTTTCCGCTGCTAAAATTCTGCATTCAAATCTCACTGTTGTGGAATTGGGCCCACCATAGCAAAATGGACGATATATCGTAAGGACTCGACTACTTTTCGGAAGAACAGCTTCTTCACCATATTTCAAAATCAATTCACATGTTGGTATTCGATGAGTATAAGTCGTTGTATCGACATCATTTCTGAAGAGACTTTGGGCATTTCAATTACAGGCGCCCGTAGAGAGAAAGAGAAAATTAAAAAAAAAAC
>JAWQUT010000005.1:774892-802031 GCA_033807755.1 Ellobium chinense
AGCCTAATATCTTCAGATGTTGACATAACAGTTTATCCCCTTCATACTTCCCTGCCTGTTTCAGCTGCACACAGACATGGAGGAAAATTCCCATATCTAGTTTATAGTATAGTGCTATAGTATTTGAAACTGCTACGTTCGTGCAAGGGTCACCCTTTAATTCCGCAAACTCAAAATTCCTTCGTAAGCGTGCTGGAAACATGATATTTTCAAAGTATTTTAATGTACCTTTTCGCCTCTGTGTATCAAATTTCATTGTTTTCAACCGTCTGTAGAGTCGTTACGACACTCCGCAGAGGTCAAGGTAAAAATACCATTCGGAGTACTCTAATGCCTTACTCTGGACTTTCAGATTATCTCCCCATGAAGTTTGTTTCACAACAAGCAACAAGAAAGTATTGAACTAAAATAAGAGAAATCAGATGGCATAGAATTTTCACTTCTTTTCTGGGGAAAAAAAAGTTTTGGTTTAGCGACTGTGGACGGTCACATTATTGTGATACAACAGTCAGCTGTTAAGGGGTGCACAATATTCCCGAGATTTGAATAATTATGTTACAATTATTTTGATATCGTGATCACAGATGACCATGGTATATTCCAGAGCAGGGCCGACTTCACTGAAAAGCATGATTCAGAAAACTCTGCTTTTAAGATTCGTCAGCCAGCGCTTATATTACTCAAGCTTCTGCCTCGTTTTTGAAGTACTTGCATTCATGCATCTCCATGAAGCTTTCTGGCATTCAAATCTCATTGTTGTGGGAATTGGGCCCACCATAGCAAAATGGACGATATATCGTGAGGATTCGACTACTTTTCGGAAGAACAGCTTCTTCACCATATTTCCAAATCAGTTCACATGTTGGTATTCGATGAGTATAAGTCGTTGTATCGACATCATTTCTGAAGAGACTTCGGGCATTTCAATTACAGGCGCCCGTATAGAGAAAGAGAAAATTAAAAAAAAAACAACCAAAAAACCAAAAACGTCCCATGTGAAAACGGCGTTAATAGCGGCCAGCTGTGATTATACAATAGTTTCGAGTGGACCCTTACGGAGGCCTGAGTAAGCGTATTACGATCGCCGTTTATCTAATGATATAATACATTATTAACGGCTTCACCAGACCGACGACTTGCGACACTGCCAATGTCAGCCCATTTCACCTCTTCACCAGTTGACCTACTCCCAAAAAGTTTGACCTACACCCTGTTGTGGACAAGATTCCGTACTGCCCTATTTTGCTGACAAGGCAAACGGGGCATGTTAAGACTGTTATCTTGTAAGCGAGAGAGAGAGAGAGAGAGAGAGAGAGAGAGAGAGAGAGAGAGAGAGAGAGAGCACCGTACGCACCACTGTTGCGAGAAATCTGGGAGATAATGAAGTCCTTGTTTCTTCGGTTTAGACAATCGATAGTGCTTCCGCATTCGATATTATTATGCCGTATGTTTTCCCCCATTTGAGTACCATTTCTCTTTCCTCTACTCACTCTATTGCCCTACCCAAGATGGCGCCCTAGAGAAACCATAGAAATCCAGATACGGACTCCGGCACTCCATGCGTGTGTCTAAGCTCATGAATGATGGAAACTAAGGATGGCTATTAAATAAATTCAAGCCATTGGTTGGCTTTTCCCTCACCTCTACTATTTCTACCATCCCCACAGAGAAGGAGGAGCCCAATCGTAGGCTACCACAAATAGAATAATTCATATGGCGGACCTAGGCATACCATCCTAGCTATTTCTAATAAAATAATGAAATACGAGACTATGATGTAATGGATCTGTGGGTGTTGGTTTTATCTGATGATTAAACACTGCACGTCTGGTTTGTCATGTGAGACGGTCACCCATCGACTGAGTCGCATTCGCATCGACACGTGACAATATCCATTCCGCCAATCAGCGTGCGTAAATTCGGGGTTGTGTCAGCTTCTCCATTTTGTTTACGAACATTGCCAGACTTCTGCCTTCACCCGCTGCCCATAGTCATCCGCACATAGGCCCTTAAGAGAGTCCCAGAATATTGCCTATGAACATACTTACGCTGCCTGACACAGGTACCGGGAACAATTGACTGTTTTGATTTTCTTCATCGGCAAAATCCAGGGACTTTTCAGGTTTGGTTGTTTGCTTAGGGTTAGGGGCAGGATTAAAAAAGAGAAAGTACACATGAGAGATGTCCTAGTCTAGACAATGACAATGTCCAGGGACAGTCACAGTGTGCTTTGTCTTCCTTAAAACCCCACCCCGTTATCCTGACCCTAATCCTAAACCAAGCACCAGGTGGGAGATTCCCGAGATATTGACCAGAATATTTGTCGGACTTCCGAGTTCAGCTTATATTTGCCGTGTGCAAAAATCCAACCCTTGTCGGTGAATGTGGACGTGAATGAAGGGACGCATAGAAGGTACTCCAACACGCCTAAACTGCACTTTTATTGCACTAAGTTGACCACACGTCTATAACGCCTTGAAGCATGCATTCAGCACAGGTACACTTTAGGATCATACGTACGATACTCTCTATCTCGCTTTTGCATGGGTGGAGGGGGGGGGGTTAGTGAGGGAGGGGCATTTATGTAGGAATAGTACGAGCATAAACAGGGTAGAGAANGTTTCTGATCCGTGCCTGCCCACATCTTCTAGCCGTCGACTAAGCACGCCGATAAGTTTTCTAAGGCTGCGGCCCACTTGTCACAGTAACGTTATTTAAATATCTGAACATAATACGCGAAGATAATATGATTACACGTATATCAGGATTGCAAGTGACTCGTAAGGGTTTTTGACGAACTCATTAACCCCTACCAGCATTCTCACAGCACTTTCTCGTTTGGGCATTGTTGTATCGTGGTCATGTACTCTTATGTGTGCACTAGTATGTTCGTCAGGCTGCTCTAACTTTTTAACATAAAGTGACGTCAGCGTTTTTGCCACAGGCTTCTGCTGATCGGGGAAGGGGAATAATTCTGGACGCAAGGACCAAACCCGGAAACTCTAGCTCTCCTTATTGCGTCATATTAAATACGCGCACGGTAACAGAACGATGCTCTTTCTTTGCAAAATTGACTCGGTGGGCACCATAGATAATTTTTCGAGCGAAAAAGTATTGAAAAACGAAAAATTATTTTTGATGTGCGTGTCCTACTTTAAACAAGACCAACCACATTTTTGGTACTCTAGTCTAGCATTGCTGTCCATAGTCGGTTGCCGAAGTACTTTCGCGTGTCTAGCTCTGCAGATTTACTTCCAACTGGAAACCTTTCTCACCTCTTGATATGGTCCATCTCCGTCTTTGTTCTAGTCGACTTGAGAGTCAGTTTGTGTTGAGCCTTCTATTTATAGGCCTATGCATCATATATTGTAGTGTCTCAATAATCAGATTAAAACGTATCTACTAGAATAAACAATAAACTGTGTTGGTTTCGCGCGAACGTAGTAGTGTTGATGTCAAATCCAATAATTACTATGATGATATCAATAACTTACTGTACTTGCAGTTAGCTTACATTTTGGGCCATAAAGACCTGCAAGGGATTGGGTGGTCGTGGAACTATTGAGACAAGGAGGCAGAGGCAGCTCCAAAATGTTTATAATATCTAGCCCAACTCCAACAGTAACCATAACTCACATCATTATAAAGTCTTAATCTGAAAGGGCCTTAGCCCCTCCCTCTTCTCTTTTCGGTGTAGATTGGATCCTCCTCTACAAGAACTGGTAAGATAAAACGAATAAACTGCCACCTAACTCATGATGAAAAATTAAAATCTTCTTTGAGCTTCCTTCTGACCGTATTGAACGTCCCCTGAAACAGGATGATCACGTGACATTATTATGAGGTTCCTGTATTCGTCATCCAGCCGGCAGACTTGCTCTGCTCCATTCCAAGAATGCCAGTGTCCGTTGCTTGGCAATCAGCCACACCCAGAGATACACCTTCTGAGCTGGATCGACCCTTGTTACAAGACGTTACAGCACGGTGTTTGTTAATCAGCCTGCACTTTGGTGTGGACGTTTTCCAGCAGTCCAGCACTGTTGTGCCAGCACCCGCCCACCTCTGGGCTTATGGGGCCCACGCAATTCTCACAAGAGTTCTAGGTACTGTAAAACTTCTCACTGCGTTAACGTCACTGACTTAAATACTAAGAATTTACTTCAGTCGGCACTTCACAGGTCCCAAAAATACAGTAGTTTCCAAGTCAGATCCTACCACTAAACATCCTGTATTCGTTAAGATCCCACTCTCTACTCAAACCGTCTTTTTTTTAAAATCTCGATAACAATAACCCTATTGACATCCCAATTACGACATCGTTTTCATCTCTAAGATGCCCACTTCTCAAGCCTTAGCGAATTTTTCTTCTTTTCTTTCCCGACGTGACTGTTCATTTTCATTTAACAGAGTTTGGGTCTAATTGCGATTATCCCGGATCTCGCCTGCATGAATGTGCCATACTGTAACAAGGCACATATAAGTCACCCCACCAACAAACCAAGGCCCTTTCCAACGAGGGCATAATCCCTTAAAGAGGCATAAGTACGATGCATTTCTTAATTTCTGTACTTTTATCGTCTCTACCATATAGCGATGGCTACGCTCGTAAAATCCAGCTCCAGGTAAAATAATTTTAATTCAATTTCAGTTAAATTTATTTATTCGTACCCAGGTTACACAATAACATATGGGTAGTCTAATATTGATAATGCATGGCAGATCACGCTCTCCTCGTTTCCCAAGCGAGCACCGACTGTTCTGTGCCTTGTAGTTAGGGGTATGCTGGATGACCCCATCTGAGGCCCAAAGGAGAGCGATGTCATAAATCATACAGCACGCATTGTCCTTCACGCACTGGCGATCACAGCATGAAGTGAAGAATCGCTGGACGTTGGATGCTGGACCCAATAAAGCTGAAGACTATGCAGGGGAAAAACGGGGCAGTAGCGATGAACGAGGAGCACAGTTCAATGTCAGCCGTGTGATAGACCGGTTTATAGAAAGAACAAACACAAAAAAAAACTCCTAGATCTTTGACCTTTGACCTTTTTTTTTTTAAATAACATGTGATTCTTATGTTTAAAATACTTATTATCTTCAAGAGTGAAAATGTTCACTGTTCCGTTTATACTATCTAATCATATAATCTAAACAACTGTGGCTCTAATCTAAACAACTGTGGCTCGTCATGGAGTGCAAACCGTGCTGTACCGGATAGAACTTAACAAGAACAAATATGAAGCAAGTGGAAAAATAGATACAGCGATCAAGCCAAATCAGATTTCTTTATTGTGCTTTGATGTATGCATTCAAAAGGCTATTCAACCTGATACATTATGCCCACAATACAGTCAAGTGTACCCTCGAAAAGATGGGAAAGGGAGGGGGGTACAGGGGTAGTTTTAGGACTTAAGGGTCATCGCTGAATCTAAGTGAGTCTTTTTTTTTCCCTGAGGAAATGCCAAATCCCTGAGCTCAATTTCCTTTATTTTTTTGTTTACATGGACGAGAGAATGCACTTTTCCCAGGATAATAATACTCCTAGAGTTATTTGCATCGGAAAAAGGAAAAAAAAACAAAAAAACCCTCCGGTATAACAAGAGAAGTATGATTCTTCACGCCTTTTTTTTTTTTTTGCGGCCAGATCTAAATAAATCTACACAACATCATAGAGATACATACCTTCAAACACAGTCTCTTTTTGTCTCACGGAGTTTTACTCCCTTGCTAAGGGATTTTTCAGAAGTGTTTGTTTGTCTTGCAGCTCTTGTGCTCGCTTTGTAGTGACTTTTTATTGCTTAAAATGATTTAAGATGTCTTAAATTATACGTCATCATGGCATTGAACAAGTCGCCCTCTGTCAGCGAACCGGTCTTCATTAGGGAATATCAGAAGCAATCTGGGTGTCACTGACTAAACATAATCTAATCTAATATGTAAAAAGTTTACTCCTTCGTTGTTGTAGGTGTAATACCTTAATGAGCTGAATCAAATATATTGCAGCCTGGGTTTTAGAAATATTCTGTAATTCTGTTGCTTTTTTAATTGATTTTAGGGGTAATTTCGATGAAGTAGTAAGTTTTTGATGAGCTTCATAATTTTCATTTTCGATGCTTTTCAGTGCTCACGTTCTGAGCACGTCGTCTCCATATTCTTTTGTTGCTAGCCTCACTTTATGCCGGCACCATAAATCTAGTACTAAACTGATAAGTCACTGATGGGAAATGATTGTCCTGTTCATAGACTGGGCAGTAAGTCTCATTTGTCTATCAATAAAAGTACATAGGATTCCCATCTGAATTTCTGGATCATTGCCAGTATATGAATCTGATAAATTCAGCCATCTGTGATCCAGCGTAAACGATTTCGATTCGGTCTATTTAATTATAAAACCTAGATTACACAATAGTAACATATGGACAATCAAACATTAATATTCATGGCAAATATATAAGTAGACGAAATAACATCACTGAATTTCTGACGCTATTGACAGTGTGTAAATTTGATAATTTCAGCCATCTTGTGTGATCTAATGTAAACCAAATCAAATCAATTCAATTTATTTATCATAAAACCCACATTATAGAACAGTAACATAATATGGGCGGTAACATCAATATGCATGCAAATACCTAAGAAGACAAAACAGTATAACTCATTGTAAATTAAATGAGAAATAAGAGACAAAACCTGACACAGCAGTATTATTCAACGTATACGCCACACAGACTCACCACTGCTGTGACCACGCCACGATTTAAGCAGGACATGGCCACTTATAATATGTAAGCTGACCATTCATCAGAGTAAGTTCACTAAAATAATCAGTTCATATCAAGTTCAGTTCACAAGTGGAGAAAAGCCCTAGGTTCAAGCTCAGTTGAGGTCTACGAAAATTGTGTATTTTGTAGATCAGATCATTTCCTCTTGTTTTTAGAAATCAGAATTCGGTTCTTGTTTTCGAAGTAGATGTGAACTGAACTGAAATTTAGTTTAAAAAATTTAAATTCAGTTCAAGCACCCCAAAATATCTACAGTTCCGATCCAGATCAGAATGTTCAAAATATAGCTATGAAGCTCAGATCAAATTCACGTGAATTGAACTTAATTTCACGAACTGCATTCATACGATTTCAGGTGAAAAATCAAAATGAAAACATGACTTTATTTACCCCGTAGGGAAATTGTTTTACAATGTCATACATTGTTATACATCTCATTCATAATACAACACACATCATACATCTTACACATCATCAAGTTCTACCCAACCCTGCTATACACCTGCATCAGGTTTACAGTAATTTATCCTGCTTAAGAGTACAACTACCCGGAGCCTACTGGTCCAGACAACATTATACAATTTTGTTACCTTGGTGTAGGGCGTAGACAGCCTAGACTAAAAGTACGTCTGACCACATTTTTGTTTGGGATATCGGGGCTGGATGTTGTAACAGACCCTGGGTACGGTTTACCTGAGTGTTTGGTCTGTTACTCATATATTATTTAGGTGTTATTCAAGCGGGCTGCCCAGTATTTCCATGTGAATCCAGTTCTACGAGCATGCCCATAAGGGTAGGGCTTGCCAGACTGAAAGAGACAAAGGGTAAAATTTAATTCTTGATTATTTAGATACAGAATAAAATTTAATTCTTGAGTTTTTAAATATGGAATAAATTTTAATTCTTGAGTATTTATTATTTAGACTTGAAATGAGGTACTTCGGGAAAAGATGAGAAAACAAATCCGCAAGCCCCATATCACGTGATGAGGGTCATTGGCGTAAACAGTAATGATGACTCATAATAACGTGAACAACAGTGCAGATCAGCAGTGGTGGAAAGAGAGTTGTTTACCTTGCGCTACCCAGCATATCAGTAAAGTGCTTGTTGCGAACAGCAATAAATCAGGTAATATTTTAGTCAGGTTTAAACATTAACTTTTCCAGGTGAATGAGTATTCCTTATAATGCTGAAGATAACTCATCCGTCCATGAAATTAAATGTGATGTAAGTAGCTGAATTCGATGCTTGTTTTTCCAGCATCAGTATACAGTACTTTCTGGTATTACATAACCAAATAGTCTAGGTTATGCCACTCGGCTGATGGCTGGAGGTAAGAGTGGTTGGTATGGGGCGAGGTACGGGCAGACATCCAGCGTTAGAAATTAATACCATTGATGTACCTTTGGAGTTTTCATTTATGAGCAGGACGTCAATGATTTTGATGGCGTTTAGATCTAATCCAGAAATCAATTTTGCGAATTTATTAAACAGGGCGTGGGATCCATGTTTGGGATCCATGTTTCCGGAAGTAGTCGCAGTTAAGACAACGCTCCTGAAATGCTGTTCATGAAAAATAATGAAATATTACCATCTGATACAATCCATCTATACTGCCTGAGCATAGAGCCAAGCTGACAGATCAAGATGCGTTAACGTATATCTCCTCCATTAGTTTAAATACCACTCCCTTCGGCTGAATTTTCACGATTGGAAAATGGAAGACGTCGCACTGAACTGTCTGCAGGTCAGACTGTCAGTGAGACTTTTACGGCGGGTGCGCCAAGTAACAAGACAGAAGCGACCTGCAAAGAAGCACAAAGCGACTATCTGGTGTGCCGACTGACACTGTCCATGACAATGCGCCAGTGGGTTCCGCCCTCAGAGTTCAGCAGTTTTTGGCCTCAAACATGGCCATAGTTCTCTCCCTTCCGCCCGCCCCCCTCGCCTCCTTCTGCTCCTCTCCATATTAAAATTCGGCAGGGCTTTGCTCCATGTGACCTTCTCCACTTCCCAAAGATGAAAATTCAGCAAATGGGAATGAGATTTCAGATTTCAGAAGAGATAAAAGCTGAATAGTAGATGATGTTACTGTCTGACATGCCCAGATATGAAGATGCCAAAGTCTTTTTTCACTATTGGTCAGATTATTTTTTACACCTCTCATTAATTTATCCAGGGGTCCCAAGCCAATATTCTTTCCAAACATGTTCTTTAGCTTTTCCTCCAAATTTTGACACAAAGAAAAATGCCCCTAAACCAGTTAGATTTTGAGAACTTAGGTAGTGAAGCAGGCTACCTAATATTATAGGCATTTTCACTCAGTAAACAGGGTAACCTTATCCACCTAGCAACAATCACAAAGTTTATCCTTGAGTGGCTAAACCTCCCCTATTCTGAGCCTACAAATGTATTTGCACCTATCTAAGCCTTTGAAATTCAAATCTAACTCCTTTACCCCTTCCCATGGCCAGTTTTCTGATTTTATAGGGACTATTTAAAATTGCATATCAAAATGCTAGGTGCTATTGGCATCTTCATACCTATAAAAACTTCCAGGGTTGCTTCTAGTATCTACTACTTCTAGACTTGGAGGTGGCCCTGGAATCCTTGCCCTGACTATCAAAAGGACTATTTGGAAGGTGATGGAGGAATGTAGTATCCAGATTAAGTCTATGCCCATTTAAAGGCACAGTCCGGGCACTTTTGGATCGCATTTCATCATTCCCCAGAAACTTCTTATGCTTTTAGGACACTGAACTAGTACTGTACATGATAACCGACACTGTCATCACAACTGGTCTAAAAGTATGAAATAATATCAAATTTGCATTTGACCCAATATGTTGAATATATGTATAATGCCTCAACACAGATGATGTAATAATATCGTATTTCATTTATAACCTAGGCAATGTGATAACATATTCAGCTTAAGTTACTTCAGAATCGCAGGGTTTTGTGGTAACAGGGACGTATAACTTAAATTATGCGGACAACAAGCCTGTGCAAAGCGTGAATGCTTGCTGTGAAGTTCAGAATGGCATTGTTTTAAACGGTATTTGCTTACTATATATTGTTCGTTGTTTTTCTCACACATGTTCTGCACTCTTGTGTATGGAATGGATTCAAAGGAGCAGACATGTAGTGAGGGCTGATTTTACTCATGGATACCATTACCATCGAATCATAAGTTATGTCCCCAATTTGGAGTGCATCACTGCTTGAGAAAGTTCCCATTTTGTTTTAAATCCCGCGAAACAGTTCATTGTTCAATATTCACCGGGGCCAAGACAGAGCCAAACCAGAGCCAAAGGGCCAGTCCCTTGTTTTAAGGCCATAAATTAAAACAAACAAACAAACAGTCAAAAAAGCAAACAAACAAGCAAACGAAACCAGAAATGTAGGATTTAGTTCCGAAAGAACCATCTGGCCTTCCTGATTTCCTCTGGAGTTGGACGGTGTTGGGCACCTTTGCAGGAGAACCCTGTTCTACTTATTGATGTTGATGATAGAATGGGAATGGATTTGTCCAGTGCAATGCAATGATGAAGCAATGACTAATCAGGGGCGAAGGGTCCATATAATCAAATAATCACTGATTACCAGCCGAAAATGCCGTTGGTCGACCTTGGCCTTCGTGGCAAGTTAGACAAGAACACCGCCGAATCCTATTTATTTGCTCTTTGTCAGGCCTACTCTTACTTTGACCTACGTTCAGAACCTGATACCCCTCAAATTTTCTCTGCTCTTTTCACTGATTAATAGGGATAAAGAAGAACCTGGACACCCCTACAGCCAAATATGGAGTGGCCTCACAAAAAAACTCAATGAAAGCAAGGAAATTCCATTGGCTAGTAAAGAAGAGCTGCTGGCTATCTCCTGGGACAGGACCGCTCTTGCACTGATGCAGTTCATTTAGTCATTGGTTTAGCCACAAGATCGGTCCTATTCCGTGATTATTCCGAGCTGCTGATCAAGGTCTCCGCTTGATTTGTGGCACTTTCCCCTATAATTTGCGGTTAATGTGATGCGGAACAAAAATAACATATTGATAAAACGAGACACTGTTCCATAGCATTTAGTGAAATTCATTATAATGAAGGGCCTCTTTATTCGACAATAATTAACACTGTTGCTGACAAGTGACATGCCATCAGTCACAAGTTTACGACCACTTTTATTTTTCGCTCAGTTTAGAAATGAATCCACACTTACAGAAAGCCACATGAACAGTCTCACCATACACAAATCGCCATTCACAAGCCCAGTGCTGGTGTTGCCACGTTGCCTATTTTATAGTGCAATGTAGCTGAGTCCCAAAATCTTTGGTTGGGGAAAGCACCTTGGGGTAGATTTACTTTTTTATGAAGGAGGTTTCTGACTTTATGAAACATACAAACAAACTTATTAAATAAATATAAATTCTTCTTGGGAAATAAAATGAATGACAAAACTTCTTGGAAAAGTAATTCAGTTGGCCCCCCTGTTCTCAAAACCGGCAAGGTTTGACGATGGCAATACTCATATAGACCTACCCATTTGCAATTGCAAAGAGGTGGGCTCGGCTTCATGGTGTAGAGTGGGCCTGAAAATTACCTTTTCAATAATTTGGTTAGAGGTGGAAACGGGGGAGGGGGAGGGAGTCGCTGAGCATAGAGCGGTTTGTCCAAAGATGTTAGTCAGTCTGCTACCCAAGCAACCAAAGGTCATTCTTTTTAAAGCTTGACAGATTGCCACTCCCCTACGGTCTGGATGGGTTTTTCCTGCAAGGTCGTGTTCCCAATGTTTTGTTTATTAGCCTAGGCCTGCTAGGTCTAGCCTAACTGGACCTAAATTCTACAATTTTGGAGCCATTACACCTTGGTGAGTGATAGTATACTATGTGCGATCCTGGCCCTGTAACTAATCTGTACTTTTTTGTGCCTTTTCAGCCAACATGTTTCTAACTACTCAACCTTTTGTTGTAGCTTTTCAGGAATTGTGATGATGCCTACGGATTTTTAAAGTCCATACTCTGTGTTACAGTATCATACTGTGAACATCAAATGTGACTCTACGAACGGATATTATATCACTATCGACTAATACCGCGTACGTGACTATAAGTGACAATCATGTTCAACTATGACTACCCTGTTGAGAAAGTCAGCCTTCGCCCCTGTGACTAATTACTTTAGTTAATGACTACTCATAGCATTCTTATATTACCTGTAGAGTGCCCAGTGCCCTAGATCTAGACAGGATGTGTTTCTAAGCGGGCGGTAATGTTTGTGTACATGTATATATATATGTGAATGTGTGTGCGCGCGCGCGCGTGTGCGTGTGTGTGTGTGTGTGTGTGTGTGTGTGTGTGTGTGTGTGTGTGTGTGTGTGTGGATGCGCATGCGTGCGTTCGTATATGTGAATATCATGCTCTCATTTTTCTTTCTTATAAACTGTAGTAGTTTGTAATGCTCAAAATATGTTTGTCCTGTGATACATGATTTATTACACTTTTGTTATTCTTCTTGACTCTGCGATCAAATAACCGTTATTAAATTGAGTTGCTGAAGTATTTATGTACCAGGCACTAAAGTACCTACCTACCAGGCACTAAAGTACCTATCTACCAGACTGTGACAGCTGGACGACGGTCTTCATTGCGTTGCATCACACGTGTTTTGACCGACATCTAGTGACCAACTATTTCTGGGCTTGGCGAAACAAACAAGGGTGACTAAGTGAAAGCTGGCGCGGTCAGCTACCTGAGTTGCCACTCTAATTTTTGCCATTTCCCTAGATTCTAAGGCCAAATTTCACTAATTTCACCAGCCACTTCTTTCACACTGTCAGAAACTGTGTATGAAACTATGCACATTTAAATGCATATTGCAATTAGAAGAGGGGAAGAAACATTATTAGAAGTTTGAAATGAACAAATAGTCTCCCTCCAAAAAAAAAAAAAAAAAAAAAAATCTTCACTTAGAAGAATCACACAGACTGAATGAGCTCCACCTATATGTATATGTATGGAACTTTTATTTGTCAAGAGGTTTTCTGGATGTAAGCTTAAAATTTGTGTAAAAGGTCAGCTGTCTATGCGTAGGATAATCGTTAAGGTTGGCAATAGGTTAAGATGCTGCTTTCCTTTAATTATATAACTATCATTTGCTTAAACAGTAGGCCAAAAATAATTACATATAATATTTTCAAGGTTGAAGATTCCCACTAGATTATCCCAATTTTCGCATTCCCTTTACCTAGAAAAATCGCAATTTCACTAGAGCTAGTGAAAAATCTCTATGAATGGTAACCCCGTCTGTAATCCTAGCTATCTCAGTCATGTGATGTGAATAAAACGTTGCGTAGGTCGATGTCTGTTCACAGGGATATTATATTCATAATTGTCCTGATCTGTAGGCCGTGGATATTCTCAGTCATACGGCGGCGGATCATTAAGGAAACTAGGTAGCTTGAATTACATAATATGACACACAGTGGTCACGGCACACCAAGGTACTGCGTGAGCCGCCTCAAAAAATCAATACGAAGGCAGGTTTCACTAGTTATAACATGGTATGGCTTTTATCATTATATTTCAGTAAGTATTTGTGCTTGCATGAACAGATCACTCTCAGCTTATTATACATGCACGGTCATCCGGGCATTGCAAGCCACAGCTCCAACAATCATTACTTCCGCTTTCAACTTCTCCATTATCAGGAATGCAAGTGCATTAAGAAGGGCCCATACAGGTTTCAGTGATAGTGGTTTGACTATTATCATCACAGAAATGTTTCAATACGATTTTGTTTTTTTTCCGTTAATAGCTCAACTACATGTTGACATATCCCTGCCAAATTTTGCATTTCCTTTTGGATCAGTTTGTTTAATTTTTTTTTTTTTTGTGTGTGTGCATAAAACTTGCAATCTTGTGAATCTATTATTAGATCTCCTCTTCAGTCTCCATTGTAGAGTGAATGAGTTTTACCAGCTGATATGAACAAGCCAGTTTTTTTGCGTCAGCCAGTTTTTTTTTCTTTTGTCCTGGGAGATTCGTCGGCTAAGTAAGAATAGAAGGGGATGGTTTATTTCACAGCTTTGTAGTTTAAAAGACCCCCCCCCCAAAAAAAAAATAAAAAAAATGGAGAGTTCGTTTAAAAGCGGGTTTCACGAACTCTGACACTACACTCAAAACTTTGAGCGTATACATTATAACAACAACAACAACAACAATAATCATTACAATAATGATAATAACAGTGATGATGCCATTTATAAGACTAGTATCGAGGCTCATGCCTGCTCACTCGACTTTACACTACAATATTATTACACCCAGCAGGCCAGGCCACTTTAGGACTTTCTCAACTCCCGCGGAGCAAACAGTGGCGCTGATCACTAGCATTCGGACAATATCTTTCACTGGCTATAGCCAGGTACCCATTTTACAGACGGGTGGAGTGGGAAAAATGTGAATGAAATGCTTTCTTAAGGCAGCCACCACACCACTGTGATCCAGAATCGAACCCACTACCTTAAGATCTTGAGTCCAACGCCAAAATCATTCGGCTACGGTATTTCACATGAATTCCAAACATGTTATAAGAAATTGCTTAAAATCTGAGCAAACTGATACTATTAGGCCTATCTGGGTTCGACGTAATTTGTGAAATGCGACTATTTTCGCCAACACGGAAGTTATCTACGCGCCGCTGTATAATTTTAGACCCACAATTTAAGATAGGTAGGTTGAAATCAGGTAGGTGAAATTACACAATAAGACACACGGTCGTCACGGCATACCAAGGTACTGCGTGAGAGACCTCACACAATCAATACGAAGGCAAATTTCAGTTTAAATGGCTTGACTTTTATCATCATGGAAATAATATTTCAACACGTTAAAAACACCAGTAAATAACGGTAGGAGATCCTTAACCCCACCGCTACGCAGGACGTACATATACGTTTTTACCCTGTGTTACATACAGCTCTTAGACGTACTGGTACTTCCCGGAAGTGACATTCTCGTGTCGTATCCGACGTAACAGTACGTCGTATAGTATTTCATAATGAACTATTCCTACGTACAGACTAATCAGCCAGTGTCACGTCTTGATAAACATGACATTGGGAAGGAGTTCAAGATATGATGATGCACCAGTACCTGGCATTTTGGTATGCAATTTTATGTAGTTCCTATAAAATCAGATAATTGACCATGGGGAGGGGGAAAGGCGTTGGATTTGAATTTCAAAGGCTTAGATAAGTGCAAATACATTTGTAGATTAAGAACAGCTGAGGTTTAGTCACTGAAATATAAACCGTGTGGTTGTTGCTAGGTGGATAGGGTTTCCCTGTTTATTATGTGAAAAGGCCTGAAATATTACGTAGCCTGATTCACCACCTAAGTTCTTAAAACCTTATTGGTTTGGAGGCTTTTTTTTTTTAGGTGTCAAAACTGAAAGAATAGTTTAACAATTTGTGTGAAGAGTATTTTGGCATTGGACCCCTGGATAAGTTAATGAGGGGTGTAAAGCCTTATTACAGTGGAAAACATATTGGCATCTTTATGCCTATAGATGTCCAATGCAAACCCTGGTAATTACTAAGTCATAACACCGATGTTTACCCTCTAACACTGACCTGACAGACGGCCTGATCCTCAACACCCCCTCCCACATGCACCTCACTTCTCTCTCGCGCTACATAGCTGGAGCTATGGAGGCGAGCGCTATTAGATCTCGGATGAGTAACCATTCCTGTAATTTTGTTCCACAAAATCACCGTGACTCAACTTTGCAGGAGTAGAGTGGCCTGTTTACTATCTTCCGTCCATGACAACAGTTACAACAATTCAGGACAAAAAACAGAAAATAATATTTATCCAGGAAAATAAAGACAATCACATACCATTCTTACAAAACATGTTGACGTAGGGTGTTATATTAAGTTATAATGATGGTGATGATGATGTGTATTCAGAGCAATACTCACTCCCGCTACTCCACATTATTATTACCCAGGCATACCATATCATCCAACAGCAGTCTCAGCTCCCTAGGGAGGATACAATGCCTTTGCCATTAAAAAGCACGGATCACTTGCATTCTGACATTTTATTTCACTGTCTGTAATCAGGAACCCATTTTAAAGATGACCGAACTAATGAAATAATTAATGAAATTTTTCTCAATGCCCCTACAACATGACAATAGCAAGATTCAAACCTACGACTTCACTCAGAACCTGAATCCAGCACCATAACCATTGGGCCATATCTGCCACACACTCGTCTACGCTCTCCCACGATAGTCTTTGCAGCCAGTGCTGGGAAACCTTCCCTGCACTGCCTCCAAGTTCTAGGACAGATGGTACCATTAAACCTCCACGACAAAGATAAGAAAAGAAATGCCAAAAACGAAAGGTTTGTCATAAACTCCTGCCGGGACGGATGAGAGGGAAAAATCGACTCTGACTAAATTATATTTGTCTGTTTACGTGCTGTGTGGCAGCCTTAGATCTGCCACCAGGGTTAAATGCTTTCTTCTTCTTCTTCTTCTTCTTCTTCTTCTTCTTCTTCTTCTTCTTCTTCTTCTCTTGTATTCCTTGGTCATGACTGAGGACCGCTCTGGACCTGCACAAGGTGGTCAGTTGCACGTTTGTGCAGTAATTCTCACATAGCTTCGTCTCATACACAAGTGGCAAGAGCCACATCTGTCCTGTTGGTAGTGCCAGGAAAGGACCATCCAGCAAGATTTGATCTGGTTTCGTCACTACTACTGGAAGCCACTATCATACAACAGATGTTGACCGATATTTTGTTACTATCTAGTACGAAACTAGTTGATCTTTAACTTGGAAACTAGAAAAGAAAACTTTTCTTTACATACTTGATTCTCTCTCCCAACAATAACCTGCATAAGAAGACCGTTTTTATAATGAACGAACAGTGGTCACAGTCTATTGCTAAACTCCGCAAAGCTATTTGTATCATTTTGATTAAAGTGTGTAATTGTTTCCACCAGCTTATCTATTGAAGTTCGGATACGAGCTCAAAATTTAGGTCACAAACTTCTTTTTGTAGGATTAGTCTCTTTAGGGAATTAGGACGTTAATGTCAGAATGCTGGTTGTAGTAATCAGCGCTTGTATTGGCAGCGGCACTGTTAGCTTCCCCCAGGGCGCTGAGAAGGTCATGGAATGATCAGGCCTGCTGGGGTAATAATAGTGTAAAGTTGCGTGAGCGGGTATTAGCCCTGGAAAGGAGACATACATATGAACCACAATATTATTATTATCACTGTTCTTTATGCCAGCAAAATGGAAGTAGTATACGACCCCATGGAGTTGACTAAATAAGAACGGTCTATGCAGGTTTCAGCGAAAATGGTTCAACTGTTACCGTCACAGAAATGTTTCAACACATTTTTTTGTTCTTCTATTAATAACTCAACTCTTTGTGGACAGATCCCAGCCAAATTTTGCAGCTCCTCTATCCCTTGCAGCGACTCATCCAGAACACACACACACACACACACACACACACACACACACACACACACACACACATACACACACACACAAAAAGTCCTTTTTCGACAACGGTCACCTATCCATAACGACCACATGGACCTGGATTTCTTGTGGGGCCGTCATAAGCAGGTTCAATCCAAAATGGCGACACTGGTCGCTGTGATCATAACCGCTTGTTTTTCCCCTCTGAACTCTGAGTCTCAGCCGCGTTACCTAATGATTATCCAAGTAATACCCACGTCCAACCACATCCATCCACCTTCAGTTAAAAGGCAGCAGAGGAAATGCGTTATGCAAGACCGAGACGCAAACATCGCCATCGGAATAAACAAATGGAAGTTGCGTCACAGATTCCGACCTGTTCCTCGCGATGACGCCTCATCGATTTCCGCGACAGCCCGAGCTTTGCACTTTCTAGCTCCTTATGTCACACGTCCTAAATCGGGTACGGCACATTCCGTCTCTCCCACCTTCGAGCTGCCCCCTCCCCCTTCCTTTCCTTTCCAGGTCTTCAGGAATAATTCAAGAGGTCGATAATCGCTGGGACCAATTTTCTCCTAGCTTTGGCTTCGACAATAGCGCCGCATAGACTAACTTGTGTGGACATGATGATAACAAAAACCGTGCTGAGACTATTCAAGTCATGCAGCCAATCAAAATGAGGCTTATGTCGCTTCCTGACTTCATCGAGTTATTCTACTTTAAGTTATTGTATTAGGTGAATGCGTAATTTGTGAACTGTCATTAAGTGAAAGAAATTTTGACCTATCATTATTCTGACCCGAGATGTAGGCCTATCAAGTAGCAGGGAGTCATCCCTGAGAAGTCGTGATTTATGAACAATGTTTCATTAAAGTGGTACTCTAACCTACGTCATTTAAAAAGAAAAATATCTATAATTACAAAACATTCGCCAATACAACACATATTCTTGTGTACAGAACTGATTTCGTTCTCAATTCACGCAATAGTGAAACATTCGGTACCGATGGGCCCAATCAGTCAATCACCTTAGAATCCTGATAGCTTAGTTCTTAGTCTAGCGACAAAAGCCTGATTTTGGCTGGCTTCAAGACTTGGCACCGTTTGCGTTAAAAAGTCGTATGTCGCATACGTTGCTAAGGGAGATTATACGGCCTTATTCACTGTCAGTATAATGATATCGCTGCTCCACCGCAGTGTTAGCTCACATCCTTGCATCACACGGAGCCATAAACAGCTAAAGAAGACTCGTTCAGTTCCATAATGTTACACGACTTCTGCTTGCTTTTGTGTGACCAAATTATCGGCGTCAGGCTAAAAGGAGCGGGTAGCAATTGGTAATAGCAATGGTAATATTCACCATGTTGAATAATGCAGGCGGATGTTCCGCATGTTTACACGGGGGATTGTGAAGCTCGCCGTCGTTTTAGCCCGGAAAACTCAATTCTATAAACCATTACTCTTCTTTACACTAGCTTATAGCAATAGACAATTCGCTTAGGGCTCACCAGCTGAACAGTACGTAAGCAATGCGGTTTGTTAACCTCTGGTCCGCGTAACCTTTATAAAGTCTCAAACCTGTCTTCTCTCAACGTCAAAACTGGCGAAGTTGAATTGAAATGAAATGAAGACACCAATTTTGACTTTATGATTTAGGTCATAGTTCTTCTAATAGGATCAGCATCCGAAATCTCTCTTTGCAGTCTCTGAATTGGCGAAGTTGATTGGGGGACATGAAATGAGACTGCATCAAACGCCACCATTTGGGTTGGACTTCTGACAGGATCCATATCATAGTCTTTGCAAATTCAACATGGACAAAACTGACTAGGGACATGAGTCCGGACTACACGTCGCAAAAATCCGTGACTTTGCCACCTCAGAATTCGCAAAGCCTACTGGGGATATGAAATCAGACTCGATTGTTTGGATCGGATTTTTAACGGTATCTGAATCCCAGTCTTGAAGGCTCAAAACTAGCGATGTTGACAGGATGTGACGACACTTTGGATTCCTTGGGCTGGGTTTGATTTTGACCAAAAATATTTGGGCTTCATGACATAGATCGGAGTCTTTTTAAATGTTTTCAGATCTCAGTCTTTGCAAAATAAGAATGGGCTAAGCTGACTGGGCGCAAGCGCAAGAATATTCAACTTAAATCAGACTCTTTACCGCATCCGATTCTCTGTCCTTGCAAAGAAGGAATGGACGAGGTCAGTTGGAAATTTGTACTCAGACCTCATGACCTGAATGGGACTTCAACTATAGGATAACCGAATCCCCTGGCTCTAGAAAGCCACGACTTTAAATCCCGATGTAAATCACTAAATGATACGGTCCTGTAGAACATCAAACCTTCTCAGTGAGTAAGGATTCTTTGGTCAGTGTTGAATCCACCTGTCTCTTACTAGCTTACACATTTTGAAATAACACCCTTTATATAATAATTATGTAAATAAGAATGGACCGAGAACCAACCAACCAACCAACCAACCAACCAACCAACCAATCAACCAAACAAACAAACAAACAAACAAACAAACAAACAAACAAACAAACAAACAAACAAATACATTACTTCACAGTATTACAAAGTGAGATTACAATGTTTGTGAGACAGACCTAGTAAACTTATGACTGCTTTTCAAGAAACTGATTGAATGATGCTTTCTGAAACGCTGTGATTGGCTAATAGCCTACATCTTTTACTTCCGGGTTGATCAGGAACAACAGTCTCACAGAGACAGTCTGAATCAACATGGAACTTATCGAGAGATTGTACGGGGTTTTAAGATGTGAAACATTCCTTTTCATTGGCTGTCACATGTGTTTCACTTCCGGGGTTTATTTATGAAGTTCGACATGATTTGAACTCTTTGCCGGAAGTTTGCCCAATTTCGGGACATACATGGAACACTATATCTACACTAGAGGTAGCATATAAATTCGGATTTGATAGGTTGATTTTCCTGTGTTAGAGATATTTGTGCTCGACTGTATGTTTAACAAAATAAAAAAAGAAATGCTCACAGAACTAGAGCATTTCCATTAAAATGCATGTGAGCTGTTCAAATGCATGGGTTCGAGGTGTTGAGATCCTACTGTGTGTCACATATGTAAGTGTGTGGCAAGATAATATTCTATTCTCTTCTGTCAAGGGGGAGGAATGTGAGCCAAGTCTGACAATTTTCTTAGTTGTTACACATTATCTAGGGAAGTGTGTCATCAGGGATTATAACAAATTACAGTGAAGGGTCAAGTTTGGGAAGAAGGGTCGAAAATGTCCTAACACTAGAAACTCTCCTGTCCCTATCGTGGATCGAACCCGGGGTCTCTCAGCTTGCAAGTCTGATCATGATACCACTATATCACAAGAACGCTAACTTCACAGCAATTTAAATCTTAAAATACCTACTGTCTGACTAAAGTTATGTAACTATCACGAGTGAACATAGTGTTAACTCTTGACCCTAATACACTTCCCAGCTACTCACATACATGCAATATGATCTCAAGAACGCGAACTATAGGGAATCATCCATAATATCGAGCTTATGTGATGTTCGAATTCTCGAGAAATCGGTGGGGAAGAAACTGTCTTGTGGGGGTGGGAGGCAGGGGTAAGACGAGGGAAGAGTTTATTACTAACTATAACCAGTGGCTGCTAGCAGGCAGATGTTGAATAACACTGTTTGATTAGTATGTGAAAAGGCAATTGCTAACTCTTGATTCCCGATAAGGTTTTGGAGGTTATGAAAAATGTACTCTTAGCGTGGCTAGCAACACGTCACGTCGGGATCTTGTCTAACGTTACGCATACAGCCGGCCACAGGGTTCAACAGCTGCTCGGAGTGTTATCCACACGCGGGGACGACGGTGCATGGTGTGTAGATTCAGCGTGAGCAAACCGATCTTACGCTGTTGTTGACTTTGTTAGCTTTTACACCTCTCACTGTATTAACACCAAAATGTCTCGACTCAGTATCCTTGCCATAATACATGTTCTTGAGCTCTTCCTCAAAATGTACACACCAAGAAATACCAATCAGATTTTGAGAACTTTGGCAGCAAATTAATGTTTTCAAGCCTCTTCACGCAATAAACAAAAAAATCTTAAATAGACAAATCAAATTTATAACGAAGTCATGTTAGTCGCCACAGGGCTGGACCAAACAAACAAACAAACAAACAAACAAACAAACAAACAAACAAGCAAACAAGCAAACAAACAAACAAACAAACAAACAGACAAACAAACAAACAAAGCATGTGGTCAGACTTAGTTCGTATGCTTTCTAATCCAACACTTTGCCAGCTATATACATGTATTTCTTGACGAGGGGTATGAAAGAAAGAAAGAAAGAAAGAAAGAAAGAAAGAAAGAAAGAAAGAAAGAGAGAAAGAAAGAAAGAAACCGGCAGGCAAGCAAGCAAACAAACAGACAAACCCTCTGTATTTCGATAGTGTCATAATTATCATGACTTTATCTTATCCTAGTTTAAAAGTTTATAAAACGCTGGTATCTTCACGACTGTGCAGCAGCAGCAGCGCCACCAACAGCATCAACAGCTGCAGCAGCAGTTCCGCTACTAGCAGCAGCAGCAGCAGCAGCAGCAGCAACAACAACAGTAGAAACAGCCTACTCACATTATCAACGCTATCATCATCATATTTTCCGAAGAAAAGGATAAAAAAAATGTTTAAATGAGTCATCTAGTGAACTGGGTAGAAGAATTAAATTACTGTACTTGGAAGAGTCTCGTAAAATGTGAACAGAACATCATAATAAAAATATTGTAAGATGGTAGTCAAACTTTTGGGAGAAAAGTATGCTTCTTCTTCAAGATTAAGAAAGAAACTCTGCTCATGATCTTTATCATCATCTTCAGCAGCTACAGCAGCAACAGCAGCAAAAGCACAACCACAACCGCATTCACAGCTAGATTTACCAAAGTCGGCACCACGTGGATGTAGAAGCTTACAGTGGCCATAAAATCGCTGCTACTATCAACCTGACCGAATTATGAACATCTTTATCACCCTCACCATAACCTCACCACCATCACCACCCCCACAACCACACCATCACACTACTACCACCACCACCACCACCACCAACACGCCATCATCATTAAAATCTGCAGCAGCCTAGTCATTATCACACTATGGTAATTATTATCTTTAGGGTTGGCTGAGTATATATAGTATCTAGTCTATTCGACTTTATACAAAAATCAGTATGAATGGAATGTTTTAAAACAGTCTGATAATAAAATACACAACGCGCATAGAATTTTTAAAAATACTTGATTATTTTAAAAAATAAAAAACACCATATCTGCATTATTTTATATGATTGGATTGATTCAGTTTTCAAAACTGTAGTGATTGATTGATTGATTGGTTGGTAGGTTGACTAGTTAGTTGGTTGATTGATTGGCTAGTTGATTAACTGACTGAATGACTGCTTGATTGATTGATGGGTCAGTTGGTCCATTGCAATTTTGTTTGATGTTTCATCTGTCCTGTCATTTGTTGTTGGTAGATGTGTGCCCATATACAACGGTGTGGTTTGGGCTTTTGTGTCAGTTAACATTGAAATTTTGAAATTTTAAAATGTAGATAGTAACAGCGATTTTATGGCTTACCGTAGACTTCTACATCCATGTGCTGCTAGCTGCTGGTAACTGTAGCTGTGAATGTCGTTGAAGTTATGATGCTGCAGCTGCTGAAAATGACGGTAATGATGAGAACATAAGACGAAAGCCGAATAAAGGGGAAACAACGACGACGACGACGACGACGACAACAACAACAACAACAACAACAGCAACAACAACAACAACAACAACAACAGCAGCAGCAACAACAACAACAAAGTAATGAAGGTTCAGACTCTCTCCATCAGAGATGCCACTCTTCAGAGAATTATCTAAAATAAGTGAATTTTGTCTTTGAGAGAAGACCAGTTACTGACATCTGACTAAGAAACTTCCAGGCTAGAAGAACCATAACCCATATAACACACATGCTTTTTTTTTTATTGATCTTTGATTTTTCTGAAATAACTGCAAGCCTTTATCTGTCTATACTACCTGCTTGCCTTTGACATACTCTTGCTGTGTTATATTACTGCAGTATGTATGATGCACTTATAACTAAATATGGTTCTACCCAGATTTAACACAAAACTTAATGAAAAAAATATTATAGTGACTTCATTTATAAAATAATAGTGAACTTTTCGTGTCAGAGCACTTTAAAAAAAAAAAAAACCAACTGACAACTGAAATAAAAGACATACAAAGAAAAGCAAGTGAATGAGGTCTGAGGGCCAGAAATAGATTAACTAAGAGACACAGTATTATGCACTTTTTAGTTTTTGTTTTCTTCTGTGCTTCTGTGTTATTAAAATTGCGAGTAACAGAAGCTACGTAAATCCGCGTAAGGTGGAGAATTATGACCGTGAGTGGTTTCTCTGCTTTACGTGAAAAATATCACCCCATCCCCCTTTAAAAATAGACAAAAAGAATCGATTTGTAATGACAATATTATTCAGTCATGGTGACCTTGTCCATTGAATCGGAGCACCCCGCTGGGGGAAACACTGAAGAAGGCGACTGCAACCTTGAAAGTGATATCGCGGATTTCCTCATGCAGAGACAAAAGAAAAAAGAAATAGAAATAAATAATAGCCCTATTTGCACCGAATTTTTTTTTTGTTAGTTGCGAGAATAGTGAGATCAAATCCCGTCATGAAAGATACAATAAAGAAGTTTAATCAAATAAATCAAGAATAAAAATCTTATACTGCAGGCCCCAAGACTTTCGACCAGCAGGTCTACTTCAGGGGGTCTTCGTCAGCAGAAGGCCTGCTAGTCGAAAGTCTTGGGACCTGTAGTATAAGATTTTTATTCTTGATTTATTTGATTAAACTTTTTTATTGTGTCTTTCATGACGGGATTTGATCTCACTATTCTCGCATTTATTGCTGCCCGTCCGCAGTCTCCACACTTTTTTTGCATTCTTTGTTAGTTGTTAGTCTGTTTGAAACTGACAAATCGATAAGTGTAAAACAATAGCCTTCAGTTATAAAAGACTGAATCTTTACTCTAGATGTGTTCTATTTTTCGAGTTTTTTTTTAAAACTTGTAATTATATCACAGATTGTAGATATCCTGCATGTGACTGTAGAGAAAACAGCTCCTACCACAGGTATTCCCACAAATATTGTACAATATTCAGTTACGGCGATCACTTGTCACCTCCGGTGGGCCCCTGCGGAGCTTACTTTTTTTTTTTTTGGTCCGCTAATGTGAGAGCTATATTCTAAAAACTCTGCCGTCATTTCCATGGTCAAGGTTTGCACGTAAACAGGTCAAAATGCGCAAGATTGTGCTATTACTGTAGCTTTCCTACAGGTATAAATGGGTTTTGTCTGTGGTAAAAGTTCAAGAAAGAAAAAAGATAAAAAATATCATGTTAGGCGGGTCAGGGCCAACTGAACTCTGTGACAGAAGTGATTATGGAAGACAATAATAATTCTCCTAATGTCTTCTAATCCAGACAACGTCATGAACAACCATGTTCTTGTCTCACACTTTATGAGCCCCCCCTCCCCCCCCCCCCCCCCCCCNCCCTCCCCAGCCTTCTTTTTCTGTGGTTGCTTTTAACCCCTGAAATCCTTCCTTCGAGCTCCATCTCCATTATTTCAAAAATGTGCAAAATCACTTAGACTCCATAATGAAAACTATCATATATCATTTTTGCAATACATACTACACAATTTTCTTGCGTTGTCTAATCTTGCTTGGTGTCAACAAAACAAGTGAAGGGAGCCGGGGGAAGGAGCTTGGGGAGGGGGGGCAAAAGAGGGCAGATTCTTTAATAACAATTTGTTTTTGTAAAATACATAATACGTCATTAGATAAAAGAAGACCCTAAAAGGGAAGATATAAGTCTATCGATGCCATGCATGACAGAAACATTCATTGTACTTTGTATCTGAGGCACTAAAAATGACCCTTTGATTAAAAATGGGAAATGACAAGCAGAAACAATACTAGAAAATCTAAGAAAACGAGGACCATGGCTAGATTTAGTGGTTTATGTGGTGCGACAAGGACCTTACACAAACAAACCAACAAACAAACAAACATACAAAAATGCTGGCAGACAGGCAGGAGGGCAGGCAGACAGAGAGACAGAGAGACAGACAGACAGACAGACAGACAGACACAGACAGACAGACAAACTCTACTTTCCAGTCACCAAATATTTATAGAATTCTCTAAAAGCTCTTAAATCTATGCTTTTAGACAGTCTGGACACTTATTAACTCTCTCCATACACTCAGGAAAAGTTACGTGTGAAATTCGATACTTGATAGGGGTAATTCCATGTGAAGAAATCGATAATGTTTCACGATTCGGAACTCCCGACCTGAAAATAGATGAGACCATGTTGAAATCTGTTCTGATTTTTAAAAAAATAAAAAAAAAAAAAATTAATTTACTCTAGGGGATTTCCAGTTTTTTTTAAAGTCTGTGTGCCCGTGTCGTACTGTAACTCTGGTGTGTCCAGTATCAGGTAAAGATATGATAGTAGTATTTTGTTGTTAACTATAATGCCCAGCGTTACACTTGCAAAGACTTTGAGAGCGGATCTTCGCCAAAGAACAAGACAAATAGGCAGCAACACACAACAATCTATGTTTTGTATCCATGTTTACGTCTTATATATTTCTCCTACATGCGGATTTTTTCCCATGTACAAGCATTATGTATATAATTGCTCTTGATTCATTACTTATCGTTTCTCTTCAATATCAAATACTCTTGCCAACATACGAATTAAATTGCAAGAGTATTATATTCCAACCTCAATAGTTGTATTATGTTTTTACTGTTGTGCACCTGGAGTGGAAAAAGGAGAGGGGGAGGGAGCAGCTGCATGCTAAGGGTTGGGATACAAATGTGATTATCGCTTAGAAAAGCACCTTTTATTTTGCTCCCGAGGTGCGAAACAGTACGCGAAACGTCAGTAGCCCGAATAGGACGCAAACAAAGTGCATGGCAAGAGGCAGGAGCAATAAATATATCATCTGGGTGGACAATAGATGACTGAAATGATGTCCCTACCCTACCCACTCACCTCCTTTGGTATTTGTGTAGGCATAGGTGAGGATAGGAATCCCTGGTTTTACACCATTAATAGCTCTCCATGGGAGTTCTGACTACAGCGCCTCCGCTTGTATTATTTTGCACTGGAAAAGATGCTAAAGGCTGAGGTGTCTCTCTGTGCCATGTCGAAACTTAGACTAATTGTATGACTTGTATAGTGGAACCTTGATATTAAGTATTCAATTAATAAGCATATCTTCTCTGTGCCATGTCAAATCATAGACTAAATGTATGACTTGTATAGTGAACAAGTTTTAAGTATTAAATTAATAAGTATATCTTCTCTGAGCCATGTTAAACCATGGACTAACTGTATCATTTGTATAGTGGAACCTTGATATTAAGTACTCATTTCATAATTATACCTTGTTGTTATGTATGAACTTCACATGCACAGATTCTATTACTCTATCATTATGAAATTTTCATTATTCAGATAGCCCTCGATATTAAGTAAACATCAGTAATAAGTACACTTTTTTCCATGTAACGAGGTGTTTTTCACATCAAGGTTCTACTGTACGTCAGTGGGAAATGAACGATCGGTAAAAGCTCCTGACATCTTTAAATATACTGGATATATCGTCACAGCCATAGGTAGATTGCCTACCTCCATCCAATAACACAGACAAAGAGCTTTTTTACCACTCCCATTAATGTTGTTAGTTAA
>JAWQUT010000005.1:802936-827936 GCA_033807755.1 Ellobium chinense
CTGTCTTAGTGTAATGACTGCCAAATCTGGTCGTGTTTTCATCGCAGACATGATTACTACTTGTATTGGCCTAATTGTTTTAATCTGTCATTGCTGTTTTCAGTGACAAGGCATATGCAGGTCGGCTCCACTTAATAGCATGCGGATTTTGCAACTTTTGACTAAATCGCAATATTTTTTTTTTTGCACGCCACAGAATGTTATAGTGTTATATTTCTTCTTCTTCTTCCTCTTCTTCTTCAGAGTTTCCTGATCACGCTTTGGGGCATGAACTGGGTGATCAGTTGCAGGTCTAAGTAGTCCCCACACATACACACCCCTGCCAAGTAGTCCTACAAACACAGAGAAGAGCAGCTGCTCATACCCATCTTATGTAGGTGCTTTTTGAACATGCAGTGTTCAGTCTGTTTACGTATCTATATTGCTATATAAAAGTCATTAGTTAAACGCAACCCCTTTTAATAGTAACTTTTTCTATGCTCTCGGGATGCTGCGATTAAATGGAGCCAGCTGTAATTCAATGCCCTGAGGGACACAGATCAAAAGTGAAGCTAAAAATTTATTTTGTGTCTTCATGCAGCCTGATATAAATTTCACTGACTGCACATGACATTTTTAATAATAACATCGCTTTATAGTTTTCACCTTCGGAATTTGAAATATAAAGCTGCGTAATTTTGCCAGATGCTAGCTGTGGGCTACTGACTGTTCTGATAAAGGGAACGTCGATTGATCCGACGCAAAAAACCCAAATTCTGTAGAAAATAATATTGTTTGAGGTTTGCAGCTACAGCACACTATCTCCACCTTTCTATGATAACATGTATACTTCTTTTTCGATTTGACATTAAAGATGGAATACTGTGCACGCCCAGATAGTATGAATCAGCTCGTAAATTGCATTGCGTAAGGCAAGCTGAGTTTAGAATGTAATCATTTACACTAATCGTTGAGTCTGTCAGCATACGTTTTAAGCCATAGGACAAAGAGAATACATGTCTCGATAATGTTTATTTGTGGGGACCAGGGATGCAGTAGACAAATTATCACATTTCCTGCCTTTTTTTTTTGGAGGGCAAGGTAGGAGATGGCAGAACTTCAAAAAATCTACGGAAGCACTAATCCCTAAAAGTGATATTACTAATTCATACCCTATTATAGCTCCATGGAGCCACATTATTTTTCTTCAACATAAAATGATGGCTGTGCTTGTAAGCTACCTGCCAACCACCGTGTTTTGAGAACATGGTCTCCAGCCAATGATGGCTTTATCCGGCATCCGGGAATTAATGAGTGCTTTTGTAGATTGTTTTTGTTTTTATTTTGTGGAAAAGTAGGGGAAGGAGGGTGGGATGGAGTGGGTGGAGAGCTGAGGACCATCACAGCCTAAGAACACCAAGTACTGCTGAAAATAATCAGTGCGAAAATTTATCTATAGATATATTTTTGAATATGTGAGCTTGAACTGACAATTAGAGCTGTTACTGCTACACATTATCTGAAAAGTGTTCTACAAACGTTTTTTCATAACCACTGTAAGAGATCAAATTTGAGAAAAACGGTCGAAAAGTATCCAACAGTTAAAAATTTCCTGTTCCCTGACGGGAATCCAACCCAGGGACATTAGCTAGAAATTGAGCATATTGCCATCAAACTTTGTTACCACTACACCACAGGGATGCTAACTACATAGCAATAACCGCCTGAATGTTGTTCCCTAACCTCCACTTCCCAACTGCTCACACAACGGTCTCAGAAACATATGGATCACTCTGTGATAATCTGTTCGGTATTCGACCTCTTTAGTATAATTTAATAAGTACAACAGAGTTACGGGACCTAGGCACTGAAGCACAAAAAGCCATGCAGATTACAGATCCTTGGATTACTTTCGTAGTGAACTGGCTTTCTTGCACTTAGGACAAAACCGTACATGTAAACCAAAGAGGTTATGGATTCTTGGATTACTTAGGTAGCGGAGTGGCTTCTTTGCACTCAGGATATCCCTATACGTGCTCAGCTTCCCAACCAAAGATTCAACGAAAAGTTCTGGTGCTCGTTCTCTCAGTTGTGATGTGATGTGTGGCTATCCCATAGTTTTTTTTTTTTTCTGCTGGCTCTGACTCGGCGACAGTTGGCGACTTGATACATTAGATTCGATGATGTAAAGCTCCATTGAATCTTACATTCTCACTATTCTTGGAAGTTTGGGGGAGGGGGTGGGGTGGGGTGGAGTGGAGGGGGAAGAGTAGATCTGCACGAATCCTTTCTGCTCCTTCACTCCTTTACCTCCTTTAACACTCAGGTCATGAAACGATGGCAAACCTTCATCAGGGGTTATTAGCTTTTAAAAAATGGGGTCACTTTTTGTATCATGGTCATCTAAACGTACCCATGTTTCATCATAAAGCATAACGCTGAGCAACATTTAGCATAAAATATTATGCTCTATAGTTCGTGCTAACTAAATTGAACCCTCACTGGACTATTTAAAAGCCACTGCAAGTCTTAAATCAGAACACTTCATTCAAGTATGATGTAATTCATTATATTTGAGTCACTGGGTGTCTGGTTTCTATTTGTGTCCAATGTACCCGATAATATTATTAATATCATATTCTTCAGCGAGTCTAGTCTGCGGTTGCAACAAAGTTGGAAAAACCTGATAATCTCACTGCGCAGTATATTTTTCTACACATGGTCTACGCCTACCTACCGTAAAAAAAAAAAAAAAGTCACATAATCCCACATTCCTAACGGGATTTAAAAGAGAAATCGTTATCTTTTGCATCAGCAGCCCAGTATAGAAATCTGTTCAAATCTTCGACAGAGTATGCCGGATAGGCCCTAGATTTGTGACACAGACAGCACATTAATTTTTATTCTGTCCTGATTTGGCAAACTAAATCTGGTCTGGGGTAGAGAGTTCGGTTTCGCCGTGACCTTTAACGGGAATTCTAGTTGTTAAGAAACTTTGTCATCTGATTCACAACTTTCGATGTGTCGATTCGTTGTAGGTACCTCAAAAAGGAAATGGAAGACCTATACTTTAAATCGCATCGCTTGCTTCATTGAAATTAATAGAACTACATACGATTCTGCAATATCATATGAATCATGTAGACTAAATATTTTAGACAAAATTATTGGTCATCATTTTATTTTATAAGATGGAACTCAATAATAAAAATTCCCCTTGTGCATGGAAAAAGTATACTTATGTTGAAATGTACAGTACTTTTTTATCGAGATCTCCCAAGCTAACGAGTATAGACTAGCAATGGATCCCTGTATTATGACATTCATATTTAATAACGAAGTAGATCTGCTATAATACTTAATATCAAGTTTTCGCTGTACTTGTTTTATTTTAACTATTTCAGGTAGGTGACATGACTTATGTCTAAGCATAATGCTAAACAATACACATAATGCAGAAAGCCACACCAGTAATGATGACATATCGAAGGATGATTTTATCAAATGACACACCATTTTTCTGGTTTTGTCATTTAGGAACAATAATTAAATCATAAAAGTAATAGCAACAAAGACACCAACTACGGAAATAATAACGACTACAACGATTACAACAATAAGCAACAAAATGACATTGATAACAAAAACGACAAATAAAGTAGAAATAACAAGAACATAATCGTCAACAACAGCACGTCGATGACCACAACAACAACAACAACATCATCATCGACAACAACAACAACAACAACAACAACAACAAAACATGCTCTACGCCCTACGAGCCGAGTGTGATAACTTTTTTTTTATTAAATGGCTTCCCTGACCAGTGTTGGAATCCAAATATTATGTCTAGTTGTCTATTTTTTTACGTAAAAAAATTATGTTTGTTTTGTCTTTTGTTTTGTCCTTATTTGCCCTTGTGCGAAAGGATTTTGTTTCTTCAATGAAACCCACTCGCTCACAAGCACTGATCAATGTTTTTCGAATCATGGTCACCCGTGGCAAGCGTTTATGTACCGAGCTCTGTAAGCAAACATATCTTAATTGACCTTGACAATGTAAAATAACACAGGTTATTCTCGTCCTCTCTTATGACTGAACTTAATGAAACAGTTCATCAGTCTTTTCTAGAATTCGGTCTACATTTAGCGTCCTGCTAGATTAATTCCAGAAAGTGGGGGAAAATATTGTATAAATTAGATCTGTACCTTTGAACTGCGGAGATTCCTGACACTGTAAACTAATTCACCTTTTTTTGTGTGAACAAAATATGTAGAGCTAGGCTTCTATATTTCCTGATAATGTTTACACGAAAAGATAACAAAAAGCACAAATTGAGGATCGAGTTTGTTTTCTTTTCCTTTATGTATGGATTTTTTTTTTTTTGGCCTCGATGCTTCGCTTGTCACTGAAACTCTTAAACATATAATCTGAATTATCAGCTTTGTAGGGAAAAATTTAACATGCTAAAGTTCAGTTGCCTAGAAGGCATAAAGTCCATGAATATGTAAAGCTACTAACTAAATTGCAGAGCAACTACCAACCAAAGACGAAAGCAAACAAGCTGATAATAAAAAAGGATAGGAAAAAATACGGAACAAACATATTTGGCGTATGACTTAAAGTACGAGGAGACTGTGAGAGTCATTAGCATCAGATGCTGTATAAGGCAACGTGAATGGAAAAGGAACGGATAAAAATGGATAATTAAAATTGTCTGTTGTTTTAAAATACGTGGACGTATTTTTAAATATAATATATTATTCCTTTTGGCTTGTCAATCAAATTTACAAGGTTTATTGAACGAAAGCAAACAGCTGTCTCTTTCTCTTTCTTCCTCCCTCCACCCCCATTCCTCCAAAGACACATTAGATTTTTCTAAATCATTCATTTGTTACTTAGATTATTGTATTCGATTTCTAATGCTCTTTCTGCATTTAGATAGTCCATTTCTTTTTAATGTTTAGATTTGTTACACATCCCATCGCCACTGGGTGTAATGTAGGTCGACGTCAAGACTTCATTTCATATCTGATCTTATGAAGGCTTAAGTCCATTTAGATATCTGGGCAAATAAAAGCACATTATTGTATACGTTACAGTACTTATTATTATGGTCACATAAACTTTGTCAGACACTAGTATGACACCTTCATAAGCCTACAAATTTATTATACGAGATCAGATATGTTTACGCATATAACCTCCATAAATATCTGTTGTTGTTTTTTTTTAGCTAGGATCTACTATTCGTTTGACTCACGAAAACTGTTTCTCGCACACACACACACAAAGGTCTTGCCCAATTTTGTTTTCCAAAGAACATACTACTTATAAAATAATTTGTAGGGGTGATGACATTCGAGGGGACGCAAATACGGCTATTTCTACTATCCATCTACTAGCATTATTTGGACATTTTCAATCATAGTTTTCATTATAGGATTCATTACCTGAAAACTCAATTTTTCTGCTTACGGATAATTTTTGTCAGACAAAAAAAAAAAAAACAAAACAAAAAAAACACACTCCTTCGTTTTTCATTTGGAGGTATTTAATGAAGTCTGATGTCTCTACTTTGGAATCACTGCCGCATCTGACGTCACAGGGGTAGAATGAAGGTTATATTTCTCATACTCACAATGGTAAAGTTATCAGAGACGAGAGCCTTTTTCAAAAGCACTAAACTGAATTATGCGGAGGTCCCATATAACTATTCAGCAGAAGTATGAGCTATAATGCCACGAAAATAAACAAACCTTTTCATAAGGGAGGTAATGGGCCAGACTCCTTTAACACTCTTCATTACTACTTGCTAATGACTGCTTGTTTATTTTAGAAGAGGTGAGTGGATTTTAACTGATCAGGGCAATGCTCTTATGCCCAGATCTAGATTAATTCTACTATATTTCAAGGCGAGTAATGTAGCCCTTAATATTCTGGCCACTACATTTTGCGACATAGCGTGGTTCATAATATGTTTGCTAATGCGGGTCTATCTGTCTCCATATCGGTGTTGCCACTCGCAGGGATTTTCCCCTATGGTGGGGTAAACTGGCTTAACGACTTAACGAAAATCCATTTCCTCTACGTAGGGAATTCGCTTGCTGGGAAATCATGAAAAGGAAAGTGAATGAAATACCTGGTTGNATAACGTAAAATAAAACAACAAAAACATTGAAAGCAACAATTCTTTTTTATTTCCATGTTTAATTACATTCAGCAAGACACAAAAATACCAATAAAAAGAGTTTGATTTAAGAATTCTTTATTTTATTGAACGTTAAAGTTGAAACCAGCTTTTGGGCTCACGACTGTGGAACCTGCCATATGCAGGAAAAGAAATCACTTTCGCTGTAGGAGAAAAACGCATGACCAAAGTGGCAACACTAACCTGTCGCCATGTTCTAATTCTTAGCACATTTCGGCCATTAGCATGTTAACGCACCTTCTTTAGTGTACACGGAATCGAGGGTTCTAGCTCTGGCTTTGTGTAAAGCATGTACGACAGGATAAGGCAAATTCCCTTTAAGCAAGGTAATGGCCCTGGCCTTTTAGCCTGTTTCGTTTTATTATTAGCATCAACATTATCGCAGCCCAGCTGTCCATCACTATTACAGCCATTATGGGCCACTCAGAGCTTGGGAGCATCAGTCTAGGCTTACTAATACTACTATCTGCCTCAAGAATAACACATACAGGCGAAATCGCAGTTGAATTTCCCTCACAGTTTAGCTAGTTGAAGAGTATCTTGATTACGTGAAGACCTCTGAGCACGACTAATCCAAGTCTGTCCTGAGTAAGACAGGAATCCTTCAATTAAAATGAAAGTGAAGCAAGCAAGCAAGCAAGCAAGCAAGCAAGCAAACAAGCAAGCAAGCAAGCAAGCAAGCAAGCAGCGGCAGACTTAGATCAGTAACACACTATGCTTTCACCGCCTTTTCCCTCGTGATCTGTTAAGAATACAATCGGCCCCCGACTTAATAGCAACATTTTATCCCCAGACAACAGAATATTGTCTTATGGTTCTCCCCTCCCTCCCCTCCTCAGTCCAAGAAACGCCCCTGGATAAAGCACTTCTCTTTAAATGCACCTGGTTCAGCGTCCATTGTGCCTGACAAAGTACATGTTGGCTTAAAATACGTCTGATTCAAGGTTAGCTTAGGTCATCGCCTTATAAATTCACTTCTTCAATCCTTTAGTAAAACCTAGTATGCCAATTTTTGACTAAATTCGAATTTAGTCAAAAATTTAGACGTCGCTTGGTTATGCCATTCCTGTAAATAGGCGTCACTGTTTTAAAACCCCTTTATTTATCTATATTAACTCTGGCAGTACGCACAGTAACAGACCAGAGATATTGGTTATGTACGAAAATCATGTAAAAGAACCTTGTGCTCAAAATCTTTGAAAGTTAGACGCCATTTAAATTGTTCTTTCTTTTAGCAGAGAACACAACAGACTTTAGCTTGCGAAACACTAAGCGGACAGATAATTAATTATTAACTTTGGCCTATGTTAGAAAAATGTAGAAAAACCTTGTCCTTAAAACAGTTGAGACACACGCCCTTTTTGGCTTTTACCAGAGATAACTGGAGACCTTAGCCCCTGAAACATCAAACAAATACAGAATTAATTAATAGTCTTGGCCTGTGCTAGAAAATGTGGCAAAACCTTGTCCCCAGAAGAATTAAAGACACATGCCCTTACTAGTTTTTGTCAAAGATCACTGAATTCTATAACCTATAAAATATCAAACAGACAGTGAATTAAACTAATACCTATACTGGAAAGTATGGAAAACATTGCCCTAAAAAAAAAACGTTCAAGTAACACCCCCTTACTAGTTCATATCAAAGATCACCGAAGTCTATAACCTGTAAAACATCAAACAGACAATGAATTAAATTAAGACCTATATTGGAAAGTATGGCAAGACCTTGCCCTCAAAAAAAAAAAAAAATTAAGTCCCACGCCGTTACTGGTTTTTATCAAAGACCATTAACCCTGTGATGATCACACATCATGAATTAAAACCGCAATAACAAAAACGATGAGCTCTGCGAGTGCTGCCCGTAATGGTTGTATCACGGCTCAACCTCAGCTCGGGTAATGGAGAGTGTCAAGGATATTAATTAAGGGTATTATATTGGCATGGAAATTTAATTTGTGACCACGCATTTAGTATTCTGAAAGAGTGGATAGGCAAAGGCGTGAAATTACAGCTGTCTGGTATCCATAGCGATGCCTTGGGCGACTTGATTGATACGGATTCAGTTCTTATCAAAACTAACAGCCTAACCCAGATTGGTGTTTTGAAAAGTAATTGAAGTTCATGTCACTACAAGCCTTACGTTCATGCGATCATGTAGTTACTTTCACATGTTATGAGCATTCATAGGCCTATCGGGAAATTTATCTTCATTATCACCATTCTTAAAGGAAGATCATGTTGGTAGACGGCAGTGTTCAATATGTATTGAATGTATAATTATTGTTATTGATCCCAGAGTCCTAGAAAACCGCAATTACTGAGACGAGTTATGTTTTTGTTGTCTTTATAACCTGGCGACAATAATACATTATTAGTTATTATAGATTAGAAAGGCAATTTCGTCCTGATGGATGTAAATCTATGCTAAAATGAGATCATGGAATCTGCTTTGCTATTGCCATGGAGTAATTTTCAGAGTGATTAAACCGACAGTAACCTGCTCCGTCGATTGAGCGACGTTTGTTTGGTTCCAGCAATTTGAATAGGAAGCCACACCCCTTCCTTAGCAACGAGAGTATCAGGCATTTAGACAAGCCAAGATGCCTTGACACCGCATGTGTCTTTAATGCGGTTCAGACTACTGTTGAAACTTCCTCTTCCGACACAAGGCCGTAAAAAACATGTTTCACTTACAAATTTGAAACCTCTGATGGTTGCCGCGTAGTTGCCGTGCTTTTCCTTCCGGTTTTGTACAAAAGACGAGACATTTCTAATAACACTGTAATACGGGTAGTTGTGCACCCTTCCTCACTGTGACTGGCACATGCTAACCAAAATTGTACCCTTTGCTAAGGACAGACCACAGAATACAAAGAACAGGTGTGGCTTCCCATTTTGTCAAATTGCAGGGACCAAACAAATACAGCCCTGAATTTCGGGTATGGTTATTCATATGGCTGCCAGACAGACAGCACCGCAGAATGTTTTGAAGATGCCAATGTTTTTTTTTCACTGTTGGGTATATAAGGTTTTACACCTCCTATTAATTTATCCAGGAGTCCCATGCCAAAATACATTCCAAAAAGTCATGTTGTTTAGCTTTTCCTCCAAATTTTGACACAAAGAAATATAGATTTTGAGAACTTGGGCAGTGAAACAGCTAGGCTACGTTATATTTTCACTAGTAAACAGGGTAACCTTACCTACCTCGCAACAACCACAAAGTTTATACTTGGGTGGTTAAACCTCACCCATTCTTATTCTACAAACGAATCTGCACTTATTTAAGCCTTTGAAATTCAAATCCAACCCCTTTCCCCCCTCCAAATGGCCAGTTTTCTGATTTTGTAGGGACTATATAAAATGGCATCAAAATGCCAGGTGCTGTTGGCACCATCATACCTACAGAACTGCTGCCCTTTTTTGTTTTTGTATTTGTCAAAATCTTCATGTCGTTTTCTTTTCGTTTTCAAGTCAATCGTTGTCATATTGACATAATTTTCCGGCAGTCTCATGCCTTCAATCTATCCAAAGGTTTAAGCTACACAGTAACTTTCTGGACAATTAATAAAATGTTTTGAACTTCAAGGTATTCGCCTCATACTAATCTGAAAATTTTATCAAATAAATGTGAAAAAAATCGTTAATTAAGCGATCTGATTTATCAAAATCACGAAGGAGATTAAGTAAATAATGACGGCTAAAAGACCGGAAGTCGCATCACTCCCTCTTGCGGGAAAAAAAACAACAACTGAGTTTTAGTAACACGACTGCTGGGCGGGAACAGACGCCTTTTGTAATTTAATCGCAAATCCTTGGGGATATATATATAGTTATGATTCCTATTTAAAGGGATGGGGGAGTTACAAGCTGTATTATTAAGTATTATTAATGAAGTGTCCGGTCAGACCTCCTGAACATTTTATTTTCTTCAGTAGATTCACAGAATTGTTTTAATATCGTCAACAAAAGCCAGGATGCTCGCGCTTAGCATCTCGCTCATTCCACACTCGCCTAAGTAATTTTTTTGTGTGGTTTGGAGAAATTTAGCGCTCTAAACCTGTTGCTCAAAGTCAAAGCAAAACAATGAGGCTGTTGTGGTTAAGCTTGTAAAATTGGGATATAATTGTAGAGTCGAAGCTCTACATTTCTTTTAATATGAAAAAGAAAATAAATGGAAGATTGTAGCAATATAAACAACTCAAATCATAACAAAAAAAACAAAAAACTTCGGCAAATGTGGAATGAGCGTGATGTTAATTGTTGCAACTGGAAACAGTATGGAATGACTAAAAAATACTAATGATAAAGAATTTAAGGGGCTTTATTTCACTAAATAAAATTCATTTAAAGGAGTGCGATTATCCAAAGGCCCTTATTTTACATAGCAAAATCAGTACTCTGTTTTCCTAAATATCCGATTAAATGGAAACAATTGTGTTTTCGTTAAAGCACATCCCTCTAAAATTTACTGGTTATCACAAAACGTGATTTGGCATGATTCTTTTAGTTAGTGTGTGGGTCATAATGAATATTAGTGGTTTAAGTGTAAAATGAGAGAGAGCGAGAGAGAGAGAGAGAGAGAGAGCAAGAGAAAGAAAGCGAGAGAAAGAGAGAGAGAGAGCGAGAGAGCTTGAGAAAGAAAGAAAGAGAGAGAGAGAGAGAGAGAGAGAGAGAGAGAGAGAGAAAGAGAGAAGTCATTGAAAATAATAACATGGAATTTGTGTTTATATGTTTTGTCACGTCATGTTGATCCATCCCGTCATTCATAAATAAGTTCTGTATTGTCCGCATACTGCGTTGTATCATCTGGCCTTGGCACAACAGCCCTTGTATGTTTAGTTTGATCCCTGAAACAAATTCCTTCTTACAGGGTCTATGTGTGCCCCCCCCCCCCCCCNAGAAATTTGTGGTTGCAAAATATTGCAAATTTCCACAGTAGACAATGTGATAAAGTGGTAAATATAACGAAATTACAAAGGTATTTTTGCAAGATTTTTGCAAATTTTGGTGCAATGTCTACCACTACTTTTTTTTCATGCAAATTTTGCAATTCTTGGTGCAATTTTTACCACTACTTTTTGCACGCAAATTTTGCAATTCTTGGTGCAAATTTTGGGGGTTTGAAATGTAGTTTTCCGCAGTGACGGCTATGTCATATATTTTAAACAAGAGATTTAAAACCAACTGGACAAAAAAACACAAAATACATTCCAAGATCCTTTTATTAAGACCCTGAGCAATATGTGAACAAATTGTTGCATACTAGTATAAACTGTTGCAAAGAAAGACGAAGCGAATATGTAAAAAAGACATCACACTTCCAAAATGACTGAATTCAAACACTTTAGAGTCCCTGAAAAACAAGTGATACATGCATGAGTCCTATCATCATTGCATGCAGATATCGCTATTATTCACATTAATGATGTTATTTTTTCACCATGTGAAATATGAGGCTTTGCACTGTGCGCATCAACATATATGTTGTTGGTTTAAGTGTAACAATATGATATCATGGAGCAACATGTCCCAGTAGTTATAGCATTGGACTCAAGATGAAAAGGTCACGGGCTCGATTCCGACAACTGTCATATTATAATTGCTTTAGGTAAGCATAAATTCACATTTTCCGAGGCCTATTCATCTGCAAAATGGATACATGGCTATAGGCATGAAAGATATTATCCTAATGCTGGCAAGCGGTACTTTCAAAATGTCTGTGCCCTGGTATTCTTCCAAGAAAAGAGTGTCTGAGAGACTTGACTTGCCGCATGCAGATGACATTTTCTGGTCTTAAGATCGTACTGCATATTATATTACAGGCTACATGTGTGAAATTCACATCTAATTCGTAACATCAGGAAATGCCGCACACTAATGCCTACCTCTGCCATAATGGAATGTAAGATATCTAAATTTGAAAAAAAAAACAACAAACCCCAAAGCTTTCTATTAAGTAAGCATGCATTCAATATATTTATTCAAGTGGTTACCATTCTGCAAATAAAGCAAAGCCAAAAAATCTGGGGATACACCTCTAAATGTAAGTAAGGTGTCACTGAAGGGATTGCCATTTTGAAGTGAAGTCCAGACTTTCATGCCTCCAGGTCAAAAGTCTTGCCAATGCCCAATAGATTAAACATACATAAAAAAAACAACAACCCATCAACACATATGTTGTTGGTTTAAATGCAACAATATGATATCATGCAAAAAAATACACAGGTTCCCCTGGTCTGGGTATTGATACAGCTACAAATCAAAGTACAACAGAACATTATACAGAACAAACCAAAACAAAATATGTAGTTTTTTTTATAACAGTAATGCTGATCTGCTAGTTTAAGTTTGAGCAAAAAAATCAAGAGAAGTAAAAGTGTTCTTTATTTCCATCAATTTATTTTAAGATGTCCAACCCTTCCCCTACCAATGTCTACACAAGGTGCCAACACAAGATTTTAAAATCTAACAGGCCATTCTACAGGAATTTTCCTGCCACTCAAACAACCGGCGTTGAATTGATGTCAATGCACTTACATTGGCCGTGTTGCTGCAAACACAAACATTCAAGTAAATGGAAGTTGGCCAACTCATGACAGACTAAAACCCGTTTTCTAGTAACTGACACAACAAGTTCTATGAAATGATCCTTATGCTAGTGATCCAGTCTGTTCATGATTTTAAAGAGTTTAAGTGATCTTTTGTTGACTATGTTATTATGAATTGGAACTGTCTTATTTTACAACTCGGATAATAAACTTTCATTCAGAATTATAATGACGCAGCTGCTGTATTACTTTGTATCAAGGCATACATTCAAAGAAATCTGTATCAAATATGTGTGCACTACTGGAGTGTAGCCCGCTTTACACATGAGCAATTCCAAAAAGCAAGTGAAATTTGGTTTGTTGTCAAAAGTTATCAGTGCTACATACTTAAATTATCATTTTTTTCCATGAGACCTCCATCTTCCTTGTTTATCTGTGCTCATCACATAAAATAGATCTTATTCTCAATGAAGCCTGAAAAACTTCTCTTTCCATTTGTGACAAGTACATGAATCAGCACACTGTTCTGTCATGGATAACACTGATAACTTCACAACATCAAGGGGACATAAATTTCAACTCATTACTTATCACTTGCACTTGGCAAATCAATCTTAAAATGACTGAATTTTGAAATGATTAAATGTATGTAGAATTTAATTCTTTCTCTTTAAAATACAACCAACATAATCTTAAAACAATGGATGTTATCTAGGTGCTCTGTATCAGAGCACCTCTGTTGTTATTCATATTAATTTTTTTTCATATGTAACTGTCATTTTCCATTTATGAGGAGGAACTTTTTGCCAACCTTTCACAGCTTTTTAATGTAATGTTAATTCATGCTGCAAAACGTCTCTGGATACACTGTATAATGTTGCTTCACTCTACATTCTATAACCCAACATTGTTCCTGTGGTCTGTAAACTTGTAGATAAGGATAGACATTAAGAAGTGACTCACTGAAATTGCACCATGAATGAAAACATATCACAGCTTCTGGAAAGAATGTCACCTAATAAACTGAAATCCTGAAATCGCATGGTCAGGCTAGGTGTAAATGTAAACTGCTGAACTTGTTGGCAATAGCTGAATCAATATCAAGGTAAAAGTCACATCTATTAGCGCTATTTTCCAAGAACATCTACTGACCTTCACATATTTTTGGGGGGATAAGGTTTCAGGTGTGAAAATGAATTGCCTAACTGCTTAGATCTTTTATGCAACTGACAGTCTCCAGCTTCACACAATGCTGGCGGAGAAAGTGTGAAACAAAAGGTGCGAGATTAACACTCAATACCACTGACGACAGATGAACGGTCAGCATGAGTCTAAGCCTGCTGTACTAGAAATCCAAAGCAGCCATTTGTGTATGGTGATGAGGAACACCACCACAATCGTCATCACAAGAGGAAGAAGAAGATAATGATAAAATAGAACCATACTGTGGTAGCGTGGCCGATGGTTGTGGTGTTGGACTTCAGATCTAGTCATAGATTTGATTCCTGATCATGATGATTGTAAAGGTGGCTATGGGAAAGAATTTCACTCAAATTTTCCTCAGTCCACCTGTCTGTAAAAATGGGGATCTGGCAATTGTTGTGGAAGTTATTATCAGAATGCTAGTGATAAGCACCTGTAAATGGCAACTTCGCCAGGGAATTGAGAAAATTCTTAAGCGATCGAGCTTGGTTGAGTAATAATAATGTGAAGTCGCACCTGAAAAAAAAATTAAAACTACATTATTAACATTATTATCATTATTATTAGAGGAAGAAGTAAAAAGAAGAACAAATGGAGGAAAACAACAAGAACAACCTCAAATATAATAAAGTATTTGCAGAAATTAAAAAAAACTGCCATAAAGCTAAAACACAAAATGAATGAAAACTTAGAGGATTGCCATAAAGCTGGGAAGCAGAATGAATGAAAAAAAAACCAAACAAACAGTACTGATCTGTTCCTCTATAAAGCTTACTTTTTTATTCATAGCATTTTACGTGACAAAAGATGAAGAGCTGCTTCATCAATATTGTAACATTCCTGCATCCTAGACAGAAGACCCAGATTTTACTTCTAAAGACAATGCTGTACACTTTCAAGTAAATTCATTTTATTGTTTAGTATAAGGTGTTTGTGATGCAAAAAATTTCGACTGAAATTTGGGATACAAAAACTGGTTCGACATTCTATGGCACAATAAAGAAAGCTCATATTAGAAAGAAGGTGCATAAGAAAAACATTAATCTCCTAGGTTAATGCTTAAGATTACCAAGTATAGTAACCACCTATCCCCTGTTTTGACATATAAGATGGTATGTCATATGAATGGTATAAGTTCAGTTGACTGGGTTTATTCGCAACCCCTTGGAAGCATGGACAAAACTGTGACCCATAGAGGTCTTAATTATCCATTGAATTCTCTCTACGTCGAGAACTTCTAATTCAGAATTTTCCTTCCCTACTCACTCGTGTTCATAAAAAATCCCAGGTGTATTAGCCTGCTCAAATACACAAGCATGTTTGGGACTGAAGATCTTTAAAAATTGTTAATATACTGTGGTCCAGCAACAAAGAACAGTGTACATGTATTTATTATTTCAGAGAACATGGTTTCTACACACATGAATAGATGCCATTGCCTTTGTCATCAGAGTATGTCAAAGGAAAGCACTTTCATTGCATAAAACTACATGCGAGAGAGAGGGTGCAGAACCTCATAGAGCCCCACTTTCCTTTGCTGACTTTATTTTGGTAATGTGCTTTTGGTAGACAGGTCTTGCTTTGCAGGGTTCCCAGGTAAGCTGGTCTATAAAAAAATACAGTTAGGTGTATTCTGAGAAAGATTCAATTAAGTGGATGTTGCTCTTGAGCAGACTGTGATTAGGCAGGGTCGACTGTATGTAAACACAGACAAAAGGCTTGAGTTCTATTGAACAGTACATCATTCCCCAACAGTATAAGGCAAAACTTTTAACAGCGGTTTCCACCATACCATATCTCACCTATTCTAAACCTTTAACTTGAAAAGATCAGGGATCATTTACAAAAACATGACAAACACAAAACTGAGTCTTCATGTACTCTCTAAATTAGTGAATTGAGCTGTATGCTCTAACTGATGCTGAATAAAGTCAAAGCAACTGAGCAGAATCTTAGAGGATCATGTTTTAATAAACAATTGTGTGTATCTAAGAACTGAAGTACAGATTCATACTTTGGTATTTACAGTATACTCTTTAATCACAGTGAGCATAAAATACAATTTTTAAATGGCAAATACTGTACAGGGTTTGGATGTTACCAAACAAAAATTACTTAAAGTATACAAAATTTGTACACCAGCTCTGAAAGACAACCAGTGCTGAAAATATAATCACCGATCAATATTGCCTTCAATATAAAAGTTGTGGAAAACCAATCATTCTGATTTATTCACTGGTATTTTGCCAGACAGTAAGTGGTATTCAGAATCCTGAAATGAGTTCTTGACCTTGGTAGTTTGCACAGTAGACAGCAGCATGGCCTGTGATCAACAAAACGGGTAAATTCAAATTCCTGAATTCCCGCAATTAGAGAGATGGTAACACCCATGATTTAGAGTGTTCTGTGCATTTCACACAATGTTTGATGATGACCATGAGAATGACCAAGAGCATGAGCACTTTGTAATCTCAAGAAGGTACCCTTGTACACTGGGAAAGACATGATCTTTGGTGACTGAAATATTGACGATAATTACAAAATGCATATTATGACAAAGAACATTTATGTAGAACATTAAACAGGATGAAGATGATGGATGACAAAGGCAATCTAATCAACAGGATCATTACATCACAACTCTCAGTATGTACAGTTACATCCTAATAATTTGCAATAGTCTCATATATCACACTATTTTAGCATGGGACCCATCCACCATTACACAAGGTTGCAGTATTTGACGCTGTAATATCAAAACTGACAATTATTTTCCATGCAGAAAAAAACAAAACAACTAAACAACTATCATTTGTAAAATGTTACTTGGCTATAGGCAGTGGAAGATATTGTCAGAATGCTAGTGATCAGCGCCTATAAATGGCAGCGTCACTGTATGCTCCCCAGGGAGTCGAGAAAGTCCTAGAGTGATCAGGCCTGTTGGGGTAATAATAGTGTGAAGTCGCATGAGCCGGCATTAGCCTGGATATGAGACTAAAAACCGCATTATTATTATTATTATTATCATTTGTCATGAGAACAGAGGACATGTAACTATAATCAGTAATGCTCATGATAGGTAGAACATCACCTCTGGAAACACACCCCATATAAAAACTCTACATAGTGGCAAATCTACTGCACATGCACGGTATTCAAAATCTGACTCAGAATCTAGACAGACAAGGGCATGGAGCTTGAAGTTTTTACTAAAAACATGTACATAACAGTCAGTTGCACATAAGTTGCAATTGCCTGTCAAAAAGGAGATATCTATGATTACAGCATGCAATTACCCTGTGACTTTTACGGAGGGAATGTAGTATTCTGTTGTGCCAAAATTTAGTGAATAAATAAAAGCTGCCATCAAGTGGACCTGAGTGTACTTAGTACATCTCCTCAATAGGCACTAAGCATACCACTACATTAATTCCACAAAAAAAAAAAAAAAAAAGTTACATTGCACCAAATCATTGTGCTCCACACTTTACTTTAGTAATGTTTTTCATATTAATGTCCCAATGCTGTGGCAGAGAGAATAGCTACTAAGTCTATAAATCTGATGACCATAGTACTATTTTCAGTATTATTTTCCAAACCCAGCTATATCTTTTTATTTGCTTTTCTCCCTCTGCTCTTCCTCACATGCACAAACAATTTCTGAACATGCAATGGCAGAACTTGTCCATTCTCCCTCTTTTTATTCCAATTCCTTTTTTGTCTACCGTCTATATATCATTTTTGATGATCTCATCTACACTGTTTGAAACTGACATATATAGATAAACGTACAGATATACCACCAGCGTAGATGTAGGCAGATGGGGTTTCTCTATTTAGGTGAAATAGCACCTGTGTATAAATATATAATATATATATAAAAGCCTTGCCCTGTATTTTAGCTGCCTAAAGGACTTTCGATATTTCAGTGTATAAAAATGCTTAGTGTTGGTCAACTTTTTTAAAACAATATAACAGCAACCAGTTTGCCATGCAGTAGCATCTATCTGACACAATAAAGTAAGAAAGACAATGAGATATCTTTATAACCGATAAATGTATAGAATAAGAAACTGACTTGGAAACAGTTGTCATTGATACATAAAAAAATTCAGAGATACGAATACTTAGAAAAGCAAACATATCCAAACACAAATGTACCAGTTGAGCTCGAATGCAGCCCATGATCACAGACATCATTGTCTTGGCACAAAAAAAAATGGATTTGTATAACTTCTTACTCTAAACCTATGCTTACCTTCATTACAACATCTGTGTGGCATGAAAACATTTAAGGAGATACACAATCAAATCGGCTAACATTCTTCTTTATCAAATGGTGAATGGAATTCTTTCAGATTCAGCTAGCAATGTCTGACATTTAGCTCTGTCGTTTAACAAAAACAAAAGGCCGCATATGACAAAATCACAAATTTATTGAACACACAACAAAAAGTATGTGCCAGGCGTCTCATACCAATTAATCAATGGTGCATAATGTATGGTCTCTTGGAATCCATACAAGCCATGAGAGAATAACTCAAATCCTAAAATAAAAAATATCAAAGAGATAGGGGCAGTCATTTGCTTCACAGTCTAATAAGTCCACAATATTTTTCATAAAATTTAAACTGCATTTATTTTTCCTTCTGCCTGACAGTTTTTGACAAAACACTGCTGGAATACTGGGATTTTCACCCTGCATGCACCACCATTACTTGCACTGTGTGATGTCAGAAAGTAAGACAGGCTAGCAGACGACTGGTCCAGATGGCTTGCGCATGCGTCTGCAACAATCACCTGCTAGCTTCTCGCTTCATGACATTACACAGCGCGAGTTATAGCTGTGTGGGCAGGATGAAAATTCTGATATTCAAGCAGTGTTCTCAGAAATGGTCAGGCAGAAGGAAACTGAATGTGGTGTAAAGGTTTTGACAAAATATGTGGAATTTTTTGGCACATATCTACATAGCTAATATCAAAACACTAAGGATGGGGGGGGGGGNGGGGGGGGGGGGGGGTCCTAAAAATGAGGTTTTGGGGTCAAATTATTGAAATCAGGGTTTTGCTATTTTTAGGTACTTTGACATGTCTAAAATCCAGACAAAGTGTTGTTGACAATAGAAAAATTCATTTTCTGTCTAAAAAATGCATCTGAAGATGGTGACTGAAGCTATGTTTCGTTACACTAGAAACTTTTGATGGCCGATTTCTCAAAACGATATTTTTTATAATAAATTTCCTATCTCCATTGTCATTTCTGGACCAATCTATGTAATTTTTTGTATAAAACAACTCCAAATGTGTAGATAAAAAGGAACAGAGAGATATTTGGGTTATTTTTTCAAATTTTTTGAAATTCCTGGTGTTTCTGTCAAAAAAGCGAGAAAATTAGTTATTAGTGGAACTCCAATTTTGAAGCTGCGTAAAATAAAATTTTATCAGGATATCCAAAAAAACTCTCTGTTAATGTTGAAAGAGTATCTGTGGACATGTCTGTGTAAAATTTCAAATGGATAGCTTTTCATTTTACGGAGGAGATAGTTATTGAAAATGACATATTTTCATGAAAAAATTCAAGATGGCGGCCGTTCCCATAGCAACCAAGGAATAAACATGATATTTTTTCACTGTTTTATACTAATTCAAACATGCTGAATTCAAAAAAGATACTTAAATTTTTTAAAAATGTGGCAATTGGAAAATCACCATCAGAACTCCCCCCCCCCCCNNNNCCACCTATCAAAAGATGGATTCGATCTGATTTATCTCATATGATTATTTCCATAAAATGACACGGCTGTTTGCGAATAATATGAGAGGAAGTGAAATGGGAACATATTTTCCTTTCCAGACAGTCGACACAATCATTCAGACATCTTCTCATAATCCATATCTTTATTTTGATTTTAAGCTGTTTGGGAGTGAAATGAAATGTGCAAATGACTGTTCAGGATGGAGAGATGTATACCGTATAAGACAGTATCAAGTGACTCTCAGTCAGGCAGGAAATTATCTCTGCCTGTGATTGCTTTATGGAGCGTCTGAGCTTGTGTGCGATTGTGCTTGCCTCCACCTGAAGATTCCCATGGCTTTGTTTCCACTGTGAAATATAATAGATATAATAAATCAGATGTAAACATGCAGAGTTGATCAAAAGGGTTCATCAGAGGCCATCAAGAATGCTGTGCAGTTAGTGAACTTGGAGATCAAACAGCCTTGCAAAGCAGTTGGACTTTTTGCCCTGAAATAATAATCTTTTCATTGACGTCAACAGAATAGCATGAGCTTTTAGCTTATATATAAGGTTTACTTGAGTTAAGGTTTCAAGGCTCTTCAGCATTATTATGGTTATTCTGTGCACTTGTACAAGGAAATAGTTCATTACTTAGGGAAGTAAGTTAAGCTGATCAATTTGTTTGCTCTCTCATTTATTCCAAACCTGTTGTTAGCCTAACAGGAAAGTTAATTGCCTTTTATTGACGTAAGTCAGCCTAATTGCTCAAATAAATCTGACAGCTCAATTACTTTGAATGGACCCAACAGGCATTCTGCGAGCCAAATTAGCATGATTAAACCTGGTTATCAATTACAGCTTTCTGACCTTGGCCTTCTGACCATCTGTTTTATCACCTTGCTTTGTTCAGTGAGAATTTATTTGGGATTTCCCTTCTACAGCCTGAAAATAACACAAGCTTATCATCCATTGATTAATACTGTCACTGTGCTTCCATAATGACCTAGATCAGATTTAGGCCAAAATGGAACAAGGGTACCATATTGTTTATATGACAAAGGTCCCCGTTCACACGTTCAAGAAACTAAAATGCACCAATATTTTGCTTTTAATAGTTTTAAAATTGCAGTTGCAAAGATACGTATCAGCTGTTTTTACTTTGCCATTAAAACAATCTACTGGCATTTTCTTAGGACTGGGGAGAATGATTTGGGCCATTATGGAACATACTGATAATGTTTTCAATCACCATGGCGCTTATTTATTTAAGTGTGATCCGTAATTGTGCTTTGAGTAGGTTATGATATCAAAGTATAGTTATATAGACAATTTTTAATTAGGTAATATCAGAGGTGGGACAAGTATAAGTATTCCGTGTTTCTTTGCTACACTTTTGGTTGCTTAAGTCTCAAGCTAATGAACTTGTGTTGATTGCAGTCATATGTGGTCTAGTGACCACCTGTTTATGGTGGTCACCTGTTTATTGTAACCACCCCTTTATCACAATCACCTGTTTATTGTGATCATTTGTTTTTCACAACTGTGGTGACTGTTTCAAGGACGACTAATCATATATAATTTAGGTTCAAATGGTGACCATCTGTCTAACATGATCACCATCACCCATTTTCATGTCCAAAGTAAGGTAAAACATGAGACAAAACATGGAAACTCATATGCAGACCAATGGCTTTGAGGTCAACTACAGCATTGAACAGGTTTTCTTACTGGTTTGATATAGGATTAGACAGTCAAAAGTGCTGGTATGTTAGCCTGAAGCCTTGCAAGCAAATCTAAAAAGCAGACGGGAAAGGTTTTCTTTGTATCCTAACCCAGAAAAAAAAAAAGTCAACCTGTCCAGGCCATCTTTCTAAGGAATGAAAGGTGGTTGTCATACAGAAGTTCCACTGCATAAACTCATGACAAAGTAGTTTGGCCCTTCCAGAATATTAGTGCGGAAGGATCAATGTTTCACCAGTGATTTGGTCTTATATGCTGTCTGGAGGCCCCTACATCAAGATCTCAGAGTAAATCTTGATTATTTTGATTTTCAGCTCCGCCTAGATAGTGACTTCAGACTTGATGTTGGAGGCGTGCTAAAGAAAGAGTGCAGGCTTATTCGCAGGTTGAGTGACTTCATCTTCACTCCCACTTCTAATTTCTATTGTATTTTTCCTTGTAGTAACCTCTGCGGTTAGGATCCAGAAACTACCACATATGCCATTGCAATTGGGTTACACCTGGAAGATGGACATTGCATAGTCGATTGATAACGTCTGCTCATATCTGGGATGGGAAAAACCCTTAAACCAAGCATGTCCCAGAATTTACTTCTCCCTGTAAACAAAAATGCCCTGAACTCACTTATCTTTTTCATTTCTATGCAGACTCCGATGCTGCTGCTTCATGGAGATTTAGGGTTGAGTTTGGTGACCTTTGCCCATAGCATGATAGGTGCCTCTGATCTGAAGGGATTTCATATTGTTAATATGGTTAAATTACAGAACCCTTTTCCACTTAGAAGAATGTCCATGCATATATGACTTACCAAGAATGATGACGATTATTACTGCAATGATGGCAAATATCACTGTGCCAATAATGCACATCATTTTGCAGTTCTTCCACCACATTTTCTTGCGAATTTGGACAGCTGATCTTCGAAAATGGGTTGAGCTGCATTCTAGATCCTCTGAAAGGAAAAGGTGGAAGAAAGAGATACTGTACTATACTGTAGCTGAAATAGATTAATGTGTCTACCAGGTGCTATTTCTTGGGATGCAAAGCATTTCTCTTTCATCATTCATTAAGGTCCAGCTAAAGTGTGGTCCAAAGATACTGATTGATGTTGAGTGCTCCAAAAACCCTGCTCAAAATGCAGTTTTACAGGATTTCGAAGACATCTGACATCTGATTATGGTGTGGATATTTTGCATGAGATCATATTCTTTCAGATCTCCATGCAAAGTGCTATGCCTCCATCCCATTTCGTCAGTTTTGAGATCTGATCTATTTTGTCAATTCAGAGATCAGATCTAATTCACCTGTGTGAACTTTAAGAAAATTCACAGACTAATTTGATCTGACTCTGATCTTCGAACATAAGAGGATCATTAGATCTCTTTACAATATAGCCTGTATTTGGACTTTAATATTGTTCATTTACTCCCTTCCTCTTTACCTCATCCTCTTTCAATTTCCCGAGGCCACTGCTGCACCTTTTGACCTGCACACAGTTTTTATTTTCTTGAGACACTGAAGTGCCTTAAACATCAATCACTCTATTTTAATGCTCTGAGATTTAACAACCACTGACATCAACAGAAACTTTTATTTGCAGCTCTTGAGATTACCTAAATGTCCGAAGGAAATCTGCTAAATATAGGTACCTTGTCAGCTGGCACATTTCACAATACTATTATTACTATTTCTGGGCATTTCACAACAAAGACAATTTATCATGTTATTATGCAATGAAATGCAGTTTTTTTTTTTCCCATAAATTAACTGCACTGGTTTTCTACTCAGCCATTTACAAGAAATATGACTCTAGGTCATAAATTTACAAACATATAGTTTACATTATGGATCTGTGAAGATACTTTTTGTAGGTATGTTATAAGTAAATCAGAGTACTATCGGTGTCAAAGGTAATCAGGTACTGTCAAACTTTTTGATTTTTTGATGATGGGTAAGCATCATTGGCTTTTAGAAATCTAATTTCGGCAACATACAAGCTGCAGTGAAACAGATGACCAGCGGTGGAAAGGCTAGTTTCAGCAAAGTGATGTTTATTTTATATAACATGAGGATCAAAAGACCACTCTGTCAGCAAAGTGGGTCTATTTTTTTTATTTTGACCTTACCAGAGATAGTAGAATGGACAATCACTTACTGACAAGCACCACAATTCTGAAATCTAAATAGTAAACTTCAAATGCTGGACATCCTGCTATTAACTGAAAGAAGAACTTCCATAAAATTGTAGTAACACAAAAGGAGTTTCTTATTAGAAAAACTGATTGTCAGTTACAGAAACTGCTTTGAGCCAGAAACTGACATCTGTTGAAGTATTAATTCTTGTAGTGCTGTGCTACTTGTACAAGACCGCACCAACTGTGTCAGCAAATGATGTCATTTTTTTGCACAAATATGTTGGTTGCTGCTGGCTGCATTAATATCAGCTGAGTCAGATTGTCTTTTGCTTCTCTAGGCTAGGCAGGGTGTGCTGGGCTAAGGCCACTGTCATATCATGTTCAGATAGTAGTTAGGGCGACTATAGCTGGCTCCCAGGCCACAAAGGCTAAATTTACATCATGTAGCTTGAATAACCATACTTATTCTTCTAATTCCGTATAGATCTTGAAAGCTACTGCTAATACTGTAGCCAAAATTTCTCTTAACACCATCAGGCATTTTTTATTGGCTACCTCTGGAAGACTTCAAGGGGTACTTGGTTACCCACACCCTCAATATTACTGTTTAAGCGTGTGGTGCATTAAAGTACCCATCTATGCCTCGGAAGAGGCGCCAATAAATTATCGGATGAAAAGTATGAATCCTTCTATTACCCACAGATGCCTTCCAAACAGATCTTGTATGGAGAGTATGGGCAACTTTGTTTTGTACCCACAAATGCTTCCAAAGGCAGTTAAAATCTGTGCTTGTTTACTTGTCTAGTTGCTGGTGTGGAACAAAAACGATAGTTTCGATGTCTGAGAGGAAACTTGGAGAATACAGAAATAATGATGATCATCTGAGATTTTATGTTTTGGTTTAGACCATTTGCATAGAGCTACAATATAATGACCTTATAATATTACCTGATCGAGACTGTAGATTGTCAATTCTCTCTCCCCTTTCTACGACCTTTTCCACATTATTCTTCAACAGGGTGGTTACTTCACTCACTTCATTTTCAAGATGGTCTAGATGGTCATTACGACGAGTACGTCCCTGAGCCCTTTGTGAATAACAAACAAAATTTGAAACACAAAACATTATATTTCTTTCATTTTCAAGTGGCAAGACCACATAGTGGAAAGTAGAAAAAGGATTTTAGGGGAAGATTTCATTTATATAAGACTTTAAATCTTCAAATTCACACCCAAGAAAATATTGGAAAATACAAGTTACTCCTCAGTTTCAGAGAAGAAAAGTGTGATATTGGTGAGGGAAAGTGGTAGGTGACAAGGGGTGAGCTAAACGTAAGTTCAATCTCGATGTATCCCAGATTGTCATACTTTGCTTACCAAGTCTTAAGAGGGTTATTATCTGTAATTCCTAGCTGCTTTCACTTTTGACACACCAAGG
>JAWQUT010000005.1:830436-832936 GCA_033807755.1 Ellobium chinense
TTTAAAGGTTTGAACATTAGCATTCTCTTTGACAAGAAGCACAGTATTCTTTCCAAGCCGCCAGGAGTAAATGAGACGATGCGTAAGCCAAAAATCTTGATCGAGAATAGCTGGCGTAAATTTTTTTTTTATATTTTGTTAGTAAATGAGTTAAGCTATTTCCCATACTTAGAATGTCTGCCCCTTTGGACTACGTAATCAAATCATCTGTCTGAATATATGAGACAAAATAAATCCACGGTGCTTATATCGAATAAGTTTCTGCTGAGGGACCTCGTGTTTCATTTTTTCTGCGAAAACTTAATCACTCATTTTATATTATTTGTTACCTACGAAATGCCTTAGAAAACCGTAGAAAACCCACCGCATGGTCCCCAAAACAACCTTCAGCAACTGATAAAAGTCAAGTCATCCATAATCGTCTTAGGCTATATATGGAGATCACGTAGCTGAGGGTGTTTGTTCTAGCCATTAGATGTCAAAATCGAGGAGGTCCGCTTTCACTCCTACTTTGTCTGTACTACATCGGAAAGAAGTTACTATCTGGTAAGTGTTTGCTGGGAAGATTATACAATTACACAAGCAAGCGACGAGATGCATCTGTTCGATAAAGACACAGGGTTCATCACCACTCATCACTGGCAGAGGTCGGCCTCATTAGGCAGTGCTAGATGTGTCATGAAAAGCTTATGTAGCCTACGTGCCGAGTTATTATTTACAATGTCTAGACTGGGCAGGTGTTAAATTGTGGACATCAGACACCAGGCGAATTCGACAATAACAATTATAAAATCTAGGAATTTATTGAAAGTTAGCCACGTAGATTTGTACGGCTCACGGCACGCTACTCCTTCCACCAATCAGCGTGCAGAAATTCGGGGGTGTTTCAGCTTCTCGACTTTGTGAAATTTGTCTGTCTTCCGGAATTCAATGCCAGTCCCTAACCATCAATTAATGCGCCAAGAAAAGTTCTATGATATTGCCCTTAAATCATGCATAAACCTAAACCTCAACTTAAAGCATACATAGGCTGTCTGGCGCTGCGTTCACCCGACTGCTTGACTTTCTTCATATGCAATATTCCAGGACACACCAGCCTAGAATTTGATTTAGGATTAGGGTCGGGATTAGAAAAGGGAAAGCCCATATGAGATTGAGAGCGTTCCTAGACAATAATAATGTCGGAGGACTGTCACAAAGTTGCCCCCCCCCCTTTTTTTTTCTTTTCACCATATACCCCTGTTCCTGCCTCTAATCCATACTAAGTTATAGAAGGAAGTGGCCTAAAACACTGCTAGTGAAATTTGCTAAAGTTTCGGGTTTAAAAAGAGTGCTGTGTGCAAAAATGTAACCCTCTATTGGAAAGTCAGTCCCATCGATCCGAAGTCACAAACAGCAATCCCACTCATGACTTTGTCAACCACACTGTTACAAGTTAAGAAGAAAAATGGCAGCCACGGTAATTTGCACTCACATCTTGGGGAAAATCGCTTCTCGCGTCCTTGACAACCTTGATATTACTAATCTGAATAAATATTGTTGTATTATAGGGCATTGCAACATCCGGAAAAACAGAATCGATTGATAGGCTTAACTTCGTAGATTTTCTGTTCCCTTTTTCTCCACCTTGACACTGCTTACCAAAACATGCTTTATTTATCTAGATGTGTTTTTGAACATAGCCTGTCAATTTCAGTCGACTGATTCGACCTCATTTCTGCAACAGTACAGATAATGATAAGTGAAATCAATGTTGTTCTTAAATATGTACCATCCATTCTGCTAATTGTATCAATCCTCGAAAATATTTTTCACAAACTTACAGTTTCTTTTGCTAGTACATTATATCCTATGTCGTTTTTAAAAAAAATTTTGGGGGTTCTGAATGAACCTTTAAGCGTCAGTGATATTGCGCGATTCTGAAAGCAAAAAAAAATATTTAATACTGTTGCCTAGAATCTATGGTTTATATCTTTGAAATACTTTTTTTCTCTGTTGTGCGTGTATGTTTATTCTTGTTTTCACGAGGCAATGGATCACGTTGATGCCGTTACCGTAGGTGGGACTGCTCCAATTTTGTTCCAGCGCCAGTTTATCTTTTTTCTTCATTGTTTTCTCTTTCCTTCGGTCTCTGCCTTATTTTCGTTTATATTATTATCATCATCGTCATCGTCCTTATGGTCATTATATGATATTATTTCTAGTAAAATAGAAATAAAAGCAGTGGTAGTTGGGGTAGGCTGAAGGAAATGATAGTAATGTTAGAGGTGTACGAATGGCAATGATGGAAGAGTAGAGGAATATAATTATTTTTGGTTGCTGCGCACTTATTGCGAGAGGGAAACGTGCGCAGCCATCAGATGTTTGTTAAAGAAGCGGGCATCTTTTGCGCAGACCGGAAGTGAAAGCTCGGCAAAATGACGGTCACCATAAAGTAGGAAGCCTGAAAAGGAAAGATGTCGCTTTTGAAAATTAGCGTTACATTTCATTTGCATCAAAA
>JAWQUT010000005.1:835436-856770 GCA_033807755.1 Ellobium chinense
CGGCTGGACAGGTGTGGGATTCACGATTTCATCAGCCTCCTCAGGGCAGGTCTATCTGTCCTTTGGCACCGTGAAAGCCACTCCCGGCGCTGATTGTTCATAGTCGGCGTCTTTGATGTTGCGCCCAATTCATGATTTTCAATGGAGACCACCTTGTTTCATTGGTAAAGTGGCGTTTGATATGAAACTGAGGTATTATGGTGGCTACTGTGACCATAGTAGAAAAGGAGGGGCTGACGACAAAACTTAAAAACAAGTTCATTTCTGGTGAAGTTGTCAGAATATGAACAACGTTAATATTTCTTTTGCTCTCTGAAATTACCCCGTGAAAGTGATATTCTTGATGCAAACATCACAGTTCATATACCAAGATAGGTTTAGATGTATTTTTTTTTCTTTTTGTGTTGCTCTTGTTTAGTTAGTTGTATCTGTTGACTAGTGAAAGTTTTATTTAAAAACGAATTGTATCCACTTTCAGAAATTTAATGTTTTCATTCTTTCCCATGACCGAAATACATAATTTTCGACAAATGTAATTAAGCTCGTCTCATTCATTTTAAGGGTATTAATGTCAATGTCTTTGAAATGAAATCCTTTTGATCTATCTATGGATCATAGTGAAATGTATGGTTCGCATTCTTTCACATAATCTCTCTGACTGTCTGTCTGTCTGTCTGTCTGTCTGTCTCTCTCTCTCTTTCACTCTCTCTCTCTCTCTCTCTCTCTCTCTCTCTGTACGTGTGTTGGGGCTGGGGGCGGGGATGTACGTGTGTGTGTGTAACCGATTGTGTACATGTTTGTGTGATTCTGTATCTATGAGGGGACGCAGTTTGAATGCATATATGTTTGAATAGAAACTGACAACATGCATTTTGCCTTAGATGGCTCCTTCCAGCCATACTTAATTATGTTGTGATTATAACTAAGTGTAATTATTGGCGATACATTGGTGTTTTAGTAAGAGAATCAGCCTTAGAGAGTCTGGCATCGAGTCAAGAAGATTTGGAAATTCCAGCTTCAAGAGATCAGAGAATAAAACCCAGTGCTCCCACTAGCAGCATCTGCACCAAATACTTCAGTTGTTCAACTAAGCCTTTCTGATTCTGAATCATTCGCGAGCACAACTCATGGAGCCTCAGCGGCTCTGGCACCGTGTCAAGAAGCTTTGGACATTCCAGCATCAAGAGGTCAGACCTCTGATCAAGATACATTGCTCCCAACATCACACAATGACACTGCGAAGATGAAACTTCGTGAGAGTGGATTGTCGTACACAACATGAAATTGGACTAAAAGAAGAGCAAAAGAATTAAAAACGAGTTGCTCTCTGTTGTTTGAAGAAGGCAAGCAAGCCATCTTTCACTAAGTTTGGTAACTGACACGGGAAGAGAGAAAGAGCTATGGAAACGGCCTCCTGGCAAAAGAGGCGCCAAAACATAGATCTAGTGGAGGAGCGTCAAGTCATAAGGGTCACACATGGGCTTATCGTATCATGAAGGATGACCAGAGAATCAAGGTTTGCAAGGACATGCCAGGGCTGTATAGACAGCATTTTGTGCAAGCCACTCTGGAAGAACCCAAACTCCCTGGGCGACCTAACAGTCCTCATTACTCAAGAATGATGACGTTAACAAGTTTTTGGGTCACTTTTTAGGTAGGTTACCAAATCAACCCTCTCATTACCGTCGCCAAAGCTCTAGAAACTTTATTTGGAACTGTGTCTCCGCAGTCTGGCACATCTTCACCGATTCTGTGAAACAACCTGCTCAGAGCAAAGGATGCAAACATTAGCAATCATGCCGTTCAGGAGATGTTGGAAATGAAGAATGTGTCCCTCTTCAAGCCGAAAAAGGATAGGTGTGACACCTGCATGAGCTTCGAGTCTGGAAACACTGGGGAGACTGAGTGGAAAGCTCATATGGTTGAAAAGACATGAGGTGAAGAAGAGCATGCCTTCGACAAAAGCTCAGTTCTAGAACAACAGGATGTTATGGTGGTTTGCATGGATCTGCAAGGCGTGCTACTTGCTCCAGCAGTCAGTGTCTCAAGCATCTACTTCAAAACTAATTTAGCAATGCACAGCAATACAATCTACAACATGACGGCACTCGATGCTGTTTGTTATGTCTGGCACGAGGCTGAAGGCGCATTTACTGCCAGTGAATTTACCAGTTGTACCAGGGACTTTCTTGTAGACTATACTTATGCACGAAAAAGTATCATTTACGGTGATAAGTGCGTCTATTAGAACAAAATTCAGTCTTGTCACGAACTTTGAGGATATTTTTCACCAATAGTGGCATAGAAATCCAACACCAATCTTTGATCAAAGGACATGCCTACATGAAGGTGAATAGTCATAGCGTGATTGAGCGCCGCCTTGAAAAAAAAAAACAGTCTCCAGCACAATGGACTATTTAGCTATTTTCAGTGCTGCTAGGATCGTTCCAGGGCCATACATTGTCTCTGAAAATTCTAAACAGCAAATTCAGTGACTTACAAAGTCTGAAAGCAGTTATCCCGAAAGAGTACCACCAGTTCCATGACAATCTTCCTCACTGAATGGAAAAACCGCCATCCGAAGAAATGCATCAAGTGACAGAATGATAAGATCTGACTGATTTCTAAGCTGTTGTATTTAGTACCAGCGAGAGAGAGAGAGACAGAGAGAGACAGAGAGAAAGAGAGAGAAAGAAAGAGAGAAAAAGAGAGAGAGAAGGCGGGTGAGAGAGAGAGAGAGAGAGAGAGAGAGAGAGGAGAGAGTCCGGCAGTGTAGAAAAGAGAGATAAAAAAAGAGATAAGAGAGAGAGAGAGTGAGAGAGAGAGAGAGAGAGAGAGAGAGAGGGAGAGAGAGAGAGAGAGAGAGACAGAGACAGAGACAGAGACAGAGACAGAGACAGAGACAGAAAAGTGAGAGCGGCTATATTCTTTGTTCCTGATTAAGTATAGAATTTTAAATTTCTTAAACTTGATTTGTGTCTCAGGTTTAGTCAATAACCCTAACTTTGAATCAAATTAAAGGAAAGGAATAATGAGGGGGAGAGAGAGGGAAAGAGAGAGAGAGCGATAGAGAGAGAGAGAGAGAGAGAGAGAGAGAGAGAGAGAGAGAGAGAGAGAGGGAAAGAGAGAGGTAGAGGGATAGAGAGACAGAGAGAGAGAGAGAGACAGACAGACATTCAGAAAGGAAGACAGACAGAGAGAGACAGAAAGAAACAGCGAGAGAACCGGGAGAGAAAGGGAGAGAGTAGGTCATATGATTTTGGCTTGTTATTCCTTTTTAAAAATGCATATTATTATTTTTAATGTGTAACTAATTGGTGTTGCACTGTTACTCATTGTGTTTTAGACTTACTACATACCGTAAAGCGTACCCGGTCTCACCCATCTATACACATTACAATCATGCCGTGGTCGTGAATACATCAGGTAACTTCACAATTTGGTACGATCAATTCGTGAATTCCACCTGGCTGTGGAATTCACGATTTGATTAGCCAGGATTCGATGTGTGCAAATCGTGAATCCCATAATTTATCAAAAGCATAATCATAATCTGTGAAAAATTTTTCACATATAACATGTCTGAACTAATACAAGAAAATTATGTGCTTAAATTCGTTATGTTAAAGCAAATCGCTAAATAAATCAGTTTTTTGCTTCTCCTGTAAAATTTGTCTTGTGTGGAATTCACGATTTCATCAGCCAGCCGACCAGTTGTAAGACTAAATTACCAGATAGACATTTCCTATCAATTTTATCCTTACAGAGGCTGTCAGACCTACTCTTCAAACGTGAGGAGGTACACACGAGACCTCCTTGTTTTTCCGTCCATGTATCCGAGAGAACTTAACGCCGGCCTTCCTACTCTTTCCTCTCTTCCACTCCATAAAAAAAAAAAAGAAAAAAAATAGCAGAAAAAATATGTACTTTCCTCCACATATCTCTCTCTCTAACTTCCGTTTTCGCTTATCAAAATAGCATTTTGTCTCTATGCTATCATCTTTTCGGTTTTAGAAAATACAAAGAAATGGGAGGCCAGATTTCCTGAGTTTGGAGTTAGATGATTACAACAAAGTTCCTCACTACGCCGATCTCCAAATACACACTTAGTACAAGGCGAATACGGACGGAATCATTGATATTTACCAGCGTGCTGAAGACTTTATTCGGTACCTATAGGCTGTGTTTCAAGATTAAGATTACAAAGGGGTGATGCATTTTCAGAACTATAAACGATTTGTTTTAGCTTTAGCTGTGATGAAATACTACGATGTAATACGCAGATATCTACAAGACGTAAACATGTGATTTTGGTTTGTCATAAAGTTCAAATAGATGATTTGATTATGTAGTTCCTAGACACCTCCATTCTCCGTACTGAAACAAATGAACCCATTTTTCGAAACAATTAACGTTAATCATTCTCTCACTTACTCACTGACGGCTTGAATAAAAAGAAAACAGACCCTTGCTAAAGACGTTGCTAATATACAATTAAAAACTTTGTAAAAGTGCTATGTTATTGCTGACGGCTTAAAAGTATGCCAAAACTCATATATAAAATGACGCGAGTAGAGTAATCAGAGGACTGGTTCATTCTGGATTAACTGACTAGTCTACCCTTGATTTAAAACTGGGCCCATAAACCAGGAGCCAAAAAAGTTGATCCCTTTGCAGGACCGTAATCACCATCCCATTCCGCTGATAGCCCCCGTCCCCAACCCCGCTCCTCAGTGCGGAGAGAATGGGTCCCGAGAGCCAAGAACCCCAGGAGCCCCGGAGAATATATAATATCATCAATATTATAATATATAATCAATACATAGAACATAATCATAGAATACTCTAGACATAGATTATAGGTAAAATTTCATTTGTAAAATTGTAATTAAAAGACAAGTTAGATCAATAGGATCAAATGGGAATATATGATCAATATTATAATATTTAATAAATGTATAGAATATAATCATTGAATATTTTGGGAGAACACCTAACTCAGTTCGACCCAACATTAAGGTCGTAGTGGCAGCGCCAACGACAGGGAGGCAGGCCACGGTACTGCTTTGATGATAGTGAAAAGGGCACGCCCGAACTGGGTATGTGTTAATCGTAGACCGTGTCTCCTGGCAACAAGCCCTGAGGATACAGAGTTCATTCATGGTGAAAAGTGTATTGTTAATGGCACTGCGTAAACTTTACAAGGCCCTTCATTGAAACAGATTTACAGACTCAGAGTATTTAGATCAAATGCATAACAACCTCAGGACTAGCAACAACAACAACAACAACAACAACAACAACAACAACAACAACAACAACAACAACCACTACTACTACTACTACTAATTATACTTATTCTACTACTTCTACTGCTTTTTCCTCTCATTTTTCTCCTCCTATTACTACCACTACTAGTGACTTTTTCTTCCTTTGTTTTCCGAAGAAATGCTCATTCTCACTGACAGAATATGGCACTAAATGTAATTATCCCTGCTAGCTCTCGTCTACATGAATTTGCCATACTTTAACAAGGCGCTGGTAGGTCACCCATATTGACAACACATGACCCCTCCCACCGGCAGCATGCTCTTTGACGGCGTTATATTTAATGAGGATGCCCTTTTTCTCCCCTCTCTACTATTGATCATATGGCTACCATCCCGCTCTGGCTAAGATCCCACTTTTCTCCTCTTCCGAGCACCGATATGTTAGTTAGACTAGTTAGAGACTATTGTATTGTACAACATGTACGACAGACATGGTTAATTAATGCACAATTACACCTGCACTCAGCTTGTGCTGTTGTAATGTAATTAAGCGTGTGTGCTGAGATGCTATAAACTGAAATTACATGTAAAGTCGTTTTATATAAAACACACTGGTAATCCCATTGAATATGCTGTACGGCAGTACGCCACATTTTCCCTGAGTTTAGCACTTGAACAGGTCACTTACAAATCTTTCTAGTAAACCTTCATGCCATACAGCTTACTATAGTGACGATGATTTACGAAAAAATTGCCTTTGCTTGTAAGGGTTGCAAATAATAATAATAATAATAATAATAATAATAATGATAATGATGACGACGATGATAATAATAATAATAATAATAATAATAATAATAATAATAATAATAATGATAATGATAATGATAATGATAATGATGATGTTTGGAGAGTATTTTATATTTTTGAAAATGATAATGATGATGATGATGATGAAAATAATGGTGATAATAATGATGGTGACGACGATGATGATGATGATGGGGATGATGATGATGATGATGATAATAATAATAATAATAATGATAATAACAATAGTATTAATCTCCTTGCGAAGTCTACCTGGGATTTTCGCTGACTTACCTGACCGGGTCAGAGTGCCGTTGACAGGATAATTATTATTCTGGATCCTTAGCCACACGCACACCGCCTCGTCTCAGCCACACATAGGAGACTCACGTTCTCACTCGCGCCATGTGAGTACTAAGAAGCATACCCGGAGAGGAAGCGCTTGCTCAACCTTCGGCTGAAATGTGCTAACACCCGTCAACGCCATTAATTTGTATCCAAAAAGCTATTGTGGATGCTCGGCCTTGGTCTATAATTTTTATGTTCAAAAATAAAGCCTGTGGCCTTAACATTGCTGTTCCATTAGTTTGCTAAAATTAATGGCGTGGATTAATGTAATGTCAACCGAATTGAGAGAGAAGGAGAGAGAGAGAGGGAGGGAGGGAGAGAGAGAGGGGGGAACGAGAGAGAGAGAGAGAGAGAGAGAGAGAGAGAGAGAGAGAGAGAGAGAGAGAGGCCCATCAATTCATTACAAAAAGATCATCCCACAGACCGGGGCATTACCGGTGCTCAAACTAAATGAGATGTCTTTCTCCATTAAGTCATATTCCGTAGTAAATAGTGTTAATGGTTTGACCGAGTAGGCTGTTTCTGTGATAATTAGTGGGCATAACTGTCCAAGAGTGGTCGTCGCTATTCGCAGCAACAGCAGCGGTGGTAATAACCGTGGTGGTTGTAGTTGCAATGATGGTAGTGTTCGTTGTATCATCGTAAGAGGAGAATAGAGGGGTACGGTAGTAGTGGTAGCAGTAATTGTAGTGGCAGCAATAATAGTAGTCGTAGTGTGGAAGTAGTCGTTACTATAATCGTTGCAGTATTAGTCGTGGAAGTAATCGTTATATTTGTAGCCGTAATCGATGTCATCGCCTTCGTCTAAGTAATCGTAGTAATACTAGCAGTGGTAATAACCTTTTGTAGTTGTAATGGTAATAGTATTAGTAGTAATAATAGCCGCAGTAGTAGTGGCAGTGATAGTAGTCAATAGAATCAATGTAATGATACGGTCATAGTAATAGTAGTAGTAGTAGTAGTAGTAGTAGTAGTAGTAGTAGTAGTAATGTAGCAGCTTTTATCATTGTCCTTATCTTCCTTCTTTTGATGATGACGATGATGATTAGAATGATGACAAGTACAAGGCTGATAACAGAAATAATAATTCTGTTGAGGTCTCTGCTATCGCTGCTGTTGATGATAATTATGAACAAAGAGTGACTTCACATTACCAGCCAGTCAGAATGCTCTAGGTCGTACAGTGAAATCTTCCATACACGTAATGTGAACCCCATGAGACCAGCGATATCCATTTCTGTTAAAAGAGTCTCACTTCAATCATTAGGTGTACGGTTGATGGCAAAGTGAGAACAACAGCAACCATCACCATTATTTTCACAACCAGTATAGCCAGCACGATAGGCTGTGGTAACACGGGCAATTAAGTTCAGCAAGTATCAGATGTTACAGTGTCAGTATCCATTGTGCTTGACCTAATAGAGAGCTGTTATTTTCATGTCGGTATCTGTTATGGACAAACCGTCATGGCAGAGGAAAGGAAGCACATGGGATATTTCCTGACATTACGATCAACATGTTATGAATTATTTATGAAATTCACATCCAATCCAACAATTTTTCAAGATGGTAGCTGACATCTGCACATAATAATGTAATAAAATTTCACAAATTCTATTTCACTAATTTCTCTGGTGATTGAAGAACTGTTCTTCACTCTACAGGATAAGCTGTGAACATTTTAGTTATGCCCTGTGGTAGCTGGTGAAGGCCAGATCTGTCGCAGTTGTAAGACTGATAGTGATAGTTCCATGTTCCCCGTCATAACACTTGGTACTCAACCATTGCAACTGTTTTCTGTAATCTAGTTCGTAATGTGCAGTATGGTTTTATCACCAAGAGATGCCATATATACACTTGCCAACATCTGCCATAGAGATCCTTAAGAGGCCCAAAATTGAAAATAAAAGCCCTTTAGTGTTAAAAGACACTGCAAACAGGACTAGACCTCACTGGAGATGAAACATGCAATATGATCATAACATCAAGAGATACCATATGTATACACATGCCTACTACTGCCATAATTATCCGTAAGAAATTCGGATTTGAAAATAAAATCTCTCTAGTGTTATAATAGTACACATTCATAAAAACTGTAAGTCAGAACGATACCGCACCGGAATTGAAAAGACTTTCTCGCGGTGCCTGTTGTCATAATTACCACCCTAATTACTACTAAGCTATCTTGGACAAAGTGATATCATGCCATATTAATGTTTTTCACCACAATGACAGGGTCAATACTATGGGTCATCGATTCTATGGCAGACTCTCATTACCATTGTCACCGATATCACAAATAGATGATGGGTTCCCAACCTGTTTTGGTCGGCTTACCCCATGAAGTCACCAAGAACGTCCACTACTAACTAGCCCAAGACTGCTGATGCATAACCGTTGGGGAAAGAGGGAGGTGGGAAGGGAAGGACGAGTAGGAAAGGGATTTCGGACCGAATTTCTTCGGAAAGCATGAGAAGAATACACTGACCAACCCCTGAAGGTAAACTGACCTGTCATCCCCCAAAAGTAAACTGACTGGTTACCCTGAAGCTAAACTGACCTGTTACCCCCAAAGGTAAAGTCACCTGTTACCCCGAAGATAAACTGACATATTACCTCGAAGCTAAACTGACTTGTTATCCTCAAAGGTAAACTGACTTATTACCCCCAAAAGTAAACTGACCTATTACACCGAAGGAACCATGTTATCATAGCTTTAAGAGCAAGCTTCTTCAGGAATCCTGCGAAGCAACTGGGTGTTGTTTGCTGAAAGCACACCACAAATATGGAGTAGGTAAATGAAAATTGATGACCATGAAATTCTGCATCTTCATTCCAGTGTTGTTTCACAAATCAGAAATGCTTCCCCTGACACTTCCTATTAACATGTTTGTAAAAACTGCGTTTTCTTAAATGCGAAATACTCTGTTCCTAGTTACTAGACAATGAAATGCCAAAACTTCTAAAAAGTCTGTAGATATCTTCAGTGCCAAAGGTTTTGATATACAGTATTTCAGCGGACCAATGGACCCTAGCTTTGGAGAATTGTTTGCATGCAACAGAGTGTAGGAGGGAGGGAGAGTAATTTTTATACATAGAAATGATAAAGTGGTATCGATAACCGACAATCAAAGGCGCCTTATATGAGCAAAAACAGAGTTCATAATGTCGGATATTAGAGTGCAAATCTCGTGACGTCTCTTTATTAACTTCTTATGACGTCAAAGTAGTGATGCGGCTGTTTTTGTCAAATGTAAATAATTATTAACAACAATGATCTGATGGCAGAATCGTAACCTGCCTACCCATAAGCCCCTTTCCCCTCCCCCGTTTCCACCCATGAACTGGTGGATGTCACGAGGATCGCTGAGCCCCAAACCGCAAGAATAGGCATGGAAAAAAAAAAAAAGCAAGCTGGTAATATGGGCGGGATAGGGTGGTGAGATAGGGAGGCTCGTCGAAATCTTTTTGTTTTTTGAGGGATGGGATNAGGGGGTGAGGTGTAATGACGTATGTGGTACTGCATTAATATTTTTTTGTGCTTAACTCATCCCCGATGATCTACATCTGGGGATACTATTCTTGTGTTTTGGAAGTCTCTCATTAAGGCAACCGATCTATGGGACTATGTATCACCCACTTACCAAGCCAACCAGCCAGCCAGCTAGCTAGCTAGCCAGCCAGCCACCCACTATCCAACCAACCAACCAACCAATGAATCTACCAACCAACCAACCAACCAACCAACCAACCAACCAACTAACCACATGGGAGCATCACTCCAGTTCCACGAATTGCCGGAAGAGCGTACCACATCAGAACGCCGCCAAAAGACTGAACACCTGTCAGTAGATGTAAGAACAGTTGTACTCTATGATAATGAACAAACCCCTTCGTCATGAGGCGCGGCTTAAGACTGCCATGGATAACTCGATCCGCTTACCAGAATAAACCGGTCATTATCCCAAATTAATCTGTTCACGTGATCGACCCCAGCTCAAGGTCTCGAGCTCAGATCAGTGTTTCTATGGCGACTAAATGCGTTATTCATGGTGGTCTTGCGTGAGCAAAAGTCTTATCATATTTCAGGTTTAATATTGCGTGTTCCCAGTCCACAATCTGAGTAAATGTGGATCTGTAATAACCTCCAAGAAATCATGCTCATTTTATGAAGGGTTAGATAGTGCCATGATTCTCATTTCAACATGTACAAGAAATAATCACCAAAGCGGTGGACGATGCACTTTCCATCTTATGAAAGCAGAAAAAAAACAACAAAAAACTGGGTTGCAGTATTGGCAAGTAACTGAAAAAAAACACAACAACATATGAAAGGTTATTGCAGTTATTATCCAGATTGCAAGGAACTTAAAGGGGCAGGGGTAGTTATTTCCTTCACAGTCAAAGAAGTCCAAATATTGTTTCTTAAAATTTAAACCGCGTATATTTTTTCCTTCGCCTGACAGTTTCTGAGAAAGAACCGTTGGAATGTGGAGATTTTCATCCTGCACGTGCCGCCATTACTGGTGCTCCCTGACGTGAGAAAACGATACAGGCCAGCGGATGATTGGTCCAGATAGTTCGCGCATGCGTCTGCACCAGTAATCTGTTTTTCTCACTTTATGACGTCACGCAGCAGGAGTAATGGCGGCATTCCAGCGACGATTTCTTAGGAATGGTTAGGCGGAATAAAAATGTACACAATTTAAAGTTTTAAAAATTTTGAAGTGGAATCAAATATCTACCCCTCTCCTTCAAGATTAGATACACAGACAGGCGAACACGTTTGGAAAATTAGCAATTCACGTGGGTTGTTGTGATCAATGTTCTTCATGTAGACCTTTTTTTTAAAAAATGAATATCGTTTTTGCCCATTCAGATTCAGTGAATGTCTTGAACATTAAAATGACAATTATGCACTGAACGGTCACATACATCTCAGCTGAAAACGTTCATCTACAGCTCTTGAGTTTAGGCTATGATTGTTCAAATTTAACCCCTTTACTACGTCAGTTATTTTCAAGTGCTGATATCACCTTATTACCATGAGCTCATTAGCCTTTAGGTAGATTTGTTTGAGTTAGCATGATAACGGCTATATCGCGCCCCTGTACGTAGAAATAGTTCATTACATAGGATGTAGGAGAACCTGCGCATTAACGATGGGATCTCTCAACATCCTAAAAAATTACATTAATTCTGCATGTTGAAAGCTACTAGGATGAATTCAGTACCGATCCCTAATATAATTCTCACGACGGTAAGAGATCCCACTCATTATGCGCAAGCTCTTAATAAACGTAAAGATACACCCGATAAGACACGGGATGGTTACTTGAGGAAGGTACACGTAGGCCTATGTCCAAGAGCTGTTTGGACTAAAGGATGAGGATGTATTATTATGCACTGTTATTTGGTACGGATGATAAGGGAAAAGACACCAACGTTTCACAATAAGCATGACCGCATTTCTAGTAGGGGCCTACACAACGTTCGAGGTCAGTTCCTACTGAAGTTATAGAAATTAAACTCTATCTTACTTCGTTATGTGACGCGTGACGCATCTATACGAACTGTCCTTGACTCTCTAGTTAGCGATAGATCACACGAGCTTAGCGATGCCAGGCACACTTCCGGGGTAGTCAATTAAGGTTTCTAATCTGAGGTGGATATCCGTATCATTAGTATAGTACATCATTTATGATGACCTCAGCCGAAGACTCCAAGACCAAATCGTCGTTGGTGTAGTCTCACCATTGTATCATTATCTAGGGATAATCTTTATAGTGCAGTCAAAATACGTGTGGTTTTAAGAAAAGGAATTATTAGATCTTGTACAGAGAGAGCCATAGTGGTAGAATTCAACTTTCCAGATAAGCCAGCCATGATTAACAAGACCGTATCTTTATCTGCCATTGCCTGAGAGCGAGACTGGAAAACGTGAATGGCTGGGCAATGCTAGCTGGTAAACAAGCCTTGTTACTGGAAAACAGAGCTTCGAAGTAAACAGGAAAAAAAGCGTCAGCTGTTTTTGTTTGATTGTTTGTTTGTTTGTTTTTTTTGCTTTCCGGGAAAGGTCATTTGACTTAGGCAATGTGTCTAGTAGTAACGCGATAATAGAAAATAACAAATGCTACCATAACCACCACCACCACTGACTACCTTGATCTTTCTCTTCCCACAGTGGTGGGAAATATAGGCAACAAACCTAATAGTCTACAGGCAGATTTTTTTTAAAAAGGCGCTTATTTTTCGAGTTCGTTCTCCCGATCAAGAGAAAAGCAACCACCATGCTAAACCAGCAGAACAAATATCCTAGTAGAACAAGTATAGGCCCCAGGTCAGTTAATAAATGTGTGCAGGGCTTGACCACTGGTCAATGAGTGCAGATGGTGTATTGAAGAGAAAGTTTGCAATTCAACCGCCCTACCTTCCTAATCAGTTATAATTTTCGACCACCGGTTGCGTTGCATTTCTCTCGATGGAGATGTCTGTCTCTAGATTATGCGTTTGAATGCAGTATGACATTCACAACTGCAGTGGAACGGGTTGCATTTCTCTCGATGGAGATGTCTGTCTCTAGATTATGAGTTTGAATGCAGTATGACATTCACAACCGCAGTGGAACGGGTTGCATTTCTCTCGATGGAGATGTCTGTCTCTAGATTATGAGTTTGAATGCAGTATGACATTCACAACCGCCGTGGAACGGGTTGCATTTCTCTCGATGGAGATGTCTGTCTCTAGATTATGAGTTCGAATGCAGTGCCAGATTCACAGCGCTTGCAGTGGAACATAGACACTCTCCAGACCAAGTTCCTCAGGGTGTGTTATCAGAGGTTTTATGTTATCCAGACTGCTTCTTCAGCCATCACATATACACCCATTCACACAGTCGCAGAGACATCCCTCAGTTTACATCAATATACAGTACTTACACATGGATCAAAGAAAACGTATTTTAAGGCTTCACTAACAGGTTCATTTCCACGAGAAAGCTGGTGTGGTAAGAGTGTGGCCCTGGAGAATGGGGCAAAGACAGGAGGAACATCATCATCAACATCGTCATCGTCATCATTATCATCGTCATCATCATCATCATCATCATCATTATCATCATCATCAGCATCATCACCACCACTACTACCAACAACAGCAACAGCAGCAGCACCAGAGGCTGACGTAGTGGCAGAAATAAAAAAAATTTGCGTCATAATCTGAACCCCAACATCAGAACAATCCATTAGCCTCTCATCCTCATGATAGATGCTGTAAGGTTATGTCGTCCTTTTTTTTTTTTATGTACGTTTGTTTACCAAGTGTTGTGGATTGATTGACTAATTGATCGATCGACCGATCGATCGATTACTTGATTGATTGATTGATTGATTGATTGATTGATTGATTGATTGATTGATTGATTGATACACGGCCAGAGAGATCACCCTCCGCTCTCTTCTCTCTTTCTCTGCCAGTCTGTCCTTGGCCACCTGTATCAGCTGATAAATCTTGCCCATACCAACCAACTCAGTAGCCCATTGTGCATGTTTTTCTCATGTTCCCGTCTGCCTTTTGTTTCCTGGAATGTTCCGGTTGTTGCAAATGTCTCATGCGTTGACGTTCGATTAATAAGTCCATAAAGACACAATATAATATATTTATATAAACATCATAATATTAGTAGCTGAGGTGTCCCAGCGCTGCCCGCGAAAGGGGAGAGAGGCGGCGAGGACAACCAAACCTATACTTTGTCACATCTACATGAATTTATACTGCCCTAACAATATTGTGTGATCAGCCCTATCGAGACATCCTACTTAGCCTCACAACACCAATCTGGCAACTCTGGGTTGCGACTTGTCAGCCTCAAGAGATCACCTGGGGCCAACAATCCAAGTGTGATCCTTCTTCGCCATTTGAGGATGTCTTGCCAAATATGAGACTCTGTACTGGACAACAACAACAAAAAATTGTCCAGGCATTCGCTATTATTTAATATTAGATAGTGTATTTCTATGAAATGTCCAAAACATTTTGTCGGACATTTTCTGAATTTTGTCAACAAATATTTCTTTTTATTTGCTCCAAAAAATCATAGCCCGTGAAAAACTTCATTCCTTTTGTGCAGTTATATTTCATGTCAGTTCTCAATGTTAGGGTCCAAAAATTCCAAGTCATCCCTGATGTTCTGCGTCAAGGGAATCTATTTTTGGTTTCTCTGGAAATCTCTGTATGTACGAGGTACCTGCTGTAGGGCAGTGTAGGGGATTACAGATACTGCCAAAGGACCAGCCACCAACCAATCCATGCTTTGCATCCGCCTTAGTTCACCCCTAAGGATGTAAGGCAGCCAGATGTCATGTCTCCTCTTCACCTGCCCCGGATCACGTGCGCCAGAAAAACAAGAGCCGAACTAGGGTCGTGTGAGCACAACCAGCCGTCTTGCGTCAGCATGTTCCTGTATGAACGCGTGTCTGGGTCCCATTTTTCAAGGTGTTATGATGAATGGCCAGATTTGGCAAAATGGATCAATCCGGATCTTTGCAAAATACTCTACTGTGTACTACCACAGACCAATTCCATGTGGCTTCAAGAACGCTTCTGGTATCTAGGACTGAAGAAATCCATGAAATATGCGGGTCAGATTCGTATTCGAATCCAGATTAGTCTACATTGCTTTTTTTGTTTGTTAGTTTGTTTGTGGATTAGAGTCTGTAATTCGAACTTCAGTAGAATTTGGTTTTGTTTTGTGTTCTTGTCAAAGAATTTGATGAATGGCCAGTTAAATGATTGTTAAGCTTAAGATAAAGTGTCCCTTCATCGAGATAGAATGAATTGATGATGGCGATGACGATGATAATGGCGATGATTATGATGATACTGAGTCTGTTTTCAGCAATAGCTGAAGAAGGGACAATTTTTTAAAAATTTCATTGTCCCGAAAACGGGGCTTTTATCTTGAATTCATTTGAATTTAACTTGATTATAAATATAGAGTCTACCTGTTGATTACAATGAATCTGAATTCTTAAAATAGTCTGGTGAATGTGTTTGTTTTTCTTTTCTTTTCTTTTTCTTTAAATCTAAATTTTCTTGGAAAATGTGATCCTTATTATGATAATCATGATAAAAATGACAAGGAAAATGATTGTCAATAAGTTTGGAGGCAATGATAATGATGACGAGTGACGACTCTGTAATTTTCTGTTCACCTGGATCTTTCAGGACCTTCTGTTTGTCTCCTGAGTCTTGTAGAACTTTACCTTGCTCTCGTGAATTTCTGAGAATACTCCTCTGCTCTTCTTTATTTCTTGCAATCCTCCCTGGCCTGTCCTGGATATTATATGACAGTACTCTGGAAGACACAGCGTTATCTGACAAAAGGGTTTATGCTGAGTTTCTTGCCAAAATCAATGCTTTGCATGTTCGTGATCTCCATGTCAGTACTTATCTCCAAACCCAACATTTCTGCAAAATTGAGAATGCTCTTGATAAGATAGTAGAGATTAGACAAGAATTTTGTTAGTGACGTAAAAAAGCTATATATTCAAACAGAACCACTCAATTTTCTTAAAAACATATTTGACAAAGATAAGCTTTTTTTGTCAGATGACGTTAAGATAATTGTCTGAGTTAGGAGTCTATGTTTTGCTCTCTTCAGAATATTAAATATTATAATTAATTATATTATATAATCAAATAATGTTATTATAATATTGTAATATACTATAGTAGTTTTCCACTAAGATCCACCCGCTTGACATCACGTTTCGGTTAAGATTCCTCACTTTACATTTTTATTTTCCTCAATAAAATAACTCTCCTAATATCTCGGTTGCAACAGTTCTATTCCACCGAGATTTCGGTCACTCTAACCCTGGTAAATGTTCCTTCATTAATTTTCCGATGGGATTGCGCATTTTTAGTAATTTCCGAAACCGGGGGTGAGGAGGGAGGGAGGAGGAGGAGGAGGAGGAGGGAGGATAANAGGAGGGAGTCTGTGATTATTCCTGTTAAATCTCGGCCACAGTGCATTTTCCTGCTGTGTCAAGGCACAAGAAAATTAGTAGGACATCGACACAAATCGTCACAAATCATTCCACATTCGCCTAGGTTGTTTTTTTTTTAGATGATGATTTGAGTTGTTTCTATTACTATGATTTTCCATTTATCTTCTTTTTTCCCAAAAAAACAAATAAAGAGTTTTGACTCATTATTATATCCGATGTTCACAAGCTAAACCACACGTGCCTCAGTGTCTTGCTTTAAGCAATAGGTTGAGAGCGCTAACTTTCTCAGAAGCTCAAAAAATGACTCAGGCAAATGTGGAATGAGCGTGACGATATGACCCTTCCCATGGCGGAAGGCTCTTGATCGAAGGATATGATTATGATGTATTTAATTTCTGTTTTCGTCTCTTATGTCTCTCTTGGTTAGTTGGTAAAGATCCTCCTCCGGGTTAAGATACCGCTTTTCTCTTCTTCCAAGCACTAAGCTGTTAGTCAGAGACTACTGTATTACCATCTTTACCGAAATGGAATACGAATCGTATCGAACACGCCCAATCAGTGCTTAAAAGCCATACCATAGAGCAGCTTACCTCATTGTTCTTATCTGGCATAAAATTTGAGCCCAGACGATGGCAATGACCTGGCATGGCCAACCAGACTATAAGATATTAAGAGACAATGGGTTTGATTTATTACTAATTTTCCTGTTTCTCGCTCTTCAATTATTGTGTGTGGGTGTAGACATTGAAACATCTAGGGGCAAATCCCACGTATTTATTTTTACTTTAATTCAAAACCGGAGACACAAAAAAACCCCAACAAAATGAGCATTACTAATTTTCCCACCATGTGATTTTCCTTTATTGGTGAACATGGTTGGTTAAACTTACAGACGTCATGATTAAAAACTCTAAAAGCTATTTATTGTAGAATAGAATAGAATAGAATAGAATAGAATAGAATAGAATAGAATAGAATAGAATAGAAATAGACTCTTGGCCAAACACAGTACATAAATTTCACAATCAGTACAAACATGTTTGTGAAGCACTGGTGGGCAGTCTTTTTTTTTTTTTAAGCTGTGAGGAAAGAAGCAATCCTTCCTTGTAACAATACGCCCATGTAATTAGCCGTGCCTACCTGCACACCAGACATAATTATCATGTTTATTCCCATAAAATGAAATTGTAGGATGTACTTGTGCAACGTTCTTTTATGTTAATATGTAACAGATGTAGGCATTATATCGAAAAGTGGTTGGAAATGGATGTTAAGTGAGTAGATCTCATGTATAATGCCTTGGATACAAAGGGACCTCGCTTAAAACGGCATAATTCAAATTCACCGTCCAAGGGAAGCAACACTAATTGTATTATATGTACTGTCATTCCCCTTCCTATTTTTCTTTTTAAGAAGATTGACGTTGCTTTCAAAGAGACCTCAGACATAAGGGCCAAAATCTCATGTCTCAATAATCCCTTTGTACACGAAGTCTACTGTATACTGTGCATTGTATGATCTCTGTCTCTCAAGCACTCAAAGAACAGGCTACTTGAGATGTTAATCTTTCATACATAGTTATGAAACTGATTGAATCTTCTTGAGTCAGTTATGAATGATTGGTTTCGTTAACTTTCAGTATTCTTTGAGCTGGACACCGTTCAGCTTCGTGGGGAATTTAACTCTTCGGCTAAAGGAATACCTCCATTTTAGTTTATGAACTGTCACTGGTTTCCACAATCATATCCTACTTTAAGAAATTTAAGGTTTATCTTATCTTATCATAAAGATTTATTTTTTCTTCTTTTTTTCTTTTCTCATGCCGCCTTCTTCCACACATTAGTGGAGCTTAAACGCATAAACATTAAATAAGTTATATTACAGAAGTGTAACCAAATAGGTTAAAAATATAACAAGAACAATAGATCAGCTGAAACTCACAAACCAATCGGAACAAGCTGCTTCCTGAGGAGGAAGAAGAAAAAAAAAGTAGAAGCAGAAGAAGAAGAAGAAGAAGAAGAAGAAGAAGAAGAAGAAGAAGAAGAAGAAGAAGAAGAAGAAGAAGAAGAAGGAAGAAGAGGAGGGGGAGGANGAGGAGGAGGAGGAGGAGGAGGAGGAGATGGATATTTAAGAAGGAAGAAGATAAAGAAGAAGAAGACAGGGAGAAAAAAGAGGAAGAAGACGGTGAAAAGGAGGAAGTAGGAACAGAAGCAGAAGAAGAGATTTACTGGAATACTACTTTACTAGTGAACTGCAAAGATGCAAGACTGATTGGCCCAATTTGAATATCATGTTGGCATCTCGAACATGCATCAAAATAAACAACACTGAGTGCAGTAGGTATCAGCGGCAGTAAAAGTAACTTGAAAGAAAGAAATTCTGTCACGCCGCACACATACATTAGAAATAATTATATTTCATTATGTACTTTTGCTGCAACCTTTTTTTTCTTTATAATGCTTTTGCCTTAAGTGATGGAAAACTGCATTTGTCACGAAAATGAATTTTTATTGGAAAAAACGAGAAAGAAGATGCGAAATTGACAAAGAAAGAAAACGGAAAGGACCAAGAACGTTGAAAAAAAACAATAACAAAAAAACAACAAATGATGGAGATTTCAGTCCAGGAAATGAGAGTAATCTGACACTCACTCGCTGGATTTGGATGCCTGGTCATTAGTTTAGCAACCAGATCACATTTCATTACGTAATAGCGAGCCATTTCGTCACATAATTAATCTCGAACGTAGCTGAGCAGTTAACCCCTCGGGTTACATGACGCGATCTCGCTGCCAGTGCGCGCTACACTACAAACAAGTGACTCGACCGCCCGTGCTGCGCTCTACAAACGTGGGAAGAATCCACGTGCCGCGAGAGCTTAGCCTCGAAGTCAGAGCGCTCTAAAATCAAGGTCAGACATAGAATCATAGATGCGCGTGCCGGTAAAGACAACTGGGTTCGTTAGAACCGCCAGGCGGACTGGTTTGATTCTGACGGACTGTACTGTTCTAAACCGTTCAAAGTCTATTACGGTTTCGCCAGTGGTGATGGATGGAAATGGCGAGTGACAGATATCCGCTCTGCCTCATAAACACGCAGGCTACAATCCACATTTGCAAGCCTCTACAATAAATTATGTCAGGACTTGAGCTTTAATGTCAGTGATGTTATTTTGCGCTTATTTATTATCGGTTCACTTGACCTAATAATTTGATGCCGTAGGTTACTTCTTTCCTTTGTCGGGAAAGGAGGGAGGGGAGAGGCAAATCGGGGAGGNGGGGGGGGGGGGGGGGGTAGGAGCAAGCGAAGAGGAGAAGAAGGAAGTAGAGGGAAACGGGGTGGTTTGTAGATTATATAGGGATGTGTTTGAGAAGGCAGGTGGTGTATAGCAAGCAGGGTTGACAAAGTTCACCAAGAAAGTCAGTTCAGTGTAAGTTCAGTTCGCTAAGATAAAAAAGCCCTAAGATCAAGTACAGCTCAGTTCCATGAAAATTGAATAGATCTGTTCCTCTTGGTTTTTGAAATTGGCATTCGGTTCTGATTTTTGAGATAGAGGTGAACTGAACTGAAATTTAGGTAGAATGTTTACGTTCAGATCAAGCACCCAAAACAGATACATTAATTTAGATCAAGATCAGTTCGTCCAAAATAGCTATTAATTAACCTCAGATCAAGTTCACGTGAAGTGGACTTAAGCTCACGATCTGGGGTCAAATGAAATTAGTTCTGCCCTATCCTTCCTGCATGTACTCGTATTACTGTGACTCAAGGTGAGGGTAAAGGTTAATGTATGCCATTGCAAATTCGCCCACACATTTGATCGGAAAGTGAATAGTCATATGAAAAAACATTCAAATAAAACACGTTCAATGTAAGTGAAAGTTATAAAAGGATCATGACTCACGGCAAAAGAAAGTAGATACATGTACATCAAACATGTACAAATTTTTAGGGCATTCTGTTAGAGCTTCCTGATAGAAATTCTATTTACTTGCAAGCGACGTCTCAAAGATAATATAAATCTTTATAACTGGTCAATATAATTCTTTTTCTCTTTAACATGAGTGAAATTAGAAAAAAAAAGATAGCATATTCTCAGCTGTAGATGTAAAGCAATCTGAATTCATATTAGTCTTTTAGCTATGAGAAAAACAAAAGCATCCTGATATATTATCGATCAGTTATCATACCACAACTGCCAAGGTTTGATCGCTAAGATCTAAGTAAAAGGCTGGAACACAAGATCGCGTGACTCTAGAAATCAGAAACGACAGCTCCTGTTTAAAGCTGCGCCATCCGATCGTTATTCGTTATCGTCGAAGTGCATGCCCGGCAACGCCCGTCTACAAATGGCGGTGCACTCTGCCTCGACTGAAATGGAATTGCTTTCATATTTCATATACTAGACGTTGTTATATCAATTTTCTTTACTGTAGTGTTCGAAGAGACAGTAAACTAACAATCTGCAAAATTCATATTCATTATGAAACGTTTTACTTGTGAAATTCGGAGAACTATAGCACTTTCCGACGTCAACCGTGCGATTGAATTTATCCCATCGTGCCTCATCCCTCTTTTTTAAACCTCTGCTCTGGCGGGTCTTTAACGATTTTCTCATCCCAGTGAACTTCCCATTAAGGCACTCGAATCTCACTCTTCTCAGATCCTTACCCATGTTGTCCTAGGCTACACTTTTTCTCGTCCTTCTCTTCTTACTGTGGTTTCTGACAAATAGAATATGTTGCTTAACATACCGTTTCGGTGACGATCCTGTTCTATCCGTAAAACCCATTTTTAAAAATAAATAAATAAATAAGTATATATATATATATATATATATATATATATATATATATATATATATATATATATATATATATATATATATATATAT
>JAWQUT010000005.1:875168-893175 GCA_033807755.1 Ellobium chinense
GGGAGGGAGGGAGGGGAAAGGGTGCTGTTTTTCTCAACTGTGTAAAAAAGGGTTTAGTGATTTTGGAGTGAGTAAACATGCAACAGCATAAAAGTGCATCATCTTGGATGTATGCTAACTTTATGTAACTTTGTTGTTCTTGTTTATAATGGATTTAACTTTGTTATTCTTGTTTATAAAGAATGGACTTTCTTTTTTCATTGCTACTGCTAAGTAGGCTATTATCAAAACGGTGTAGGATCCCCATTCCCCACTGACCCACTTCCTTTCGCATGGAGTCGCCCCTGACTGGCTATTTTCGGCCAGCAGACTTGGCCACGAAAACACGCGCCAGCCTGGTCCAGGGACGGAAGCTGTTACGAGCTGTCAGAGTAATGGCTGGATTGCGCCACATTTTCACCGACGCGGCCGTTATCCAATGCACTTTTAGAGTGCGTGACGGCTGGTTTTCCACAGCCAGTCATAGTCATAGTACTAGTAGTAACATTGTTTGCCCCTAGTTCGCCCGAAACAGCTGCACTCTTACAGTTATCCCTAACCGAACGTAAGAGTCCGTAACTATGACGCGGCTTCACAGCCATACTTTAGGATCTCCCAGCCCACTTGAGGCCAAAGCAACAGAGATAACACATTACGCCAATCAACCGATCGCAGGCTGGGCCAAGTTTTTAATTAAAAGTGGCCCAAGATCGTTATTATTCATCTCCCCCCCCCCCNCCCCCCCCCATCTCAACCTTTTCCCCGTAATATTATTTAAAGGTTACAAATGCCCATGCGGCGGTAACGTAATCATGATTTGACCGCTGCGTTATAATGCCGCATTACGGGCATAACGTTACGATGTCATAACACACAAACAACACGATCCATTTGCGTTACGTACCCTGACGACTAAACTTACTCGTTTATTCATTCAGCTGCTGGTCTGTGGTCAGCTAGGTTACATAATTATACAGACTGGCTTAACAAGCTCGCAAGGGGCTCGATTGGCCGAAATTTGAAGAGCCGCGTCGTCAATGGCACTGGCGACTGTATGGCACCATGATTCTCCCCTCAGTTTCTCGTGTTTTCGACACTGGCCCATAATATCGATCGGTGTAGAGGGGTGGAGGGGGNGGGGGGGGGGCAGACAAACCTGAGTAAGACTGATAAGCTATGGTGACATCACCTTACGACATCGTCTAACATGCCTGAACAGCACAAACCTCTGGCCTGCTGTGGGCGGGGCGGGGCCGATGGGGTTGTGTCCGTCAGACGTACAAGGTGCGCACAGTAGTTTTCAGCATGGAGGTCAGTCAGAAAGAAGGAAGTGCCACATGTTTCTTCTTTCATGACAGCACCGATTCAATGGCTATAGTCTAGACTAAATGAACTACAGTGTATCATAATTTACCAGAGCAGTGCTGTCCTGAGAAGATAGCCAAACTTTCTTCACATTTCTTGTATAATGCCAAATTTCGTTAGAAATGAGAGATGCTTTGGTTTTGATGGTTTTGGTTGCAGTGTCTGTGTACACGTACAGTATTTTGATTTCGTTTGAATATAGTCAAGAACACCTCTCTCTCTCTCTCTCTCTCTCTCTCTCTCTCTCTCTCTCTCTCTCTCTCGTCCACCAACCTTCCCCTTTCCCCAATTCACACAATAATTTTAGAGGGAGGAAGAAAGACATCCACATATTGTATAACTGTTGCTGATATCGAGGAATGATAATTAGGAGGTCCACAGTCTCTGTACCTCGGCAATGTTAGCTCATCCGACGACTAAGAGCATGACCTTAACCATGGCAGAAACAGAACCCACTATCCTTTGATACTGAATCCCATGCTGTTTATGGAAGAAATAGATGTAGGGGAGGATTCTAGAGACTGGAGTGGTGTGGTTCAGCCTTTGTTGAGTATTGAGCACTTTTGAAAAAGACTGAAACGCTTGTTTGGCAGGAGTACATGTATCTTATTATCCCTTGTGGAATAGATGAAACGTCCCTCTATCATGTGAGGCAGCTGGAGAAAGGAAAAGAATGGAAAGACTCAAAGAGAGACAGAGAGAGAAATAGAGAGATACAGAGAATAACAAATTATGATTATCAGATCATGAGAATGAATAAAGACATGATTGTCAAATGTCTCTCTTGAGCTGTTTTACGATAACATTTAGTAAGAGTTTGCATTTCATATTCACTCTAGTTTTTTGAAGAAGAACATAATAATGCACACGAGCACTCACACACACACACACACACGCACGCATACACACACACACACACACACCTATGCACACATACATATACACACATGCATGCACGCACACACACGTATACATACAATGAATAGCACCACAACTGGTGGGTTTATTTTGGTGCTTGGATGGGTGGTTTAGTTGTAGTGCCTGCATCTTGTTAAATTTCAGTCAAGATTCTATTCCTCTCTTGCTCACAACTGCCAGAAGTTTTTTTTCAGACATCATGTATTAAAGAATAGACATATATAGTATGTCTCACACTTTGTGTACTGATATTTGAAGAACAAAGCTCATATTTATCAAATAAGGAATGCAGGATGAAAGATCATTCATTAATACTAATAGGTATTCAATACTGACCATGTTTTGTATTTTTTTTTGTTTCTTCCCCAGACATTTCTCTTCTCGTTGTTACATCATTACTTGCTAAACCTTGGCGAAAGAGACGCCCCTGTGTGGGAGAGAACTTAAAAAAATGATAACTACAGTCTACCCACCCTCCGGGCCTCAGTACTTTCACGAGCCCCCTTCCGTCGTATACGAGGGTCCAAAGATGCTTGTGAAGAAGGAACCAGTTGATGACCTCATGGACAGCGAAGGACCTGTCGACATGAGCCTGACAGCCCGTGAACACCAACCCAATGTTCCACGCCACATAGCCCTGGGCCCGGAGGGCATGGGTGGAGAAAGGTCTCACTTTTATGGCTCCTACATCCATCCTCATCACCATCAGAATCACAGACATCCATCACGCTCACAACACACATCACCCCAGCGCATTGCCAACAAACATTTGGATCAGCTTTGTGTTCCACCTGCAGACTCCTGCCCACCGTCCATCTCCCCTTCAACTCCACCTTCAGACCATGAAGCATTTCGTTTGAAGGGCAGTGATGGAAAACTCACTCTGCCATCCCTTTTGACTAAAAACAGTCGCGCTCCTTCCTTCAGGACTGTAGACATGTTACCCGCTGCAACTCACCAACGCGCTAAACGTGAGTTTGTGCCTGACAATAAAAAAGATGAAAATTACTGGTGCAAACGCCTTAAGAATAATGATTCGGCACGGCGTTCTAGAGTGAAACGGAAAGCTCTGGAGAAAATGATGGAATCAAGGCTTCTGGAGCTTCAGAAAGAGAACATTGAACTAAAGCATGAGATGGCTGCTCTCAAAAGACGATTCGGTGTTGAAGATGGGTCCTCTTCATCTGATACACCTTCACCACAAGACCAGACCACTGCCAGCAACTCACCTGTTCCATCCTCATCCCCAGAGGAGAATGGGGACAAGAATTCCCAAGGAGAGGAATTGGAACAGCAGAGCTCCAGTTCAGATGATTCCCGCTCCAATGATGACTCAAGGGTCTACAGTATGGGTAGCATGACATCTCTGAGTACTTCTCTAGGACCTGCTGGCAGGGACAGGACTGATTCCATGGGGAGCAGCTCTAGCTCATTGACCAGCAGCAGGATCTCCAACAGCTCAAGACCAGGCTCCAGAAGTTCTCAGGCTGGCAGTGTGGATGTGGTTCTACGTACAGATGTGACAGGCGCCATTGACCTCACCAGTGACCACAACAATCGCTCTCCACCAGGATGGGAGTCGTCCTCTTCAGAGAGCTACAGCAGCAGCAGTAACAACAGCAACAGGCGTTACAGCTGTGTAAGTAGTGACAGCAGCAGCATGGATGATGGAAGTAGCCACAACATGAAGGTCTTCCCCCTCAAGTGCCGTTGGAAGAAAGAAATGCACTCCGCTCACAGCCATGTCAGTGAAGAATTGCAGTAATTGTCTCAGATTTATTGGAGAATGCTTTTTTAATGTTTGAAAAGAGTGTTAAAATTGGTTTCTCCACAACAGATGCTCACACTCATCTTTGCACTGTCATTCTTAATCAAATGATTGCTATGAATTGCCACTATGTAGTGAAACATTCCACAGAGAATCATGTGGCATTCTTTTAAGCTCAGAAGAATGTTTGTTCATCATCTGTGAAATGTGAAGAATGTGTGAGGGCTATGCTGGGCTCACTGAAATTTCCTCTAACCCTTTTCAAAGAGGACATAACATTCCTTGATCCTCTCCGCTCCCAAGAGGGCATTTAATACCCCATTCTTGTAGATCAAAGAAATGATAGTATTGGGTGTACTTTGCAGCTTTCTTCACAGTCTGATATTCTGTCACTTGACATCATGATAGGTGCCTTGCAGTTGCATTTTTCACAAGATATTTGTTAAAGCCAGTTAGGAAAACTGTCTGGCACAGGAGAACTGAGTAAAAATTGCAGCTGAACCTGGTCTGGTGACCACTTTTGAAGGCCAAAATTTCATTTCAGGTCTCCATATATCATTACCACACTGCCTAATATGATTGCCACCAACTTTTCTGGTGTTCTGAATATTACAGAATAGAATGAAAAAAAAAAAAATAGGAAACTCTTACTTGGAGAGCGAAGCAACAAGAAGATCTTCAGAGAAAGTGTCTAATGACTATTTTGGCCCTCTGACTTCCTGACACTCTAAAGGGGCTGGGCCACACTTGGGTCATGACTCCCAAGTGTCCTTCTGTTGATTTTTTTTTTCCCCATGTCGGGAGAGATTTGAACCCGCAGCCTTCAGTTCCTTAATTTCTTGCTTCATTTCATCTCTGCCACCATGAAGACATAGCGGAAGCTGCATTTTAGATATATTAAAACTGACTGTGCAACATTCCACTGTTCACTATGCTTGGTCCATATCCATGATGAGCTCTTTTCCGCAGTCTCTGCTAGATCCCTCAGAGTATGTAATTGAGCCCGTCCTCGTATTCTGGGCAACTTGAGTAGGTCGAAGACTGAGGTGCTCACCTACTTCCACAGCCATTACTCAAGCCGTTATTCCTGCTAGTTCGAGAACAAGGTCACTATACTCGGCAGTTGTGTACACATGCTGCTTGTCCATCCTGGACTCAAACAGCACTCTCAGCTCAATCAGCAGTATCTGCTTTGAGCTTGCTGAATGCACGACAATGTCTGGTCTCATATTGCTTGTTCTGGTGTTGACATTCATGGCCCCTTATATAGGTCAACTTAAATGGAAACTTTATAGGGGTTATTCCAGGGTTTCACAGCCAACTACAGGGTGAAAAAAAAATTCCCCCAAGTCTGAACACATGTAAAATAGCATCCGTTATTTTTAACGTGTCATAAATGTGGCAGCCCTAGGCCCACGAGCAAAGCACAGTAACTTGAAAATTTAAGGAGGAATATTTTCTTGAGTCTTGGCCCAAAGTGTCCACTTAAAGTAGGAGGTCTCCTGAGACTGCTTTTATGAAGACAAAGTTTGAATGCCACAAACAGATTCAAATGTATAACAAAGTGTTTAAGAACACTTGTGCCAATGTAGAGGCCCACACTACTGTCCTTTTAATAACATGGAAGGGGAGTGAAGCGGGAAGCTGGATGTAAAACTTGTCACTTATATTTGGGTCTCATTGACTCACATTGACTCATTGTGATATGTCCATATTTTGTAACATAGTAAAATGGAAGCGAACTTTGAATTGAATTGAATTACATGAAGGCTAGTGCAGGGAAATGGAGATCAAAATGTTTACAGAGATGAAGTAGCTCTATCTGACTTCAACGCTTAAGACATACAGCACCAAAAGTTCCAATCTCTTTGGAATTCACCCTAAATATTGAAATTGTGGTGTAATCAAACAGGGGTCTAAAAGTTGCTTGAGGTGGCTGGAGATGTTGTAAGGTGATGGGACCAAGGAGAATATGTCATTTGTATAAATGATAATTCTAATCATAATTCATAACCCCCATATATGAGTAGTAAGGGAAACTTCAAGATTTGAACTATAGGAGTAATAATTTGTAATTCCTGTTACAGAAGTAAGCTGGTCATTGTCAAGACATGAAAGATCTGAAAAAATAAATTCATGGGTGTTTCTGACCTTACTTTGAAAATTCTGCAGCTGATGGGAAACATGAAAATGTTATGGCTCAGACCACAATAGGTTTGCAGTTGATGGAAAATTCATGACAACTGCATTAAACTGCAAGTTCAGGCTGGTTGAATGGTTTGGTGGCCAGCAAACTTACCATATAATAAAGGTTAACAGGAGTAACAATAAAATCTCAATAATCTGAGCCATGAGAACAAACTAGTGCTATGCACTCTATTACTCTGTGGCTGTTAAATCTTGTAACGCAAGGCGCCTCGAGTCCAGCCTTCTTTGCTGTGTGACCTTTGACAGAATTAATGCTCCTGTCTGCTCACTAAGCTTAAATGCAGCAATAGAGTAAATGGGCATCTCCTTGCTGAGTTCTGGGTGCGGCAGTTGAATTTTGCAGTCCGATGTCAGCTGATAGGTCTGATAGGTCATTATGCTTAACAATGGATACACAGGTAGCAAGATTCTGGACCCGAGATGCCTTGCACTACGAGAGTTAAGACTTAATCTTTCACTTGTACCTCACCACAGACATTACACCACCAGAGATCAGAAATGGCCTCATATTTATGGATAATGAAGAACTTATACCCTTAGTGAAATCACTTTTGGAATAATACTGGCATTTGCACTCACAGACAATTGTGAAGAACATGATTTAGGGTATTTTGCTTATAGAGAACATTAAGAACATCTTATATATTTGAATACCCTTACCATGGTATGTATATTAAAGTGATATTTTGATTTCTTGTATTAAGCCTTCATGAAAACTATACTAAGACCTTCATGAAGAAAGTTGCTTTCAAATCTTTTTTTGTTTTTTTTTACTTTTTTTTTGTTGTTACTTATGGGATGTACCTCTTACGTCTTTGATATGTATATATAAAATACTATTTCTTGTCATTTCTATGTCAAAGTAGACTATTTTTGGGAGATACTGTATGAAGGTTTGATTTTTGAATAAGCAGTCCATATTATAATTATAATAGCTGACCTCTGAGACATCATTTGAGTATCAGTCTGAAATTAGTCAAATCTAAAACTTATGAAATCATTTTAAAATGTCCCCTGGTCAATCACAGCTGACTATGCGGTAGGGATGGCAAAATATCAAAAATATTTAGGAAACTTAAAATAACACAAAAAGCACATTTTTGTGAAGGAGCAAACAGAAAGAATGTTGAAAAAACTTCCATTTTGAACAGAGACCTGTATTTTGATCACCGAGTTCAAATAGTTTGCCTTTGCCTGCTGTCATCTCATGTTAATAAGTCTATTCTGTTTAAGTTGCTGAAATATGTACTATTCCTTCCACATCAATACTGACATCACATTTAAGATCTATGACTGAACGCAAAGGATTCATTAGAAATATTTTCTTGACCATTGGTGACACATCAGTAGTCGCTGAACGCAAAGGATTCATTAGAAAATATTTTCTTGACTATTTGTGACTCATCAGTAGTCGGTGTCCAATTTCAGCATTTACTAAATGCCAAAGCTATGCGTGTGATCTTTTGCAGTGCCTGAAATATATGTATTTGTGGATCAATTTCTTTTCTTGGTAACAGCTTCTACATGCTTGCATAGTCTTTAAAATTTAAAACCTTTTGTGAAATTAGCAGAATGAAAACTAAAAAATATACAAGTTTGGATGGGAGGAGTGAACAATATACCTGATTCCATTCCCTTTGTGCATAATATTTATTGTTTTGTGCAATGTTCTTCAATGGCATGCATAAACTATTCACTCAGGTGACTTGTTTATAAAGTACTCATAATTCTCAATGTAATTGTATGTATTCTTATGTCCAATATTATTTATCTTAGCTCAGCCACATCCGGAATAATTACTGTATATAATACACACCTGAGCTGAGCAGAGTTTGCTCTAGCAGTCATGGTGGCCATTAATGTGATACATTTTGCTTTGATGTCAGACACTGATTTTAGTGAGGCAAAGTGAAGTAATCTGTGTGTGTGAAGTAATCTGTGTGTGTGTGTGTGTGTGTGTGTGTGTGTGTGTGTGTGAGTGATGTATAATCTGCAGAAATCACAGGCCCACATGGAAATCAGTGTTCATGCTGCCTTCATGTATTAATTTTGTCTTGGTCATAATCAAATTGCATTTGTCAGAGACACAGGCAGTTTGCAAGCTGCTCTTATTTCTCATTCACTATGATTCACATAAAATGGGGCAAACAAATGTAATACAGTAAAGCCAACAAGGAACTTAGTGCCTCGAATTATGTTGAAGATGTTCTTTTCTTCACAACTCCTCATTCAACTACCCATAGACCATAGAAAGCAATTTGGTCATGGCCTTGGCAGTTTTTCATTCACATTTTTATTCATTCATTCAAGTTTTCTTCATAATTTTATCATTTGAATAACTCTATCAGACATGTAACTGTATGGTATCACATCATCACATTGGTTTGTAAAATACTGTAAATAATTCATCCCTAAGGTATGTCACATATTTCTCATATATAGATTTCTCTCACAGATGTGACTGACACAGCAAATTTAAAAAAAAGAGGGATTTTATTCTTTGCTGGAAAAAAAAATATGTGAAGGCGTAATTCCAGCTCCCATACTAAACTGAAGAAATTGCTTTAGTTCTTGCAGTGCTAGTCTCCCCTGGTGCAGCCTCCTGCTGGCTGTGTGCCAATTGTTATGGATAATGACCATTGCATATTTTGTCTACCAACCAGTCAGGAGGGTGACAATTCTACCGCCGCGCTCTGAGCTTGACAAGGCATATATTTTAATTTTATTGCTGCACTCAAGAGAAGCGAACAATGATAGAATAAATTCTATAACTGCACCTTGAAGGTTAAAATATAGATGTAGCAACAGTTTTTTTTTCTTTCATTGATTGATATAATGTAAGGCTTAAAATCAAATTCCGACCTGTGAAAATATCACAAGGGCATTCCAGAACATTATTATTTATTTTCCTAGTCCTGTGATTGGACTGAAATACAAATTTATACATTTATCTTGCTCATATTTACTATATTCTGTCTGAGATGTGCAGATGTTATTCCTTCAGTCAGTGGTATAATGCTCGCTTGTATTATGACTGACAAGGTTAATATTAATAAGCACAGTATGGATGATGTGCCAAATAGTGACTGATGAAGTTCCTAATTTTCCGTATTTTGTGGTAATTCCAAAGTAATCCAAATGTTTGTTTATTGAAGTGATTTGGTGGTGAAGTAATCATAATTTTGCCTTCCATAAATTTGATTCAAGGGAAAAATGGGAGAGAGAGAGAAAGAGAAAAAGAGAGAGAGAGAGAGGCGAAAACGAAAACAATTTGGAAGCCAATGGAGTAAATGTTCCTTAACGATGGGACTTTTTTATCTATTAAAAATGTATGCATACACCCATTATTCAAATGCCTGATCAATGCAGTAATGAGGATTTGGACTGATGTCTTGTAACATGTCCTCTAATGGAAATTTTTTCTCTGTATACTAAGTAGATTCTCATGCATAAGAAAGATATCATAGTTCTGTCATTTTAAAAAGCTCAGTGTCCTATTTACTGCCATAGGTACCATATAAGGTATTATAATATGTAGAAGCGTGGCCAATGTGTCAGATGAAAGATAAATTTTACAAAACCTCTTTAACTGTGGAAGTTCTTTTGCCCCTTGCCCTTTGTTTGGATCCAAATTCTCAGCCCTAAGGACAGATATTCGGCAGATTTCATTGAACGTTTATGTACAGTAAGTATATCTTCGCTTAACCCCTTCACAGCATAAGTTTATCAAAAGTTGATATTGCCAACTTACCATGAACTCATTCGCATGTATAATATACAGGTGTAGTTCAGTATATATAGCAATTACGACAAAGGGTGTGTCAGAAATAGCATGAGAATGCTACTTTCGGGACACAGTGGCATGTCTTAAAGCTGTTTGTAAGAATGGACAAAGACAAGCAGGTATGTCATATGTAGTGAAGGGGTTAAATGATAGAAATAAAATGCTCCCTGTGGAGAGAAGGAGCTACTACTATGACTCAGATTGTTACTAATCAGAGTCTCAAAAAAATTATTCCAGTGTGAAACCACTGTCTAGTGGATACAGTAAATAACTTTGGTGTTCGTCATTTACTGTGACTATACAGTTGACTCCACTTAATTGCACTTTGGTTAAGAGCAACATTTTAGTAAAAGAGTAACACGTTTGTAAAAGTTCCTGAATAAAAATAACTAATTTTAATCAACCAGTCACAATGTTAAATCTTATAAGGGTTTATATGATTCCAATTCTTGTTTGTACATGTATTTGCTAAACAATGTCATCAGCACTGTCACATGACATGGACAATTTCATGCCAGGTTGCAGAATCTGAATGGTACATTAGTGATGGTGATGTAGATGTATTAGTAATTACTCTTTAAGGGGAAACATTGAATAGACCTCTGTCTTGCAACTTTGTTGTAATGCATCATTGACTGTGAGTCCCAGAGACAACAATGTTCCCCGTATATTGCCATGAATCATTCTACCATATTCCTTACTGCCATGATTGTTTTTTGTTTTCATTTTTGCTTCTTGACTGGTCACTTCATTCCAGATACAATTAGAAAAGTCAAACCATTTCTAATCATGGTCAGATGGCAGAATGTTAATGAAAAATAGAAAGGATAATTGGAATTCTATTTTTTGATTCCAAACCATATAAAAATTGAAACTGTGTGAATCCCAATTTACAAGTTGCAATAAGTGGAGCTGACTTAAAAAGCAAAATCAGCACAACCAGACCTTGCATTTCTTGCAGGAAGCTGCCAAAGTGTGCTTATGACAAAATTGAGGGATTATCCTCTTTTTTTTTTCTTTTCTTTTCATTTGATACTCAGATATAATAAGGTCAGTAGTGAAAGTGTTATTATCGATGTGAATGTGTGCTCAAATGCTCACTGCACCACTATTTCACACTGCCTTAAGCTCATAATTTTCGTGGTACTGTATGTGTGTAATAATTTTTTATCTTTTGGTGTAACCATGTATGAATGTTAGCATTAATTACTATGTGTCAAACATTTATTTCATATTGTTGTAACCTATAAACTGTAACACAAAGATCTCAAAATGATACTGTATTTTGATAATATTTCTTAAAATTCAAGTGTCAAGGTGATGTGATAAATATACAGGCAATTAGGCGACAAAAATAGTTTAGTTACATCTTTTTTTTTAAAAAAATAAATTTCTGAAATAATTAAAATGTTTCTCTCACATTTGACATTCAAGCATATTTATTTTTTGTAATTATCCTGAACAGTTCTTAAATTCATTTACTACCCTCAGTGCCGAATGAGTATGTGGGACGTCCTGAGGCAAAGATATGAATATATGCCATGGAATGTTCAGTGATGGATTACAACAAATAGGCACAGATTTGTATACAGTCTGTCTAGTGTCTTTATTGCTGCCTGAATCAGAATGAAGTTTGATATGCCTCTAATTTTTACTCTAAATGTAACTGGGTGGAAAGGTATATACAGTAGAGTAGTGTTCTTTCTCTTATATTTAAGGGGGAGGAAGGTGAGCTCAGTCAGATAATTTTTCAGATGTTACATATTATTTTAGGGAAGTGTGTCACCAGGGATCTGACCAATTACTGTGAATGATCAATTTTGAGAATGGATTTATTTATTTATTTTTGTGTTGCTAGAAAATTTCTGTCCCTGTCGGGGATCGAACCAGGGCATCTCAGCTTGCAAGTCTGAACGTGTTACCACTACACCACAGGGACGCTAACTTCACAGCAATTTAATTCTTAAATACCTACTGCCTGAATCGGTCCCTACTTCCACGTGCGAACCTACTGTTCACCCGTGATGCTAACACACTTCCCGACTGCTCACACTCCCCCCTGCTTATCCATGTCATGTCCTCATGACAACTTATAGCTCTCGATGAGTATGAGGTCATTCTTATATGATTTCTCTACTCCATTGGCATACTGTTCACAAAGGAACCTGAGGCCATTCTTATATGGTTATCTCAGTTCTTAGAATACTACCTCCCACTTTGTCTTATCATGTCTCTGCCTTTGGGTTACAGAACCCTCTACTCTCGTTACTGCATCCCCAAGACCCTAATGAGACATCCTGCCGACAACGCCAAGTGTAAACGGGTGGAAAGGTATATACAGTAGAGTAGTATTCTTTCTCTTATATTTAAGGGGGAGGAAGGTGAGCTCAGTCAGATAATTTTTCAGATGTTACATATTATTTTAGGGAAGTGTGTCACCAGGCATTTGACCAATTACTGTGAATGATCAATTTTGAGAAGAAGGGCTGAAAAATTCTAAGCTAGAAAATTTCTGTCCCTGCCTGGGATCGAACCAGGGTCTCTCAGCTTGCAAAATCTGAACGTGTTACCACTACATATATATCATTTTGCTTCTGGCAGACAAAAAAAGTATACTCTGTGCTGCTGTGCTTGCTTCAACCATGCTGAAAATATACTTATTATGAGGTGAGCATGAACAGATTTAAAGGAAGCTGCTAGAGAACACCATCTAACTTCAAATTTTACAAAAGGAATTTATCAAATTTGTAAAATTGTTCTGGAAGAAGGGACCAAATTCATATTATGCAGCATTGCTATATTTCACCTCTCACCCCTACTTGATGAGTATCTGACAAAACTTGTAGTTGTGTGATGGATAATGGATTTATTTATTTATTTTTGTGTTGCTAGCTTTTTTAAAAAGCTCCAGCTACGATTTCTGTTCTACCTATGATACCCATACCTATGATCAACAATCAACATTCTGTCATTCAGTTTTCAGGATGGATGTGAAATGAAATGTGAGGTGTCTGGTTCTCATTTTATATGTGTGGTTCTTAAGAAGTTTTGTGTACGACTGTATTATGGCATCATTCATGAAAGTTTACTCATATATTATTACAGCCTGAATGTTCTTTCCTTTCTCTTACTATGGTATCAAAGCAGACACAATGCATTCACCAAGTGTGTTCAAATCATAGAGGTGTTAACATTAGTCTGATGGCGTTAATATTATTATTGCTGACAGTCTACCTATTTTAAATGCTATAAAGGAGGCTGGGCTTAATTTTGTGCGCCTAAACTGGTATGAGACTATGGATAAAGTAATTCATGTATCTTGAATAAACTATGAAAGCGTCCCAACAGTGTATGTTTTAGATTTGTTAGTTCATAGGAATATTGATAGGGGGAAATTAGCAACTGTAACAATATAATGTGATACCAAGCACTGTACTTGTTCCACTAACTCACAGTCAGGAATATCTGTCTATTGCCATATTTGCTTGATCTATGATATCCCCTTGGAGTCTGAGCTTTGTGAACCTTACTGTGAAGGTATAGAAGTATCTGCGTCTTATTGGGTTAGTAAGCTTATGAATGAGGCAGAAAGAGATTGAGAGAGAGAGACAGAGAGACAGAGACAGAGACACAGAGAGAGAGACAGAGAGAGAGAGAGAGAGAGTGAAAAAAAAAGAAACAGTAAGAGAGAGAGAAAGAGAGAGAGAGAGAGAGAGAGAGAGAGAGAGAGAGAGAGAGTGAGTGAGTACTAAATATTCTTTGTATTCAAATAATAATTTGCATTAGTAGGTCAGATCAATGTTTCCTCAGGCACTAAACCAGGTCAGTATATATTTATTAGATCTAGTAGTAGCTCAAAGCTACAGAACCAAAGAAATACAAAAGTATGGAGAAGATGAACTTGAAAGAATGATTGAAGAATGTGAATTTGTAGGATAGGAGAAATGAAGGAATGAAAATAATGCAAAGCTCAGAGTAAAGAAGAGAACGAATGAATCATTGAATGAAATGGGCAAAGAGAACAATCTTCATATCATCCTTGCATCCCCCCCCCTCCACCCCCATACATCACTGTCATGTTCCCATCCTTTCCTCTCATTCCATCAGCAGACATGTGAGTCATTTGTAACAGTATCACACATTATTAAGTGACGACATTATGTTGTTCCCTTGCTGAAGTCATATGTTCCCGTGATTCCTATTGGCTGATCTCTGTCCAGTGCGTGCCTTGTAAAGCTTCAGGTCTTTGTGATTTTTTTTTTTCTTTCATAGTTATGATATTAAGTCTGAGCCTGCATGTAGGTTTGTGCATCTCATATATATGATTGACACTCGATATTATATGTCCATTTTATGTGAATATATAGTGCATTTGAAATAAAATAAAATAATAGAAATTAACCTAGGCTGTTCATGTCTTATAAATTAAATTAGTGCTTGTTTGAGATCTTGTCATCTCTGGTGGATTCTTCTATAGTAGTTTTCGTCTCCTCTCATGTTCTCTTCATACCCTTCGTTCTTTGGCTTGGTGCAGTGGAACTTTACCCTATAGCATACTCACAGTTTGAACCAAGCATCTTCTGAGAGCAGGGTTAGGCAGAACCTGAGATAATATGAAAGCAGTTTGTGAACTTTTAATTCAGTTCTTCTTAATTTGATCTGAGCTTAAAAGCTATTTTGGATGAAGCAATCTGCATCTGAACTGTAACTATTTTGGGTCTTGATCTGAACTTTAATTTTCTACCTAAATTTTAATTCAGTTCACATCTCCATTAAAAAATCAGAACCAAATGGCAATTTTAAAAAAACCAAGAGGAACATATTCGTCTGAAAAATAATTGGTTTTCATGGAACTGAGCTAAATTACATCTGAAGAAATCAGGGCTGAGCAGAACTGAGATCAAATGAATGCATTTCATAAACGCAAATTCAGTTCTCCTGAACTTGATCTGAGCTTAATAGCTATTTTAGATGAACTGATGTGGATCTGAAATGCAGCTACTGTATTTTGGGTATTCGATCTGAACTTTAATTTTCTACTTAAAGCCACGAGGAACAGATCTAGTCTGAAAACTACTTTGTACTCATGGGACCGAGCTAAACTTGATCTTCCAGATCATGCACCCAAAATAACTGCAGTTCAGATCCAGATCAGTTCATCCAAAATAGCTCTTAAGCTCAGATCAAGTTTAGGAGAACTGAACTGAAGTTTACGAAATGTAGTCATATGATCTTAGATCTGCCCAATTCTTCTTAGTGAACTGAACGTGAACTGAAGTGACTTTATGGGTGAACTTGTCCGTCCCTGCCTGAAAGTATGTTATCAGAAGCTTTCTGTTGTCCTGAGAGCATTTTGTAAGAAACAAAGCAGTTGGGACTGTTGACTGGGTACAGCTGGGACTATTGACTGGGTACAGCCGGGACTGTTGACTGGGTACAGCCGGGACTGTTGACTGGGTACAGCTGAGACAGTTGACAGGGTACAGCTGGGACTGTTGACTGGGTACAGCTGGGACTGTTGACTGGGTGTAGGAAGAGGATTGTGTTGAGCAGTGGTTGCATTAACTGTTTGTATTAACAAGAGTTCCACTGTGGTTATGGTATTATGCTCTTGCTATATCTGGCTTTCTTCATTCCATTTCTTCTTTCTATCTCAAGCTTTCTTCTCCTGATGTTCTTCCTTCACTCCTTTTGATATTACATATGTGATTGTTATCTGTTTTTATTTTGCTGTCTCCCTTCCCCCTCCTCCGGTTCCTCTGTATTTCTCCTTCTTCCAGATTTCTTCCTTATCATCCATACAAGTTCCTTCTCGTTCCCAGCCAGCCGCAATTCTAGTAGATATATTCTAATTATTAAAGGGGGAAGGGGCAGGCTATGTGAGCCCAATCTGATAATTTTCTTAACTGTTACACATTATTTAGAGAAGTGTCTAACCAGCGATTTTTCCAATTTGGTGTGAGAGATCAGTTTTGAGAAACAAGACCAAAACGAAAAAAAACACCAAAACCCTAACATTAGAACATTTCAGACTTACAAGCTTGGTTCGATCTCTTTCCTGGCTCTCAACTTGGGAGTCTGAACATGCTACCATTTCACCACAGGGACGCAAACATCACTGCCTAAATATTGTTCCCCAACTTCCACGTGTAAGCCTAGTGCTCACCCATGATTTTGACTTTATTCCCAGCTGCTCACATTACATATCGTTGCCTCAACTTACGATAATTGTAAATTAATTATTAATGTGGTATTTAAGAATGACACGTTAGTGGCAGGGAAAGAGAAAGCATTTTCTGGGAGTCCTAGAACAGTATCTTGAGGCCTACTCTCTTCTCTAGTCGCTCCTAAAAGTCCTAATATTAACCCTAACTTCTGTTCTTGTTCCGTTACTTAAGCACGTCTTGGGTGAGTCCCAGTATAATACCAAGTGCACATATATCACTTGTAAATTATTGAGGTGACGATATGCATACGTAAAGAAAACAGCCTGCAACCCTGCCCACCATGGACCAATCAGTCCACTGACTCATTTCACAACAGTATTGCTGCCTAACCACCCAAAACACACAGCAGAAACTCAACTCTCTTGCAAATATATTACACTAGGCCAGTAAAAGTAACACTAGGCATCTTAAAAGGAAAGTTGCATCGCCCTACAGACCATGTTAAAGGCAGGAAGATGCCAATTGCACCTGGCATTTTGATATAATATGCAATTTTAAATAGTCCCTATAAAATCAGAAAACTGGCCATGGGGAGGGGGGAAAGGGGTTGGGTTTTAATTTCAAAGGCATAGATAGTGCACATACATGTGTAGATTCAGAATAGGTGAGGTTTAGTCACTCAAGTATAAAATTTGTGGTTGTTGCTAGGTGGGTAAGGTTACCCTATTTATTGAGTGAAAAGGTCTAAAATATTAGGTTGTCTGCTTCATTGCCTAAGTTCTCAAAAGCTAACTGGTTGAGGGACATTTTTCTTTGTGTCGAAATTTGGAGGAAGAGCTAAACAACATGTTTGGAAAGTATTTTGACACGGGATCCCTGGAAAAGTTAATGAGAAGTGTAAAACTTAATTATACAGACAACAATGAAAAAAAATACATTGGCATCTTACTTAAATCATATGATATCCTGTTATAATAAAAGTCTTTCAAGTGTCTGTCAACATGATATAATGCCTCTGCCTCCCTAGACAACCTACAGGATTACGTTATGCAAAGTCTGGATTCTAACACCCACTGAGCGCGTGGCGGCCATACGCTTACGTCAAATACGTTCTACCCGCACGGCCAAGCTGTCCGGCCAGTGCTCTGCGGACGGGTTTTAAAGGGTATCTATCGCCAAACAGCAAATGCCCCTCAAATTATTGGTCGTGCCTTACTACATCTGATTGCAGTAATCAAAATTTCGGATGGCAACACTGAAATGCGTGCATCCTGTCTAAAACAGCGATTTTGTGTCATTCTGCGAGGTCTGCGGAGAAAAAAATTTGAAATCCGAAATCGAGAGTAAACAGGAAGTGACGGATTTGTGGGAAGAGCCAAAATAATTGTTTTCTTCACCCCTTGAGTCGGCGAGTGTACGAAAGGAGAGCCCACAGCAATGTATAATTGAAATGGAAAATCATAGTATTGGCTTCATATTGATTTAAAGTTTGTATACTAACCAAACTATGATAAATTCCTTTCATTCAGCATCGGAAACAATGCCATTTCTAAAGATGTAATCACTATGCCACTTGGACAGTGCCAGAAAAAGGCTCTTGTCACTAACTCTCAGACAAGACAGTTCAGTTTCACTGCCTGCAAAGATGAGACTACGAGAAAAACGGTATAAACATTCAATTTACTCATAGAAGAGGCATAGACTTAAACTGTTACGCCTTTCAAATCATGAGCTCATAAGCGAATGTCGACACCGTTGTCACAAGCAGCCCAAAATTCTCTACTAAGTTCTAACAAAAACTGCGGTTGATTTACTGTG
>JAWQUT010000005.1:893260-908260 GCA_033807755.1 Ellobium chinense
ATATTAAATCATACGGTACCCTATTATTCCAATAAAACAGTCTTTCAATTGTCTGTCATAATGATATGACGCCTCTGCTGGCCCCAGACAACCCATAGGATTACATTATCCAAAGTCCTAATTGTTACAACCACTGCGCGCGTGGCGGCCATAAGCTTACGTCAAATACGTTCTTGCCACATGGCCAAGCTGTCTAGCCAGTGCTGTGCGGACGGGTGATAGCATGTTGGTATGAATGTTTTAATTCCTCTGTGAACAGTAGATATGCCAAACAAAATCATGCTGAGGTAATAAAAATGCAGAATCCTTTTTCTGGCTCTGAATGTGTCAAAATCTTTTCAAATCTACTTCAGGAGTCGGATGGAGCAGAATAAGTTCTCAATGGGCCACATTCAGGTGTCATCCGGATATCAAAAGCCACATCCCCAACAGTCATTTTTTCCGCGTACTACTCTATTTTTCTTTTGTGAGTAAGAATATGACAGACCGATAGTATGGTCTGTTACATCGGTTTTTACTGCTAATACAGTTTTTTTAACTTTCGAAAGCGAGATTGGATGACGTAAAAACACACCACTATTTCGATTATACCGGAAATAAGATTCGTTTGAGATGAGTAAAGCGGTCAATGCTGAAACGGAATTAATTAATTTCAAACACCGGTAAAAGTCTTTATCCAGGTAATTTGTGTAGGTGGGACTCTAGCCTTTTTTGACATCATTTCCCTTTTTTTTTAAACTTTATATGTCGTGATTAAAGCCTGGAAGTGTCAGTATAGCCAGATTATTTGAACCCATTTTGAAAGTCCCTTTACTCAGAGAATATGTGATAAATTTGATAGACGGGTTGCCATGACATCTCTACGTCTCCAGATCTAGATCTCGATTATTAAAGTGCAAAAAGAACCCAACTAAACGAATATAGAAACATGCCAGCTCGTATTAAAACAGAAAAGAAAATAATTTAAAAAAATGGAGAGTTAGAATTAATAGCTAATGAACAGAAGAATCCGCTTAATTGCAACTCACCGAAGACATAGACAAAACCTCTGAGTAAAGAGATTCGATTATCGTATAATCTCATACAGTTGAACATGTTTACTACGAAATTCACAATATGACGTTCTAAACTATTTCATTCTAAGCAGACCTCGTAAAATATACATACGTCTAATGTAACCTAGCTGTATTTCAATGAGATAATGCAATGTGATTTTGTCTTATTGATCTCTTTGTATATATTGTAAACGTGTTTAAATGTCTAATAGAATAGATAAAAAATATAATCTTTTGTTATCTGGCAAACACTGTGATGCAGCAGCGAAAAAACGGATGGAAGATTAAGCGGAACCAAATTGTTCTAGACTTCTCAGACTCGTAATTGAAAGGTAACGAGTAGGCTTTAATCAGTTCCACCAATCATCTAGGCTATCTATAACAACATCATGACCTCAACTCTCTCTGCCATTTTGCGCCGCGCTGCACCACCAAGGTCTGGAACTAGTGAGTGCTTCTGTCCCTCCTCACACGTGACGCCGTTGCCACATTTTCGCCCAGCCATCTTTACTACAGCCCCAGGCTTCTGTCGTGTCATGACACTGCCTCACCCACACAGTGGCCATGAAAAAGGATGAATGATGACAATGAAATCAGGAGCGTATCCCACAAAATGGGTGAGATCCCACACGACATCCCCTCCCCCCTCCCCATCCTCCCTCCCCTTTTTCCACAGGCTGATGTTAGTAATTATAGTTAATATAATAATATGTATGTTTGTTTGTCATTCATTCTGCCCGCAGTGAAGACCGAGAGAGGACCGAACATCGAACCCCTGGTTCTAAACTCCACTGTTCTGACCATAGAGAGGACCATACACAGAACCCATTGTTTTAAAGTCCACTGTTCTGACCACAGAAAGGATCAAACACCGACCCCTGGTTATGAAGTCCACTGTTATGGCCACTGAGCTATGGAGCCAATGGAGTTCAAGATAGTAGCAAACTAGATTAATGAGCATGACGAGTGGTGAGTGACGTTCAGCTCCTATTTTCACCTGTCCTTCACATAAGTATACCGTACATAGCAGACTGGCGTCCTTGCAGATCCATTAAATTATATTATTTTACTCACAACTTCAAAAAAATTCACATCCTCAGAATCATGGACTGGACCCTGGATAGTCGAATTTATGGGGTTCTGCTCTGTATCCGATCCCCTTGCCCCTCCTACATATTTTTTTAATGCCACGCCTGTGATGGAAATCCATGGAACATCAGGCATCGACCTAATTTCAGCTTCCAGTCTATTATTTACCCATATGATTAACCTTAAGTAACGACATGTAAATGGCATCTAGCCATTTGGGCTATTCCATTTTTGTTTATGAGACGAAAAAACTTGGCTGTTGCTAAATATCCACAGTATCCACAGTTCAGTCTTTCACCTTAAAAAAATTAAAAGTTATGTAGATAACAAGACTTTAAGCGAAAAAGGTTCATTTGTAGGCTATACAGTGGAGCCTCAGTATCTATTTAGTATTCATTTAATAACTATATGTTGTTATTTAACATGAATTTCACACGCACGAATTATTCTATCATTTCATTATTCAAATACACTGTAGATAGATATCTCGAATAGATATCAATAATAAATATGATTTTTTTTCCTTCTCCCATTCGCATTTCCTTTATAATTCCAGCCTGTCCGCACTTTCAAGCCACTTTCGTATTGGTTATCTCCCATCCTCCTGGTAAATCTACAGTTTGCCGAACTTTAACGTAAGCCTGCCCCATCGCTTCCCAGGGTGATTATCGTTGTACAAAATTGTACAAGAAGAAGACCTTTTGGTGGAAAGCTTGGGGCTTGTATTATAAGATTTGATTAAAATCTTTTATTGTTTTCTATGACGGGATCTGTTTTCACTATTTACACATAAAATTGTTACTTTAATTGTTCCCGCCCAACCCTGCAACCCTTCTACCCCACCATACCATTCGATCCATTCCTCGCCTTGAGACATGTCCTCAGTTCCAGTAATTTGTTGTTGATGCTGTTATTGTCGTTACGCAGTAAAAAGTTTATTTCTACTCTCTGGTTCTGAGTTCACGGCTTCCAGAAACCTCTCACTTCCCAAGGTACAAACTAATTAGAAAACAGAATGAACCGTATGAATGGAAGAGGCGACGTGAGCTCTCATGCAGTAATGACGGCACCGGCAGTCATATTTGTCGCCCACTGGCATTTAATTAAATTGACGTGTGTTCCTTTCAAGGTTAGAGCGATAAGGTTAGTTGTAACTCGAAGACTGGGTCCAGATTCTGTTATCCTATCTGCAAGGGCGAAGACGAGAGAATGATTCTTCTCTGAGAAAGGGTTAAGGTGGATTGGCTGGTGGGGGGAGGGGAGGGGGAGGGAATAATGATGGATAAAAATATGGTCATAACATGGTCGTTTTCTCGTTNAGAGAGAGAGAGGAAGAAAGAGAAGAGAGAGGGAGAGAAGGTGAAAGAAAGAATTAAGTATACGGCACTGGCACTACTGGCAGTATTCAATGGGGATACAGATGAAGCTGAAGGATTTACAGTGGTATCTCGATAACACCTATCTTTGCCCACTGCTCATGGTGCATAAAAAAAAAAAGATTTATTCTTGAGGTTATCGGAGTCTATCTAAGTAATACAATGACAGAATAATTTGTGAATCCAGGCATGTAAAATTCATACTTAATAATGAGGTATATCTCTATTCCTACTAATATGTATTATGGGTAAAGAATGGCATGGTTCCAATGTGAGTCCTCCGCGGCAGATTCTCAGGACTTCCAGACGCCTTATGAGCCTTACATCCTTCTTTTCCAACATATCAGGTGGGCCAAAAAAAAAAAAAGTTTACTACTTTCAAAATTTGAGAACTTCTATCATACAACACAGATCTTATTCAGTTGACATACATACATTAGCAGATGAAATGGATATTATCTGCTGCTGAGTGCTAGTCGTGAAAATTTCAAATATCTAGGCAAGTCACAGTTACAATTTAAAAGAAAAAAAATATCTAACAATAACTTGCCTGGAGTTTCCACTTCTGGTGAAAAAAATCGTATTTCCTTTATATAGAAGAATTTCACAACAAAAATGAGAAGGACACAAACATAATAAAATTCTTAAAACACACTGTGTGAATTATGATAGAAAAATCAATAAATCTCGTTTTAACTTATTCCTGTTTCTTTTTCCCAGAGGAAAAGTCTTTTTCCTTTTACATTTCCTTTTCACAACAAACTTTCCTTAGAAGTGGATGCCATGGTCTTACTTGGATATTGCAAGGNGGGGGGGGGGGGCACAATAATATTATACAATGTTCCCCACTCCATCCATCCTGTCAACAAAAGATTTGACTATTCCGTTTTCTGGTTTCACCCACTTCCAAGCTAAGCAACGTGGCCGAACGGTTAGCGGGTTGAACTCAAGATATAAAGGTCTTGGGTTCGATTCCAGATCACGGTCATGTTGTAAATGCCTTGGGAAAGCATTTCATTCACACATTCTCAGTCCACCCGTCTGTAAATAGGTACCTGGTTATAGGCAGTAGACAATAATGTCAGAATGCTAGTGATCAGAGCCTGTAAATGGCAGCGGTACAGTACGCTCCCCAGGGAGCTGAGAAAGCCGTAGAGTGATCAGGCCTGCTGGGGTAATAATAGTGTGAAGTCGCGTGAGCTGGCATTAGCCTGGATACGAGACATATAGACCACATTATTAAGTAATGAGTTGTACAAAATTCCTTGGTCAAGTTACATGATATTTTGTTGACTTAGTCGGAAGCTTAGATGCATTGGGAATGAGTGGTAATACAGTATTGTACATTGGTGACTACAGTATTTTCTTGATATTTGGCACTCCCAAAGCAAGTATTCTTTCTATCTTTGATCAGGGGCGGAATTAGGGTTTGCAGGGCCCCGGGCCGGAGAAAGATGCGGGCTTCTGTTTACTACAGTCTGTAACAAGTTTACAACACATTTCATCAGAAGAGACGCAAGAATGAACCATAATGGTATGGAAATAATTTTTGTGCTCTATTACCTATCACTAATTACTTCGGGGCATACAGACAGGCTTTGGTCCACTCCCTCTCCTCGTCACCATAAACTGACCATTTTTGAAAGGAACTTTTTCATATCAACATTGTTCATGCATCGCCGGCTTAGTCTGTTATCAAGGTTTCAGTGCACACAAAATCCACATATACCGGCACCATAGGCAATACGTGTTACCTGTCCATAAATGCCATGTATAACTAAAACTTTTCTTGTGGCGAAGCAAAAGAAAAAAAAAATGAAACAATGATATTAATTAAAATCATTCACAAAGCTATGGGTTGTGGAAGATGCAAAAAAAAACACCCCAAAACACCAAAAAACAAACAAACAAACAAAAAAAAGCAAACCTTTGAGAATATTTCCAAAAACAAGGTTAAAGACCTGTGATTGATTTTGTCCTATTTTTTTTCTGAATAGGTCCATTGCCCTATAAATAGCGGACATATGTATTTACAGGCTTTTGCCTCTCGATATCCTACACTTCAAATCAGAAAATTTAGTTTTTCATCACCTTTTGCTATTTTCCCCCAATCCGGTCCTTTTTTTCCCCTTTTACCACCCACACCNAACAAGGTTAAAGACGTGTGACTGACTTTGTCCTATTTTTTTTTTGAATAGGTCCATAGCCCTATAAATAGCGGACATATGTATTTACAGGCTTTTGCCTCTCGATATCCTACACTTCAAATCAGAAAATTTAGTTCTTCATCACCTTTTGCTATTTTCCCCCAATCCCGTCCTTTTTTTTTCTCCTTTTACCACCTACACCCGTGGAAAATCCACACCTATAGGACTGACAATAGTTTGGTGACTAAGGAGAGAATGAGACTGGCGAAGGAAGATTTGAGGTGGGAAAAACCATCTGAACGTTAAGTCACTTTACAAACTCTAGCTGGCCGTGATCTCATTACTTAATTGCAATTACCCTTAATTGACGTGTCGTACTCCAATTCTGAGCTCTCGAATTTCTCGCTTCCCATAATACCATACCACTCGCAGCATTTGCAGCTAAAATAAGCTCTCGCACGTGCAACCCAGACTGCTGGGTCAATGCCAGACTAGTGGCAACAATAACTCTCTGTCAAACCACGGTGGGATTTCGAAATCCTAAATGCCATATTAATTTGGCATTTTTTTTTTTTTGGTCCTTTTAGACGGAAACGTTCAGAACTGACGCAAAACACAATCGGATTGTGTGGGTAAAACATTCATCAGGAAAAAAGAGAGAAAAATATTTCTGATTCCTTTTTCTTTTTTATGATAAAAAGCAATCACACAGCAAAGATGCAAATATAAACGAAACAATGCTGACACTTTTATTATCTTTTTTATGTTTTAAGTAAAGAGCAATCACTGAGCAAGGATGCGAAATAGACTATATCAAATGAATATTTGTTACAAACCTCTGAAGTTAATTCCGGTAATAAAGTTAAAGACCTGTAATTAAATCTGCTGGTTTTTTTTATTTTTTAGTAGGATTCCTTTGGTGTATCAGATCGGATGCTTTTATTTAAGTCATACAATAAGCGGTCTTAAAATGTTAACATGCAAGAGTGCAATATTTTTTATTTCAGTTGATCCTCAACCTAAATATTATTTTAGGCTACTACTGACACCAAACCATTTTGCATATAATTTCATATACCTTCTTTTGTTGAAAAGACTAGCAACACCACCCATTCTTCTAAAGATACGACATGCCACACACTACCAAGCAGCTGTATGGGTATACACCGTACTAGGTTTGTGACACCTATTAGAGGGGCAAGTCACTCATTGTGTACACCAATTAATCCGCTAATATATAAAATCCCCTTTTTTGGGGGGCCCTCCCAGCCAGTGTTAGAGTGAAGAAATATGTAAATTGACCTGTGATCTAAATAAAGCATCCAATTTTAAAGTTTCAGTTACAATTTGAGCCTTCTAGATAAAAAAAATAAAATGTGTAGGCCTATGTATTCGCACGCGGTCAAAACCAGCCAAATGAAAACTTGGGGACCAAATCGGAATTTGAGGTGACCTTTTTCAAAAGACATTTGTGAAAAATTTTGGGCTTTGACCCCCCTTTTTCTCCCCATTAAAAGATCGGGCAAAGAAGTACTTTAACCTCCATGGAAGAAATTTCCCGAACTCACAGTGGTATATGTAGAATAACACAAAATGTTAATAGGGCCAAAAGAAGAATAAACAATAGGTGTCAAAGACCTACTGTGTATACAGATGGCAGAAGGCAGACAACAAAAATGGGGTTACTTTCGACTAGACTCTTATCAAGAGAACCAACTCGTTTTTAAAGCAATTTCAAAACAACAAGGACAGCAACACTTCTTTTACAAAGGAGAAATTAATGGCCTTTAAACATAAAATAGCTATATAGACAAACTGACATTGCCACACAACTCGACATCGACGAAAACAGTGGCATGTCAGATTTCATGATTAAAGCTTGATTGAAGGTGGCTTCGTCTGGAATGTCAAAGCGTTCCCCTTGGCTTTACTATAGTCTGATGAAAGTATGTCCATGGACAGTTTGAATCAGGCTGCTGTTTGTGTAAGCACACTCTCCTTATATGACTGATCACACACACACACACACACACACACACACACACACACACACACACACACACACACACACACACACACACACACAATCGGGGCGAGGGAAAGAGGGACAGAAGGTTAAATCACTTTTATTAGCCAATGATGAGGGACCTACAAACCGTAAGGGCGGGGCAATTCAAGGCAAGGGACAGAATACACTTTTTTTTTTTGTCCAGTCAACTTAGCTGTTTCCCTCTCCTGTACAATTCGCGTTGCGAAGTTCAGTAAATTTTAACAGTTAAAAAAATGTTAAACTATCAACACCTCTAGGATGTGAAAATGGTTTCATTTCGTCAGATTCAGCTGCAATCACTTTGATGTTTTTGGTGTTGTCAAAGGGCAGTCTGTTCTCTCCTCCTCACTAGCTATAAATCCAAAATTTCAGTGCAGTTCAATTCCGTTGCATTGAGTTGAACTGAACTGAATTGAATTGAATTCAGTTGTTCAGTTCAATGCAAAGTCTTTATTACGCTCTAGGCCAATAACATAAATTCATAATCTATTAGCAAAAATGTACAAGTAATGGCAATCCGGAAAGACATCCGATCTAAGTCTCTAGGACTGACCAAGTCAGAAGAAGTTAAGAGTCTATGTCCTTCTTTGAAAGAGATTTGTGAAAAATTTTGGGAGTTTATCCCCATTTTTCATCCCTTTAAAACATAGACCTAGGACAAAATGGAAATACTTTAATCTCCATAAGAAATTATTTCGAAATTAATGTAGATTTTGTAGAATAAACAGTTTATTTTGTAAGGCCCAAAGAAGCAAAAACTGCCGATCCAGTGACCATGAGGTGAGAAAGGGGAGGCCACCAAAGAAATAGAAGAAACCTATTTTGATTATTATCGGTTATTTCCATTGGATAACTGCTTGTGGAGATTTTTGACACCTATTGTTTTTTCTTTTTTTTGGTCCCATTAACATTTTGTGTCATTCTACATACACCACTGTGATTTCGGAAAATTTCTTCCATGGAGGTTAAAGTACTTCTTTTGCCCGACCTTTTAACGGGAAGAAAAAGGGGTGTCAACGCCCAAAATTTTTCACAAATGTCTTTCGAAAAAGATGACCTCGAATTCTGATTTGGTTCCCAATTTATCATTTGGCTGGTTTTGACCACATGCGAATACATAGGCCTACACACTTTATTTTTTTTTACCGAGAAGGCTCAAATTGTACCTGAAACTTTAAAATTGGATGCTTTATTTAAATCACAGTTCTTTTTACATATTTCTACACTATGACACTGGCTGGCAGGGTCCCAAAAAAGGCGGATTTTTTATTAGCAGATTAATTGGGTTGTACACAATGAGTGATTTGCCCCTCTAATAGGTGTCACAAACCTGGAGGTTACAGGCACCTGTTGTGTTTTCTTCTTTCGGCCCTGTAAATAAATTGTGTTATTCTACAAATTCTATTGTGATTTCGGAATATTTTCCCGATGGAGGTTAAAGCATTTCTTTTGCCCAAGTTTTCGAGGGGTAGAACAAAAAAAAGGTTGGCTCCCAAACTTTTTTACAGATCTCTTTCAAAATTAATAGTCATCTTGCTTTCTGATTTGGTCCCCAAATTTTCATTAGGCTAGTTTTGATCGCATTCTAATACATAGGCCTAACACACGTTATTTTTATATCTATGAGGGTTAATTGTACCCGAAACTTTAAAATTGGATGCTTTATCTAGATCACAGTTCTTTTTACATATTTCTATACCCTGACATTGGCTGGCAAGGCCTTCCAAAAGGGGGATTTTGTATATTGTAGATTCATTGGATTCTATAAAATGAGTGATCTGGCCTTCTAATAAGCGCCCGAAACTAGGAGGTTTCATAGTAACAAACCACAGCTCTATCACCATCACCCACACTACCAGCATCATCGTCACCAGCATCACCACCACAAGCTTCACCACCACCACGACATCGACATTACTAGCGTGAATGGGAGTGTTGTGATTGTAAGTATTTGAGGCAGAGTTGAGAGAGGTTACACATTCCTGATAATGATAAAGTTTCTCTTCAGCTACTGTAAAGACATTTATTGTATGTCTCCATAGATTTGGTAAGTCAAGTATTTGAACATAAAATCAGGAATAAAATGAATGAATGAAATCTTTAGTGAACGCAACCATATAAAGTAGGTGAAAATCTTAAAAAGGTGTATAGGTAGTGAATTAGAAATCAGGTGAGGTTAAAACTAGAGCGGAGGTCTTAAAATAGCTGGTAATGATACGATCATCATCATCATCATCATCATCATCGTCATCATCGTCATCAATATCATCATCATCTTCGTCATCATCATCATCATTTTCCAAATAATAGATACTCTCACAGACTGTGTAACATCAAACAAGTTTAATACAAGTTTCACATTTTTGGGCAAGTGTCCTTCTTCAGGGAACATGTAAAAAATAATGAACACAGGATAACGAACAAGGATCACGGCATAATACAAAGGGAGACAAGATCAGAGACAAACAGACAACAGAAATAAAAAAAAATATCTTAAAACTCGGTAGGTCAACATCATCATCATCATCATCATCATCATCATCATCATCATCATCATCATCATCATCATTTGTTTCACACAAAATAAAATACAATAGCGTCCACCAGTGTCGTACTATACAATGTTATTTAAATTACAAAAAGAAGCACACAATAAGAAATCACCTTGATCATCATCATGACCATCATCATCATCATCATCATCATCATTATCATCATCATCGTCACAGGTTTCACTCTCTTTCTTTATCTCTTGCTATTTAAACTTGATGATGTTGCTTTCCCTTCTCACGTGGTCCTCTGCCTCAAACGAATTTATGGAATCTAAATGGCCCATCCTTCGTTAATCTTTCATTTTGCTGTTAGCAAACTAGGTCTCCCAAACTTTAGGATCTGTTCTGAAGACTGCCCACATAACATCCCGGTGAAACACAGTAATGGAACAACCATTTAAGAACACTAACAGTACAGCTGATCCCACTTTAATGCACTTACCATCTCGCAATATTCCCTTAATTAAATCCACTTAAGAATGTACCACTTTTCACTAACAAAAGCCAGTTATTAGATATACGGCAACTCCTTGAAGTGACAACTTAATCTATGCTCCCAATGAAATTACGATGAAGCGGAGACGACAGTAACCTAAAACAATGGTCAAAGCTTTCATTCTTGCTTCGAATAAACTATGATATATATCTACCGGCGTTATGTTTCGGAAGTCTACGTGTACTCCATTCTGACTTTGTCGACAGCTCAAAAATCATTTTCCCAATCTGCTGTTTCAGTTTGTTCAGCATAAGTTTATCTGGGAAAGCACACTGACAGCTGAAAGCGCGTAACTAAAATAAAGCGGGTAAATGAACCATGAGATTATGTACCTTCTTTCCAGCATTTAGTTTTATATGCCAATATGGTACTATATTTGAACCCCTTCTAAAAGTCAGTGTGAAGGATAGTTTTGAGAAGAACGTCCAATACTATGATGATGCTTTTTAGCATGAAAAAACCCAAAATATATCATGAGCTGGGTACAATGGTCAGTAAATCACAATCTGAATTCTCAAAAACGTAGCAATAGAATTCTATCACATTTTAAGAGAATACGAATCGTTTAAGTGACACAAGTGTTAATTCCCTTTCTGGCAGGGAGGTGGGGAAGATTGTTAGTTTTTTTTTATTACAAAAATGTGTCTTATCTAATGGGATGTTGGTAGAAGTTGTTACTGTTTACATTAGACGGGGAGAGTGAGTGAGTGAGTGAGTGAGTGAGTGAGTGAGTGAGTGAGTGAGTGAGTGAGTGAGGGAGGGAGTGAGAGAGAGTGTGTGAGATAGGGAGAGAGAATGTTAGTGGGAGAGTGAGACAGAGAGAGTGAGACAGACAGAAAGAGAAAGATACAGAGATGTCAATGGCTAAATATAAGTGACAGTTATGTATATATGTTTTGTTTTTTTTCCTTTTCATTCATTCCTTTGTATTGATGTGACATTATATTGTATTTGATTAGCTTTCGCCTAAATAAATAAACTTGGACTTTAATTCTACACAGACTCTCTGATCATTCACAATGAGAGTATAATAATGATTAAACATAGTGTGTAAATGTTATGAGTCATTTTAAATGAAGAACACTAGACTATATACTTAAAATATGTCGCACATTTTTATCTCTAAGATTTTGCGAGATCAAATAATTGCCTATTTAAGTATTGGCCTGAGGGTTTTGAAAACTCTGCAGTAATAAATATTTGTATTCAGTTTGCGCTGTTGACGCCATCAAGTAGCCTACAAGCCACTAGCGATGTTGGTTAAGGGAGGTACTCTCAATATTGAGAGTCCCTAAAGCAAACCAAAAATAAAGAAAAAAAATAGATAAGTTATTTTCCTAGATGAAGAACGTCACATATTGCCTTTATTAGCAAACAAGGATAGGGTCATTTTACTGTTTTATACAAGGGCTCGTGTCGGGAAAAAATATTAGCCTTTTCTCATTATTGACATTTCGTGGAGTCTTTGAACAAGTGCGTGCAATATTCCTGTCTTATATGTCACGATTAGTGGATTATATAAATGTAAGCGGGTGGAAAGGCTTATTTTATTCCACCATTATAGGGGGACGAATGTGAGCCCAGTCTGATGATTTTTTTGTTAAAAATTATTCATGATGTTATACATGTGTCACCAAGGATTTTACCAAATTACTGTGAAAAGGTCAATTTGAAGAGAGAAGGCCAAAAAAACCTAACATTAGAAAATTTTCTGTTTCCAGGTTCTCTCACCTTGCAAGTCTGAATCTGTTATCACTACACTACAGGGACGTTAATATAATTTCACAGGAATTTAATTCTTAAAAACCAACTGCCTGAATAATTCTGTTCCCTAACTTTCGTGCGTGAGTCTCGTGTTAACCTATGACCCTGACACACTTTCCGACTGCTCACTTAGGAAATATTTCGTAGTTTCCTATCGTGTCACAAGACCTCTTAGAGTTCTGAGATTTTGACACAATACATGCTATATGATTAACAGGCTATGAGACTATAGGCGTCAAATCCATCCAGTATTTCGGTCAGGATAGTCTTTGCCGGGGTATTGCAAACCAAGCAGGATAAGTCATGGCACACATATGACTTTCGACCCAGGTTAATTACAACTGTGAAGGCAACGGAGAGAATAAAATAAAATTACTCTGCCTCAGGCCTCAACTCCTTGTGTTTTATGAACAGGACAAAGCACTTAAAGAAAAGTGCGTTGACTCCACTTAATTGTAAATCCTCAAGAGTATGGAAAAAAGTTGCGATTCAAAGAATTTGCTGTTATCCAGCGACGTTCACATGAATAGACAGTGCAATATTTTATTGATTAAAAAACTTTCGTACCGACATGGAAGTTGCAATAAAGCGGATTGTTATTACGTAGAATCGACTGTATGTCGTGTAATTGGTTTTTAATTAAATATGGGTAATGGTTTTGGAAAAGACATGACAACAATATGGTTTACACGAACAATGATCTCAGCTAACAAAGGTCTGTAAGTCCTGTATTCCAAACATCCTGGCAGTTATTAGTAGTAGTGTAGCCGAACTATCAACATTCGTTTAATTGGCAAGTGTGACAAGTTTTGACAGGTCTGTCAGATACAAACTTAGGTCACAACACTGGAACATAATAAAGATACACACACACACACACACACACACACACACACACACACACACACACACACACACACACACACACACACACACAAACAACCAGCTACAGATGGGGACGCACCACTCTCACTCTCACCATTTCTACCATAAGATTTCTTGGCTTTCATAGCTTTCAATTAAATCTGNACATACATACATACATACATACATACATACACACACACACCTACACATACATAAACACACACACACACACACACACACACACACACAAACAACCCGCTACAGATGGGGACGCACCACTCTCACTCTCACCATTTCTACCATAAGATTTCTTGGCTTTCATAGCTTTCAATTAAATCTGAGCTTCTCATTCTTTTGTAAACCCTGGGTATAAAGGATACTCTTTTTTATGCCGCTCACACTTAATCTTAATACAGCAATCCGACTGATTGTCTGGGATTTAAAACCCAGTCAAAAACTACCAATTTCGAAACAAAACGAAATGCACTTGACTTCCAGCCTCTGCTGCTGAGTTCAGCACGACCTGTCACACTTTTATGACATTAACACGGCTGAAGAATTGTTTAGCTGCACGCGGATAGATGTTTTAGTTAAATACATTGAAATTGTTTTACAAACATTTCAGCAAGGACAAAATACCTGTATAATATTCATAGAACTTTTTGTCCTCTCTGCCGAATATCCCTGGTTTTTGGCGAATGCCTTCCAGTGCAGCGTTTGGTAGGCAGCGTGTTAAAGGGACAGAGGTAGACATTTGTTTCACAGCTTAAAACATCCACATTATTTTTCTTTCCAAAAACTTTAAACCACGTACATTTTCCTTCCGCCTGACTATTTTCAAGAAAACAGCACTGGAATGTCATTATTCTTGTTAGAAGACGTCACAAAACGAAAACGCTAACAGATGGCTGGTGCAGACGCATGCGGAAACCATCTGGACCATTCGTCAGCTAGTCTATGTCGCTTTTTAACATCACACAGTACTGGTAATCTTGGCGTCTGCAGCTTGAAAATCCTGACATTTCAGATGTGGTTTCTTTTTTTTCCAGAAACGTTCCGGGGAAAGCTAAAAATATGAGCGGTTATAATTTTCTTAAAAAAACAAAATGGACGTTTGAAGCTGTGAAGCAAATAACTACTCCTGTCCCTTTAATTCTGTAAACCACAAAACAGCATGCTGATGCTAGCCATCATAGTTAACACCGGAAGCGAAAGAACGATTTAAAAATAAATATGTATGTTATTTCACTGTGCGTACTTTTCATATCAAACACCGTAGCGAATTTATTATTCAATTATTATCGAGAATAACTCGCATGGCTCTTAGTGTAAGCGTTTTTTTTTTTTTTTTTTTTNATTTTTTTTTTTTTTGTTTATATAGATTGGAGCAATGAGCAGCATTCAACAACGCTTATACCCAATTTCAAGTCGATACATTCATTAGTTTTTGAGTCTGTAGGCAACATAACGGTTTAGTTGTAGATTTATGTATAGATACATCAATAGAAATTTTCCATCTTGGTTTCCTTTGCTGTGTCTCTTTCTCCTTTTACATAGAAGCCAAGGACAGAGTCAGCCAAAATGAAAGAAGAAACAAGTGACGA
>JAWQUT010000005.1:910760-913098 GCA_033807755.1 Ellobium chinense
TAATCTTGAGTCCAACGCAGTAACTATTTTGCCAAGCTGCTCCACGTACTAAATTTTCTTGAATCTTGACTTTCGAATTGATACAATAAACCACAGATGAATCGAAATCCGCAGGACCAAAGACTTAATATGTTGGGTCTAAACAGAGTTTCGGCTTAGCTATATAAGTCTAAAAAGAAAAAAAAAACCCAATAAATAAGGCTTTCTCGTTTCCCTTCGTTTTAGCAACACTTTCGGGTTAACCGTTTTATTCTAGCCGTTCTCTATTGTATAATGGGTGTTAGAAACCGCCTAAGTTTTTGCTATTCTTATCTCCCACAGCACTGTGTACCCGACCTCGCCACTGCACTACCTACCAAGGTTGTGGTTACTATGCCAAAATGCAGTGTGAACAGTACAATCCACTGAAAAAACAGTACGGACTATGTCTAGGTAGGTAGGTAGATAGGTGGGTGGGTAGATAGGTAGGTAGGTAGGTGGGTAGGTAGGTATGTAGGTAGGTAGGTAGATAGGTAGGTAGGTAGGTAGGAAGGAGGACCTCTTGTAACATCTTAGACTATCTTTTGTTCATGTTTCTAACGCTATTATTACTTTCAAAGTCACCACGAACACATTACCATCACCACCAATATCATGATCATCCTGAACACTATTTGTTTTTTCCATGAACAAAATAAAACTTTTAAAACCCGTCCACCACCAGCGCCATCAACATCGTCGTGTTCATCATCATTTGGAACAAAGATTTTATAACATTACAAAGAGAATATATCCATACTAGTGAAGAATTTACTTTAATATATAAAATGCAAGGATTACATTGACGTTATTAAAAAAAACCCAACGAATTTTCGGATATAAAAGCGACCCTTCATCAGGTTGTATATCGTCACCGTCTCCTAACACTGTCGTAACTGATTATTGGTAGATTTGCATTTACGACAGTATTAGGGGACGGTGACGATATGATACAAAGTGAAATAAATGAGTAAGAGAGTCATAGGGTAAATAGATTTAGAAGAGTTCAGAGGGGAGGGGGAGGAAGGGGTTTGGTAGAACCAGAGTAAGAAAATGTAAGAAGGCTAAAAGCAGATATCGTAGCTACCGTGGTAAGTCATCATCATCAACATCATCATTATCGCTTTCAACACACCACCATCACCAACGTTATCACCATCACTATCACCATCATTGAAATTAAATATGGCTCTGCCTAGATTTGACCCGAAACTTTTGAAAAAGACATAATGAATTTATTTTTAAAACATGGTTCAAGGTTTGTGCTTGAGCACTCTATCAATATTAACCATCACCAACATCATCGTTATCATTAGCGCTGTGTGGCTATCACTAACACCGCCAACACTACAACTGGTACCACTCTTTTCCAGCCTCATTTTTTTTGCCATCCTCCGCTTTTCTCTCCCTCTCTCTCTCTCTCTGTTCCTTCTCATCACCACCATCATCATCATCATCATCATCATCATCATCATCATCATCATCATCATCAGTAGTATTACACCCACTGATAATGGCAATAATGGAACACCCAATATCATCATCATCATCATCATCATCATCATCATCATCATCATTACCACCACCACCAGCACCACAACTGGTACCATCCTTTTCTGGCCTCATTTCCTTGCCTTCTTCCGCATTTCTCTCTCTCTCTCTCCCTCTCTCTCCCTCTCTCTCTCTCCCTTTGCTCTTTCTCTCTCTCTCTCTCTCTCTCAACACCAATAAACTTTACTTTTTACCCCTATCAACAGCCCCAGCGATCATCGACCCGTGTACTTCCCAGCCTTGCCAGAATTCAGGCAAGTGCGTTGCCCTAGACACTGTCACATTCCGCTGTGACTGCCCTTATCCCTTCAGGGGAGCATTTTGCCAATCCTACACATCAACCCCTGTCCCCAGCTATAGTCACAACTCCCAACCCCAAAGGTCTTATTACCCCCAACCCCAAAGGTCTTATTACTCCCAACCCCAAGGGTTTTATTACCCCCAGACTCAAAGGCCGTACTATACCCCTAGACCATCTGGCTACCAGCCTGCCTTTCCCCAGCCACCACCTTATCATAACTTCTATCGACCGACGCCTGCACCACCGCCGCCAACAACACCTTCACCTTTGGACCAGTTACTTCGCATTCTAATACAAACTCTTCAAAGGACACAATCAACTCCACCACCACCACGTACTAATGTAACAGTAAAACCCCTACAACCACTACCATTACCACCACCACCAATACCACCACCAATACCACCACCAATACCACCACCAATACCACCACCAATACCACCTCCACCACCACCACCACCACCACCA
>JAWQUT010000005.1:913135-938135 GCA_033807755.1 Ellobium chinense
CCACCATCAATACCACCACCACCACCACCATCACCAATACCACCCCCACCACCACCCCCACCACCACCAATAATATCATTACCGACAGGTATATCACCACCAAGTACAACCATGTCGACTACAACATCAGTAACTCCACCACCAGTAACTACAACACCTTCACACATGACATCATCAACAACAACAACAGCAGCAGCAGCAACAACAATAAATGCAACAATAAATCCCGGTGGAGATCTAGGAAACCCATCAATAAGGGAGCGCCCAGGAGTCACATCCCCGGATGCGCCAACATCTGAAGCTGGATCTGGCATGTGTGGTGAATGTGAGTACATAACACAGACTCACTAAGTTACTGAAACATATTGTTTTTTTCTTCTTTCGGCCCCATTAACGTTTTGTTCTATTCTACAAACAGCCCTGTGATTTTATTTTTTTTTAAATTTGCTTATAGGAAACGACCCCTTTACAACGGGGGCACAGCCAAACGGGGTTATTCGATTGTGCGTCCAATATAACGTAAAATTACTTAATTATAACGTAATACATAAGTCTTTGCACATAGTGTTAATTAAGAGCATAAAGCGTTAGGAAATCTTTTCGTAAAACATAGTTTCAAATTTTTTTTACATAACAAGTCCATACTCTTAGTAAAATCTTAGTAAGATTTCGGGATATTTTTCACAGGGAGATTAAAGTACTTTTTTGTAAGATGAAGAAATGGGGAATCAACGCCCAAACATTTTCACAAATGTTTTACAAAAAAGGTCACCTCGTGTTCTGAATTGGTCCCCGATTTTTCATTAGGCTGGTTTTGACTGCGTGCTAATACATAGGTCTAACGCGCTTTCTTTTTTTTTTAATCTGGAAGGTTTAAATTGTACCTGAAACTTTGGATGCTTTATTTAGATCACAGGTCATTTTACATATGTCTACACCCTGACATTGAATGGCGGCAAACCAGAAAAAAAGGGTTTTATATAATTTATTAAGGGATTATTTGGCTTGTAGGCTACAAAATGAGTTGTACAAATTGAGTGATTTGGCCTTCTAATAGGTGCCTGAAACCATTAGATCTGAGCGGTTCCAGCGGAACATAACGACAGTTACGCTAACTGACAGCTTGCGCATCAACGATGGGATCTCATAGCATCGTAAAAATTACATAAATACAGTGGTACTAAACGCACCCTTAGAAGCATTCAACATGCAGAGCTAACTGAGAGTTTGCGCATTTACGATGGGATATTTTTTCCATCGTAAGATTCCTTTGGTACATTGGTGGTGAATACACTCCTAGAAACGTTCAAGAGATCATCAATCATCAAATACAGAGGTGGTAAAATGTCATCTTGTCTACACATCAAAGCAGGGTGCCAAGTTTTCAGAAATAAACCCCAAAAAACAACAAAACTCTTCCTTGGGCTATCAGAGGCGAAAAAACATTCAATTTTTACCTCCAGCTCTACATTATCAGCCATTTTTCACTAAGGAAAAACAAACAGTTTTTTTTTTCACAGTTGTTGAAAGTTATAGCTGCCTTTAAGCATGTGGCCCAAGGTGGGAAAAAGGCGTAAAGAATGTGAAGAAATAATAGGGTCTATATATGCGTCTTTAGACATGTTGAAAAAATACTTCATGAGCAAACACCTACTAGAGTAAGTGCAGAGGATTTACTTTGTTTCATATGTTCAGAAGGATAATTTGATTACATAGTCCCTCGGGACATGCCATGCTCCCTTTGCAAACTTAATTAATCCATTTACAACACAAATCAACGTAAACAATTCTCGATCTAGGTTTTTATTTTCTCGTTCTCTCTTTAACTCACTGACGACTTGGATAAATTATTGCGGTTCTGGTTAAAGACACTACTGATTGGAAAGAAAGAGAAAAAAACCTGGTAAATAAAACATATATTATTGTTCAAAAACAATAAAATCTGTGAAGAAAAACGGGATCGCATACATCCGTTTGGTTGGCATGAAAACACCCATTTTTGTCAGAACAAAAAAGGAAAAAAATGTCAGGTGTTGTTTTTTGTTATTTTTTTTTATTTATTTAGCTTGAACATGAATTTCAAAAACGTCACCAAAACTGGCCAAGTAATCTCTGGACAAAATGTGATGCATTTTTTAACGTATGACCTGATAGCTCATGTAGCATTCCCGAAGGTCATATGAACAGATCTTTGACGTCATAATGCCCCAGACGACACTAGAGCTATCTAGACTTCATTTGAGATATAATATGGGCTTCTACATGAACACAGGCTGCATTGGATAATGTAACTGTTTTATTTCTGTTCACCACTGTGGGATTAAAATTATATTAGCTCCTGGCTGACACCACGGTGCTAGGTATACAAAAAAAGAACCAAAAAAAATGGAATCTTAGCATGCGCTCCAAGATAGAGAGTGGACTGGGAGATGAATACAAAAATTAAAAATGTCTCGCAATTTTACCGTCATTGATCATAGTGCCTGCCGCTGGTGGGAAGAGTTATCTATTGTCCGCATGGATCACTTACTCTCGTTTTGTTATGGTATGGCATATTCATGTAGTTGAAACCTAACAGGGGTAATGGCAATTGGAGTAATTGTTCTATCGATGGAAATGAGTCTTCCCGTCGGAAAAGAAAGGTATAAAAATTCACCACGGCTCGTGAAATCGGGATGGTAAGTGGAAAAAGTTGTTGAAACCGGGGTCTTAATCAGGATCTTAATCGAAATGTGCTGTTAACTGGTGGGCTTAAAGCAAAGTCAGAAACTACTGTAATTCATGACAGTGTAACAAAACGATTGCATCGAGGGCTAAGAAGAGTTTATTTTAAATGCTCGAAGTCATCCTCTTTTGTCTCTCTCTTTATTTTTTTTTTTCAGGCGAAAATGGCGGCACCTGCGATATCGATTTGGAGGGGGATGATGGCATTCTAGTCTGCATTTGTCCAGACGGTTTCACAGGAGACATGTGTGAATCAGGTAGGCACAATGAGATAGTCGTAAGCGACAAGCCTTATGCTGCCACCCTAAATTTTTGCCATTTCATTACATTCTAAGGCCAAAGTTTACCAGATTTCACTGAACTTTTTTTTTCCAAACCTTCTGAAGCTATATTTGATATTTAAATATTACTTAAGTTCATATGACATGTTCTAAATTAATAGAACTGTGAAGTAAGCAAAATTAATGTGTTTCAGTTGTGCACTGAGTAGAAAACTACAACAGCTCGACCCATTTGTATATGAATAGAACTTATATGACTTAAAGGTTTTCTGGATGTAGGCATTAAAAGTGCGTAAAAGGTCGGCCGGTTGCGCTTATGGTACTTCTTAGGTTGAATTTAGGCTATTATTTAATAGCTGATTGTCACTTGTTTTGATATATTTTTTTTAAATTATAGAACCCAGTATTCAATATTATCGATTGCCTAAAACGAGGACCAAATGCCAAAATAAATTCATAAAATAACACAATTTATGCGCTCGCAATTTTTCATTACATATTCCCATTTCCCGCATTTCCTTTATCAGATCACTAGCTAGAAGCAAATTTCACTACATCTAGTGAAAAATCACTACGCATGGCAGTCGTGGGGAAGACTGAAGATAGGCACGTTTCCTGTGGCCGTATTCACAATCCTTTCGTTAGTTTCCACATAAATTACCAGTTGAGACAGGACGATACCATAACATTGATTACCAGAGCAGAACCTGCTACTTTTGTAATAGAGATTTAGGAGATGAATTCCATTATTTATTGTGCTGTCCAAAATTCTCTAATGAAAGAAATAAATTGTTGCCAGTAAAATATCACAAAAATCCAAATATGTTTAAATTTCTACAGCTTGTGAAATCAAAAGATGAACAGTTGTTGGAAGCAGTCAGTAAGTTAGCATTTATTATTATGAAAAATGTTAATTAACTTTAGATATATCCACTAGTAGTGTAGTGCCCTCTGTATTATTTTGTGTGTTATTTTCACATCCGCCAGAGTCGGAAACGATAGTATTATGTTGACTGTAAATTGTATTTTCTAAATATTATGGATGCTCATATGTTATATATAACTTGAGCAATAAAGATTCTTGTATTCTTGTATTCTTGGTAACCACGGGAAACACCCAAAACATTAGTAGTGTTTACTGTAGTTAACGCAGTACGTTAATTAATGTATGGATTGTGCATACGGCACTGGTGACGCTGTACATCATAACTATGATTCCGGAACGCAATTACTACCCCGGCAAATGGCGCCGAATTTACATTTGATGAGGCCTTCAAGATATAGAAAAGTCCAAGGTTTCCTGCTAACATGTTACACCTGGGGGTCACTGTAAGATGCATGCTGAAATGGGTCTCAAAAGACGCCCCCCCATCCCAAAAAAAAAAACAACAAACAAAAAACACCCCAAAACCAAAAGACAAAGAAAACAACAAAAAAAAAACCAACAAAAAAACAACCAACACAACAATGTAACGCCTTTCAATTATTCAATAAATTACATTTTAAAAACTATAAGTCATATCAAATAAGTAACCTCTAAAATGTAACGCGAAGTTGCTCTTCCTACCGTGCCTGGGTTTAAAGTTCAAACTATCCAGAGGCAAATAATATGTATATAAAAGAAATCATGTTTTATGAGTAATGATAACAAGTGTATATGTGTGTGTATGTGTGTGTGTGTGTGTGTGTGTGTGAGTAAATATCTTGTGAGGCCCCTACACGTTATGAGGCCCTTACAGCTTGTAAGGCCTTTGACTATAGCTAACTTAGTTTGTATAGGTAAATGAGGTACTATTGGTGAACTATCTAGTCCTTCGGAAATTCTTAAGCGGCATCGATAGTATAGATTATCTGAAAATGATTCTCTCTCCCTCTCTCTCTCTCTCTCTCTCTCTCTCTCTCTCTCTCTCTCTCTCTCTCTCTTTCGCGTACACAAAGACCTTCAGACATAAAGATAAAATGAACAGTTTCTTGCCAATTAACGAGGACCATCTAATGCCCAGCATCATTTTGTTCTCGAGTTATCCTGGTCGAAGGATGAACTTGCATCCACAGAATGTTTCATTCTCGAAATGCATTTTCTGAGCCCCAGTCTGAAATCTTTATCTTGAGCGGCGAAGACGAAAAAGCTAGTACAATAATGAATGAGAGAAAGCTGCACCACAATTTTTTAATGCTAACATGTCGACTGTGACATACGATGGTTTAATATGAGAGATGACTGTAACTGTGACAAAGAACGTGCCATAGACTGTGCCGAACATGCGAAAGTTGCTCCACGCTGTTTTTAAAAGACGTTAGTCTCTCATCTTTGGTGACGCCTCCTACCATCGTCCGCATAGAAGACTACAAGGGCAGGGATAGGATGATGAAGTTAAAGAAGACAAGTTAGTGCCCGGCGTCAGTCTGTTCTCGACTTATCTTGGTCAAAGGATAAACTTGCACAGAATGCTTCACTCTTGAAATGCATTTTCTGAGCACCAGTTTGAAGTCTTTGTCTTGAGCAGCGTAGACGAAAAAGTTAGTACAGTAATGAATGAGAGAAAGCTGCACCACAAATGCGAACAAGTCGACAGTTATAAACGATGGTTTCATATGAGACACAAAAGTAACGGTGACCATAGGGCTTAACAGCACAAAGAACGTGCCATAGACTGCGACGAACATGCGAACGTTGCTCCAAGCTGTCTTCAAAAACGTTAGTCTCTCGTCATTGGTGACACCTCCTACCATCGTCCGCTTGATAGCACGAACCTGCCGGCGCGTGATGACTGCAATGTGAATGTAGAATCCTGCCAAAACCAAGCTAGCCGTAAAGTGGAGGAGGGGCAGTAACACGCCGAAGTGAACTTCCAAAGGATGCAAAGGAATGTTGTTAATGGGCACGACCAAACTGGCTAAGAAAGCAGTTAGCCATACTGCAATCACACCGGATGCTATGGAGAAAGGTGTAATGATTCTTTGATGCAAGAATGGATGGCATATGTATAGCCAACGCTCTATGGATATCAACAGCGGACTCAAGGAGCTGCTGATCAGGCTGAAACTAAGTAAGAAATGATAGATCTTTTCCACGGCGCCGTGGAAGTGATATTCTATTCCTCTGTTAGCGTCGTAAAGGACTTGCGTCACTCGCAGGTGGAAGATACTGGTAAAGAGGATGTCGCTGACGGCCAGAGAAGCGATGAGGATGTTGGGTGGCGTCAGTAAACGCCTATTGCAGCAAATGGTGAATAGGATGGTAAAGTTAAGAAAGAGCGATATCGTCAGTGTGGTTAAAGTAAAAGGAGCGTATACATTTGAGCATTGGATCAACCAAACATCGACAGGCAAGTAATACCGGGCGGAACTACAAGTCATGGGGTATTGTGTCTCATTCGATAATTCACTAGAACTCTCCAAGAGAACTTCAGTGCTAATGGTGAGAGTAGTTGTCATCTTGTTGGATATACCTCTGGGATATTTAGTTAGCGGTGTTAATTTCGTTCCCGAAAGCAATTCTAAGTAAAACTAGGCATATGTAATCCATCCCACGAATGCAGATGCCATTTTTGAGTATTGAAGTACAGCTCAGTCCTCTCAGATATGACACACTTTGGTCCACATCACTGTTGATGACACTCGATGAGTCTCTGAGGAAAGTGTCAGCAATACAGATGAAGTAGATAGTGAAATCTTCAAGTTACGCACTGCTTATTAATTGACCACGTTGGCCAACAGCGCTCAATGACATAATTCGCTCCTAAGGTAGATCCGTATATCATCTCTAAACAAGTTTGGTAAAGTTGTTTTTAATTTGATGGAACCACACAGCTTGATTTTCAATGATGTGAACTGTCTCCGTTTCAGCTGACAGAAAAAAATATGACAACTAGCTCTGGGACATGCATCCAGTCTTCACAAAATTAAAATTTTTTTTTTGTGCTTTTGCTGTTTAAACAGTAAATTTGGGCGTTTGCATTATCAAAATTAGAATAGCACTGTTTTGTTTACCTTAGCATAAGTGGGTTGACGGCACATGTCGATAACAGTGGGCTTGTTTGCTGTACAGCTTTTTTTTTGGAGGCTGTTAGTAGACGATGGTAACTGCTGTCGTCAGCCTGTCGTCGGATATCGAAATGAATTGTTATACCGTGATCTTGTCCATTCCCATCCAGAAAAGCACTATTTTATGTCGAGGGAAAGCGATCCTGTAACACACTTAATTAGCAAGTGACAACTACAAGTCTGAAATGTCATTCAGATCACTGTAGTTTGTAACTTTACAGCCTAAGCGATGGAGCCGGGAGCACATTTTGTTGAAGGCAAACCAATGAACCTGTTCCCGTCGTGAAATTTGCTGCATCATGTTGTTTTTCTCCACCGTTTACAACAGGGTCCAATGCGTCATCGCCATTAAAGAGATAACCTTCGATATGCCTGATGGATTAAAAGTAGGCCAAATCCTCTGCGGCTTAAATTGATGGACATGGGTGTGGCTAAGCTAATGTAACGTTCTAAAGGCCACTTGAATAAGTCTGCTATATCAGTTATGTGAATGTGATTTTGATCAAAGTCCAGTTTAAAGTACTTGTCAACATAGCGGTGCTGTTATGAATTTCCTCCTATTTATTTGATAACTTTATAAACATCAGCTATCCTTTGCGGTGGCACCCTCGACTGACCACTGACCATTTACCTCAAGTTCATTCAAGCTTTCACGACACATGTCATTACAGTATAGGCATTGCGCCTTTCTCTTATGACTTTTCTTCAGGAGAGGCAATTAGATAACAAAAACTGATTAGGCAAAGCAAGAAAATAATGCCAGTCTCAAGCTTTAATGTTTTTTCTTTTTAATCAATTTGTCGCTTACTTTGTGACATTGTGGATGTACGTATTAGGCTGTAGCAAGCACATAAGTAGCCCAGTCTGCCCAACTGCCTATCTCTGGGATAGGCAATCCGCCTTGGACAGTAACAATGTAATATTATCCACGAGGGCAGTCATACTGTTATTTCCATCACTTAATTGAACAACACTGAACCAAAGCTGGAACTACCACTCCTGTTGTACCTAAATATTTTATGAACCATTTATACCTGTGTTATTGCCTAATTAAGAATGGTCAAATGCTGAAGTGCTGGAGAAACTTTGTAAGTATATTTCAGCTCATAGCTGACACACGATACCTTATGTGATAACGCAACCGTTTCCACTAAATTTTCTTTAAATTCAAGGTAAACTTCAGAAGTATAGAAAGAGGACTAAGATTCGAGAGGAACTTTTGTTGGCTGATAACTTGAAAGACAGAACCTTATCCAATGTGAGTCCTGTTGAGATTATGACTGCTGCTTTAAAGTTTCATCATTCAAATGAAATAATGATGGAGGTGGAGATTGACTGAACATAGATGAAAACATGGATTCAATCGATACGTGTTATTCAGCTGCTGATACGGTGGGTGTGGCATTAATTCAAATCAGAGGTGGAATTTGTTGGAATGTAAATTGTAACAATGTTCCATCAACTCTGTTATCCAGGACTCTGTAAACAAGCTGGTCGATTATGAACTAATGTCAGTGGGTCCGTCCTGACCAAAAAAAATGTCTGTCGAGACAAACAGAGTCAGTTATTTGGTTTGTCCCGGCAAAGAGAAAGACCTGACAAAGAGAAACAGGAATAATCGCTCCTGACAGTTTTGCACTTACGGTTAAAAAATAAAAATAATCTGTCCTATCAAACAGAAACAATTTATTAGTCTGTCTAACCATGCAGATACTATGAGTCTGTTATGGCACATACACACCCNGAGAGAGAGAGAGAGAGAGAGAGAGAGAAAGAGTAAAAGTCTCTCATAAACATCAGACACAATAAGAGTCTGCCCCTGCCAAGCAGGAGCAACAATAGTCTGTCCCAGCAAAGACACAGTAATGCGTAGTCTGTCATGGCAAATAAAAACACTAATAGTTTGCTCTGGCAAAGAGACACAATGCTGGTCAGTTATGACAAGCAGATGCAGTAAAAATCTGCTAAAAAAACCACAGAAACACCAGTAGTCTGCTCTGCCAACAGGCACAATAACAGTCTGTCCTGACTCCTGACAAACCGTGTCCTGACAAACCGTGTCCTGACAAAGCGAAGTATAAAAGGACAAATCAGCCAGTTCTGGAAAAAAAAAAGAAATTCAAATGTTCAGCTGACAAACGGAAACGATTAGTTTGCCTAGACGAATCACTACTACTACCACTACTACTACGACTACGACTACTACTACCACTACTACTACTACTACTATTACTACTACTATTATTATTACTACTACTACTACTACTACTATTACTACTATTATTATTACTACTACTATTATTATTATTACTACTACTACTACCACTACTACTATTACTACCACCACTACTACTACTACTATTACTACTACTACTACTACTATTACTACTACTACTACTACTACTATTAATACCATTACTACTACTATTACTACTACTATTACTACTACTACAACTGTTCTGACAAAAAGAGACAGTACATTCTGTCCTGTCAAACAGCAACTTCTCATGTGGCCGAGAATATTAATTGGCTTTCCTTCTACATCTAACTCATACGATTGTGGCAGGAATACTATTGTACCACAGTCAAATTATGAAAACTGTCTGTTACTATGTACTCACTGCCAAATGATTTTCTAGTCATTTTAGGATTACTGTAGCACAAAAATATATTATCTCAAGGAAGTGTAAAAAAGAACTATACATTAGTTAGAGAAAGAAACACCACATGTCTGAGTATGAATCGAAAAGGCATTGTTAGATCTAAGAGACAGATCCCATTTACAACGTTGAGATAAATGTTATAGAAGGATGGCAGGTTAAATAATCACACATTTCAGGAATGCAGCCGATTTTGTTCAATAATAATCACAGATAAAGATATTGAATGAAGCTTGGATTGCAGTCACAGTTACTATGGCCCAGATATTAACTTTGGTACCGTCCATTAGTGTTCTGTTGTACTTCCATTGATTCTGCAAGGTACTGTCTTGCCAGAGACTATGCCCTTATGATTTTATGCCATTTCACTAGATCTCACCAGACACTGTTGTAAGTCCTCTGAAACTGTATTTGAGACTTTACACATGTTATCTGAATTTATATTACAATAAAATTGTAGAAGGGTCAGTTAAGTTTATATACGTCTGAAATGAATAAATAATAACAAGGAAGAAAAAAAAAAGTAAATCTTTACTTGGGAGCATCGCGCAGAGATATCACTATTTGTCTAAATAGTTGGCCAATGCCAAAATGAATTTATGTTTGTTTTTGTTTTTTTGCCGCTCGCAACATTTCATCAGAATTTCCCATTTTTCACGTTTCCCTCACGAAATCACTAGAAAACTCAGTTTCACTGGATCTGGTGAAAAATCTGGGAGTGGTAACCTGGGTCTTATTGACCTGATACTGATAATGCAATGGTGGCCTTAATTTAAAGTACTCAATCGCTCATTGGCTCACTGAGGGATATGGGTGAGTTCAGGGTGTTGTCAATATGAGTTTACCTGAAGAAAAGAATACAGCTAAGAGCAATAGCAGCAGCCTTGGTAACAACGGTAAGCCGAACACCACTATCACCACCACCACCACGACCACTAATATCATCATCATCAACAACCAGAGCAACTTTAACAACGACAATAGCAACAACAACAATAATAAAGAAAGAACAAAATCAACAAAACGACAGTAGTGATATCACTTTTATTTTGCCTTTAGAGTTACCACACAATCAACAAAATGTCAAAAATAATGATAATGATAATAATAATAATAGTAATAATAATGAAAAAAACTAATTATAATAATGGCAATAATAAAAAAAATAATATTAATAATAATGATGATAATAATAATAATAAAGATGATAATAATAATAATAATAATGACAATGATAATAGTGCTAATAATAATGGTGCTGATGATGAAGACGACGACAAGAGTTTCCATAGCCAGCCCAGTGCTCGCTCACTTACTTTTATGACCCCGGAGGCCAGATCACTTAGCGCATCTTAACCTCCAGAGAGTATGCAGTGATGGTGCCATTTCAAGCGCCGGTGACTGTCTTTCAGACAACTTCATTCGCTGCCTATAGCCAGGTACCCATTTTACAGATGGAGTAGATTGATGTAAAATGTAAATGACATGCTTGACCACAGTACTTACACAGCATGCTCTACGCAGAAATCGAACTCGCGACGTTCGGGTCCTGAGACCTACGCCGTAATTGTTTGACCACGCTGCTCCATTGGTGTACAATGTCATATTATGTGAATTATCGCCATGTTTCTCTTCTTCTTTCATTTCAGCTGTGGAACCCTAAACCTTCACCAGCAATATTCTCATCAAACCCTTGATGATAACGAACAACACTTAGAACAGAGACAACGAAATCATAAATGAGAGGATAAGTGAAGATTCAGTAGTCTATGTGGAGCGTGATCTGACGAGGCGACCGGGACTCAAGAACGATCCTTCATAGAAATTTCGTATATTGTACTTAACCTTTACAAGGTGGCCATCTCTTTGAAACAGCTGCAACCACCTTTGCTCTTGCCCTAAACAGTATAAAGCACAAGAAACATTTTAGTACAAATTCAGACTGGCAGATCTGAAACCTCCATGGCGGCATTCAATGATTTTTGCGACTCTCCTAGAGAGAAGACTATTGTCTTATTAAATTACTCTAAGCAACTTCAGTCTGCGACACACATAATCGTAATTTGAAACTTAAGAAGAATCTCAGGAATCAATTTGCATAAGGCTACAACTGGTTTAAAGGACACATTTCTTAAGGAACGAAAAATGGTCGCCATTTACTCGTTCAGTTGTGGTAAAGAAGACCCAGTTTACATCCAATGTCATACACTTTGGACTGCGTTTGCCTGGTCCCTGTAATTTGACAAAATGGGAAGCCACACCCCTTCCGTGTAGTCTGTGCGCAGTCCTTGGCGTGTGGTTGGTGCGCGCCAGTCACAGTGAGGAAGGGTACACATCTAGAGTTCACGTTAGAAATGTGTCGCATGTTTGTACAAAACAGAAGACAACATGCGGCAACCATCTACGGTTTCAAATTTATAAACAGAACATCTTATCAACGGCGTTGAGTCGGGGGGACAGTGTGGCAAGAATCAATGGTAGGCTGTATGCTAATAAAGGATGGAAAAGATATAAGTAAAGTAAACACCACAGGCAAGTCAATGCATCGTTCCTATCTCTTTCACAATAGTTGTTGTCATCTTAGCATGCCTTGAGACGTATACTTCCTTTGCTAAGGAGGTGGTGTGATTTTCCATTTTGTCAAATTGCAGGAACCAAGCATCCGTAGCCCTGGCGTCATAATGCATATAATAGAATACAGTCAACATTGCTTAATCGCACCTCCTTAGGTGGAATCAAATGAGAAAGACTGAAATGAAATCGAGTCGGGATTTTAATTTATCCCCCCCAAAAAACTCGCGATTAAGTGTCGGACAGTGTCGAGTGTTTGAACAACAGGGAATGCACTTGATTGTTGAAGAAATATACATAACTATATTGCACTAAGCGTTTGATAAGGCTAGGTGATTTGTTTGTCACACAAGTAGAGGCCAAAATCCCATGGAATGGGTAAATATTTTTTTGTTCTATTGCAGTGAATATAACCAATGTGCCTCGTCTTTAATGCTGGGCCCTTTACCAACACATTTTACACTCATATGGATAAGAGCATGGAATTCTATATATAATAAACAAACAACCTGCAAGATTTTTGTTTTACTAGCACACTTTTGAGCATTTCTAATGGTTTTAATTTGGTGCGCATTCTATTTGTGGCACCAGTATTTATGCGATACAGAAACCAGTTCAAAGCCTCTCTTAAAGTAGAGAGATCAGTAGAACCACGACATTGCCCGTGTTATTCTTTTTATGAGCTATAGACATTTGTGATATGGATACCAAATTTTATTGTGAATTGAAAATACATATTACAGCTTGAGCAAATATTGCATGTATATATGGTTGATTTTTTTAATGTGGTCTAACTTAAAATACATATTAAAACAATAATATCACACTAATAATATAAAAACATGGATATCTTCATTGTTATCACGCCTTTTGCCAAGGTATGTTTTCATAACGAAGAACGCTCAAGGATCCTTTCAAATGTTTGTCACTAACGTACAACGACTATTCCGGTTATAGAACATTACATAATAAATTATTACGTTATCAGAAAATCGTTTGTTCCTAATGTCTTTGTGTCCTTGTTTTAATGTACTGTTCTTCTTGTACGCACTTACCATCTATTACAAATGAGTAATATACATATATATAGGCCTGAGGCCCTACGTGGTGCTGTAGATTAAGAAGCCCGTTTGCTGGATAGTTAAGAACACATTCATTTATTTTAAACTTGTCTCTACGAGTTCAAAATACATGTATATAATATAATGCATGTTTAAACAACGGAGAATTTCATTTATATAGCAATGCTAGAGGGCACAAAGTCATAAAGATACAAATAATAATTATGATATGGACTATGAAATTCCAGGTTTATTCGATCTAGGCTAAAGGCCAAACACAATGCAGTGAAAATTATACATAAATATTCTCTATTTTTAAATCACCCTCTTTTCTTTCTTTCAGTCTTTCTCTGGCTTTTGTCTGTCTGTCTGTCTGCCTGTCCGACTGTCTGTCTGTCTGTCTGTCTGTCTGTCTGTCTGTCTGTCTGTCTGTCTGTCCGTCTGTCTGTTTGTATGTTTATATATCTGTCCCTCTTTATCTCGTCTTTTGCACCAATGGGACTTTTCTTTACCTCTAGGGAAATTGCTTTACAATGTCATACAGTGTTGTACATCTCATTCAATAATGCAGATAATCATAGAACAGTATGCGTTAAACACATGATACACAATATTACAACTGAAATTCTTAACACCTTTCGCTCTCTCTCTCTCTCCCTCCCCCCTCCCTCTTCTCCCCTCCCCCCNCCCTCCCCCCACTCCCCACAATGTCAGGTACTCGTTCACATCTGAATCAGTGGGAGAATAAAAGGAATGAAGTGTTTTTTCTCAGGTACAGCACAGCAGAGCTTAAACTTAAATCACCCAGCACGGGAATCAGATCCACAAACTCAGCCTTGACAGTCCTCAGTGTATGGAACTGTTCATAAAGCTTACGATCAACGACCAGCTGCCTCTAATCGTCCTCGTTCTATCTTCCTTTCTCTAGAAATTCCTTAACGTCTCTCTCTCTCTCTCTCTGTCTCTCTCTCTTTCTCTCTCTCTCTCTCTTTCTTTCTTTCTCTTTTTCTTTCTCCCCAGGAAACAGAAGTCATCTGTTACAAAATGATATGATATATTAATCTCTACAGTCAATGTAGAATGCCCTTTTCTCCTAAAAGCAAGGTACACCAGATCCGAGTAGGACGTGAAAGTGTGTCTTTTCGTAAATACAAGTAAATTTGAATAGATTTACAGATTACTCGGCCCAATTTTACTGCAAAGATGGATGGATGGATGGATGGATGGATGGATGGATGGATGGATGGATGGATGGATGTATGGATGGATAGACAGAGAAGGATTAAATTTGCGCTGCATTAAAATTAGTCTCGTTTTGAAGTCTCAATAAATGGGAGGTAATTTGTCAATCTAGATATCTCCTGATAAAGAAAATTACCTGAGTTACCGCTCTTACCACTAGAGGTATGGCTGTGCTTCTGCTTCAAGAGATCACTCTTGTCACTAACATACCGTTCGTAAACAGTGAACTCCAGCAAACTTCACTTACGGTTTAACAGCTGCCAGTAAAAGCCAGAGCAACACACCATATCAGCCAATCATATTGCCCTGACAGTGGAAAAGTAGAAAGCGGAAGTAATGATAGCTGAAGTTCTGTTTTGCAATGCCCGACCGGAAGACCGTGCAGGCATGATAATTGAAAGCGGTCTACTGGTCCCCATCCTCCTCCACCTCATACATCATGGAGTATGTTATCTTCACTTTACTGATACTTGTATGGATCTTGTTTTCATGGTCTCTATGGTACTTGGTGTGGTGAAATAATAATGATGCTGTTTATATGTCTCGTATCCAGCCTAATGCCCGCTCACGCGACTTCATACTATAATTATTATCTCAGTGGGATGATTACTCGAGGACTTTTTCAACTCCCTGAGGAGCAAATAGTGTCGCTGCCATTTACAGAACCGGTGCTGATCACCAGCTTTCTGACAATATCTTCCACTGCCCATAGCCAGGTACCTAGTTTTACAGACTGAGAATGATATGAATAGCATTATTTTCTCAGGGCACTTACAACGTGATGGTGGTCGGGAATCAAACCCACGACCTTTAGGTCCTGAGTCTAATTTCGTAACCATTCGGTCACCTCTCTCCGCATGACCACGATGTTGCACGTTACACCTCTGCCAATCTGGCTGGTTTTTTGGTGGTATTGTTGTCTTCTACAGCGATTGCATTAGTCAGAGATTTCCTGAAACTTAAGAACAACTTCCCTAAATGAAAAACATCAGGAATACTAGAGTCCTCTCTATCGAAGAAATAATGCTGAAATCTGAATTTTGTTTGCGTGTTTGTAGGCAAAATTATTCAAGGTTATTCTATGTGATTGCCTCTACGTTACTATTCTGTAGCACAGGTCCAAAATAAATGAATTGAATTAAATTAAAATAAAAATATAAAGTAATTACCCATTTAAAAACAATATTAATTAATCAAAACTCCCTCTGAGGGATATGCGTGATTAGAACAGTGGTCAGAGTTTGATGAGAATGCAAGATATTATTTTAAAGGAGTTCACGGCCCTACCCTAGTGAAAATGGAAAATTTTCATAATTACCTCCCTTGGCTCGGCTCCTGACGAAGTCTTTGGAACCTTTAGTTTTTTCTTATTTTGGCCTTATTAACATTTTGTGTTATTCTACAAATACCTCTGTGATTTCGGGAAGTTTCTTCCATGGAGGTTAAAGTACTTCTTTTGTCCGATCTTTTAACGGAAAGAAAAAGGGAGGTCAAAGCCAGAATTGTTCACAAATCTCTCTCAAATAAGGTCACCTTGAATTCTGATTTTGCATTAGGCTGGTTTTGACCGCCTGCTAATACATAGGCCTACACACTACATTATATTTTTTTTTATCTAGAAGACTCAAATTGTACCTGAAACTTTAAAATTAGATGCTGTATTTAGAAAACAGGTCATATTACACATTTCTACACCCTGACACTGGCTGGCAGAGCCCCTAAAAAGGGGGATTTCATATATTAGCGGATTAATTGATGATTAAATGAGTGATTGCCTCTCTAATAGGTGCCAAAAACCTCTAATTGTTTACTGTGGCCGTATGCTATGTTAATTAACGTATTGCATTAACCACGGTGAACACTACTAATTTTCTGTGAGTTTCCCCTTGTTTATAGCATTGCGTTAATTAAGATATAGATTATGCATACGGCCACAATTCTTGTTATTTCATAGATTATCACTTAAGTCTTCTTTAATTCATCCGTCGATAGTCTGTCTAAACTGTTTCCAGATTTGTCAGTGTCAAGACTTGTAAGACTTCATATCCGCGACCAAACCTCAGATTTTTCGAAAAAAAAAAATCAGCCTGCTCACTGTTATACTGTGAATCCGAGTCTATTAGTTCTACATTACTCATGATATCGCTCCTGTCACAAGGTCGAACCTTCGTACTGGTCCTGTGGAACTTAGGTAAAATGGTGGGAGGAGGAAGGAGATGGCTCTGCTGTATCCATTTCCCAACTCTTCACTGCTGTTGTCACTGTTACCATCAACATTGTTTCTGGTACTCGCTGTTTCCCAAAACAATTATAGTGGTGTTTAACTGTGCAGGTAATAATAATAATAATAATAAAAAAAAAATAATAATAAATAATTAAGTCTTCACATTCAAGGACTTTCTCAACTCCCTGGGGAAGTGGGTATACAGTGCTGTTGCCACTTACATGCGCTGAACACTAGCATTCTGACAATATCTGTTACGCGTAGAGCCAGGTAACCATTTTACAGAGGGTGGACTGAGGAAACTGTGAATGAAATGCTTTCCCTGGGATTCGAACCCACAATCTTTGGATCTTGAATCCAAAGCTGTAACCATTCGGCCACGCATAAAAGCAATCTCTACTAATATAATGTGTAATTATGACAGTCTCTAAAGAAAAAGGACAGTCACATTCTCTCAGACTCCCACGATGCACAGAAACTAATTAATGACAAGCTACAGATAATCATATCGATACTGTTATGTCTCTTTATGTACTTCATTCCTCTGATGATATTTTGCTTTTGTTTGTTTCTTTTCTGTTGTTGCAAGTTGTTATTATAATTACATTTGTTTTGTTCTTCTGTATATTCCTTTTCTATTCTTACTTATCCTAATATCACTCACTCTCTGCGTCATTTCCTACTCTTCCTTCATTCTTTCTTCCTTCTGTTTCTTTCCTTAATTTCTCTGTTTCTTTAACCCCTTCTTTCTCATCTGTCCAACCTTGTAATATAGGTGCCTAACTTCATAATAATATTTCAGACCGGCATTAAGACCTTCACATTGTATAAGAAAGCAAGAGATAAATTACATCCTCTACTGAGCTGTCCTCAAACGGTGGTAATTAGTAAAACTGAATAAATCATCTGCTCCTGATAGATAATTATTAGTCCCTGCCTAAGTATAAGTGCAAAATATAACTCCTATCGCATTATTATTTCCTTTATTAAAGACTTTCTTTCTAGTGGGAAGTTTGTTTTTTTTCGTCTAAGGCTGGTCGGTATAGAAGGAGTCCGCTGGTTCTTCCTGACTTCTCCATCTCCAGAGCTAGTAAACCGTCAAAATTACACATGTTTTATTCGTCAGTTGGGCTGTGCACGCTCCTGGAAATTCCATGTCAAGTCACAATGCCCACATCCACTTCAGCCCTGAAGGCGTCCGAAAATAACTTTTCTTTTTTTTTTTCCCTACTTTGCCACCCGCCTTCTAACTTCATCCTCCATTTTCATGTCAATGAAAGTAGAAAAAAAAAGGGGCAGGGGGACTCCATTGTGAAGACAAGGCGCAGGAGGCCTCAACAACATCCCCTTTGACAAGTGATCTAAAGTTGTTTTGGGGTTCTAGCGAAATCAACACAGGGGCCAAAACTGCCATCCCTCCCATAATGAAGGGAATGGAGAGGCAGAGTATTCTATTACCTTATTAGCCTGTACGTAGACAGTTGATTATTTGATGGGATCTCTTACCATATTAAGAATTATATTTGTGCATCGGTGCTGAATGTTCCCTTAGTGGGGTTCATCATGAAGAGTTAATGTAATTCTTAAGATGGTAAGAGCTCCCATCGTTAATGCCGCATGCCCTTAATACATGTAAATGAAACGACGCACACATCCGACAACGGACCTAATAACTCGTCAAAGAGTTTTTGTAATGATGGGTATGGACGTACATGTCCGTCTTGCATAGCGCAGGAATTAAATTTAGAATGAAGTCAGTACTGTTGTAATACAATAGGACATCAGAAAGAGAATTCAGGAAAACCACTCTATAATTTCAGGTTTGTGAAGTGATTTAGTGTGTATAAATTGGTACACTCTATCACGTAACATGCCGGCTGGCGTAGGAAATGTAAGGACCTTCAGTTCTGATTGTTTTGGGTCTTTTTTATATTTGGGTATCAATTTTTGCATGTAAATGCAGCGGTTTAGAACACTTTTATAGTGAATTTGTGAGCTATATAAATCGATGATTCCATTCCATTTTATACATCTACTGTTGTCCATTTCAACATTTGACCTTTGCTTTGTGTCTCCTGTCCTATTTGCCAACTCGTTGTGAATGTTCTCTATTTGTGGACGGGTGGACGGAGGGAAATATGAATGGCATGCTTTCTTGAGGCACTCACAAGATCATTGTGGTCGGAAATCGAACTCACGAACTTTAGATGTTAACTGCAATGCTTTAACCATTTGATCACGCTGCCCAACATGAAGTTTGAAGTTGTGATGTCTTTCTGTATCTTGCTCAAAAATATTTGTGATGGGCGCCCAGAGAAGGGGTTAGAACGAACTTTGGAAGATAAAAGAGCCTCTGGCTTGGTGACAGACTTAGGCGCTAGACACAGCCAGCAGTCGTCAAAAGTTTGCACACCACTTATACTTGTTTGTATTTGCAGACATCACGAAGTGCAAGAGCAGATAGACATGCCAAAACCTGCAAATCATTCAGTGACCAAAACTCACTGAGAACGGGAAGGTGCAGACTCATTTGCCTCGCACAAATCCATCGAGCACACAGGCGTATTATGTCTTTTGGATTACTTGTGCTTTTAGCCGTCCTTTATTCAATGCCTGAGAGATCAAGCAGAAAATATTATTATCTTCTGTGTGTGCCACTTCAAGCAGAACCAACGAGCTGAAACAACTTGTTGAATATGAAAAGATTATAGTTACACTCCCATGGAGGCTTTGGGAGACTTAAAAGAATTTTTTTCAACCTAAATTTAATGTTACTCCTTTAAGGCTAAACTAGGCTAGGCCAGGCATTTGCTGGATTTCCCCTCGCCTTAGTATAAATTCTTTGGACGACCTAAGACTTCTGGGAGAAAGGAGGGTATGGGAAGGGAAGAGTGATTGCATTTTTATCAGTTTATTTTGGAAAGTGTTGTAAACGATTCGTGGGTAGCCCCCTGCGTCGCCTCTCATATAAAGAAGAGCAAGACCGTGTTTATGGGTGTGTATGCATATAAAATGTGGCTGGGAGATGTGTGTTGCTGAGCTATCATGCTTGAATGGAAGTTACACTCCGCTTTCCCTTCCCCCACTCCACTTTCCTTTAACTCCTAATTGGAAATACTTTGCTACAGCATAACCTGTCTCAGAAATTCACTTATAAATCGAGAAATGTGATCAGAAACTATTATGGATTGGATTTATCATTGGGCATGCGTTTGTACACTAGACGGTTTTAAAAATCCTAACAACTCGGCAATACTGTAAACCTTTGGGGTCTTGCGTCTTTGGGATACGGTTACATTACCGCATAGTGCATCAAAAAGCAGACTTTTGACACAATGAGATAGAACTAACAAAGTCACCCAGTTATCTATAATTTATGTGTTGTGACAAGTCGTGCCCATGGGGAAACTAATAAGAATAGTTGAGTCGAAGAGTGGCAAAATAAGTCAGTTGCTGTTGGTGTTAAAATTGCAGCCTGGGAGGCAGTCTGATCAGTGGCGGCTCATAATTACGTGCAACCCACGCAGTTCCGGATGAAATTTAACTCACAATATAAAGTATAATTGATTTTACAAAAATGCGCAAACCAAGTTAAATCTCTGTCCTTTATATTTTGTTGTCTCTTAGCTTTGACGCTATGCACATGATACAATCAGGCGCCTTTGTTACAGAACAGTGGGTATAAATATGGGGGCTTTAAGAGTTATTTTGTAATCTGAATGAAAAGCGGGGGCGGGGGAGGTTGCACGGGTAGTTTTGAGGGGGTCACAAGCCACTACTGTGCGCAGGTCTAAAGTAACACTCCATTCTGGAATTGCATTTAGTGGCATCATTTTAATCCTTAGACTACTCGGTTTTTGATGTATAATGGAGCATTCCATATGAACGAAATTCGGAGGAAAATGGGCATGTGAGTACTTTGCTATTTTCAAGAGGAGATCTTATCCACTATGAAAAGTCAGGGTAGCCAGATCTGATTCTGTGGGAGCCAAATACCAGATTTTTGGCTCTTTCGGAAAGCTGTTGGCCCAGATAAAACTGTTTGGCTCTTTAGTTGTCTTTTGGCTCTAAAGGACTTAAGCTCATCGTTGATTAATTGCATGTACTAAAAGCATGTAAAACTGTCTGAGGAAATAACCTCCATCAGCTGAAGATCCCGGTGTGTAATTTAAGAAGCTTACACTTTGTGATAGGAGCCTATCTGAATAAAACTCAGGGAAATGTGACAGACTTTATGTCGCTTGCTGTAGTATTCAAAATATTTTAAACTTATTTTCTATTTTCTTCATTTTGCTGCAAATACCTTTGAAAAACAAAAGCCGCTCATTGTCTGCTGTGTTGTCATTATCAGTCAGATAAAACACGAATAAAAAAACGATATCAAAACGTGTCCTAGTAAAACAATCGTTCCTTACCTAACTTTGAGACATGTAAAATGGTTTTTGATATTATAGTGCTCAAGGAGATCCATTACCTAGACAGTTAGCGATAAATTTCTTACCATTTATCAAATCTGAATCCCAGTCGCCCTTTTCCAGACATGAGTTGACTCTTTTTTTGTTCTTTTTCATGAGCACTTTGGCTCTGGTTCATAAAAAAATAATGTCTGGCAACCCTGCTTCGCGCTTCCAATTGTTGGGCTAGCACAAGAATTCGGATTATGTCATCAGATCAGGCTTGAAAGTTTAAACAAACTGATACCAAACTGGCCTTTGAATTAATGTGTGGAACAGAACAGTATACATCAACACGGACGATATACAGGCAATAAAGGTCAGTTATGCCGAAATAGGTTTTCAGGTAAGTCTGAAAGCTTACGATTTCTTCAACCAAGGAATATGTATCTGTGCAGAGCGCCTGCATTGTTTGTGTTTGGGGTTCTTTCATTCTTTCTTTGGCTATTTTTGGCGTCCGGCGAGATGGAGGAAAGCGGATCTTATTACTGCAGCAGAGTAGGCTTCTGGAAACATCGGAGTAAAATAATGATTATGACAACTTGTAATTTGAATGTAAAGGTGATGGGTATGGAGGTCGAACATCTCGCCTAGAAGTGCAACGTTGTTCCTCGCCGGGTCTTGTCTATACCTTACAACTAAGTTCATGTGTACATTGTGACATTTGGGCTTATCATGAGAATTTTAATGTTCCTAAGTTTTTATCGCTTTAAGATTCAGTGCATACAAGTAAACGACTTGCTCTGAACCACTCAAACATTCGAGAGAGTAAACCTCTTGGCTCCGAGTTTCAATACAGTCTCTTCCGCTTAATCGCAACTTCAGCTTAATTGCAACCTTTTAAGGTAACAGATTCCTATGTTTGGTTTAGCGTCAGGGGCAAGGTTAAGAAAGAGAGAGCACACATGAGAAAGGTTTAGATAATGATAACTTTCCCAAAAGTGCTTTCTTCCTTACTTCGTTAACCTAACCATGTTCTTAATCCAGCCAAAGGGTTGGGAGAATCCTAAGATATTGCCCCATTGTCTCTTGAAAATGCACTGGATAATTACATCTCCTTCTAATCACATTTAATGCCGTGCTCACAAGTAGTTACGATAAAGCAGAAACGACCAATATAACTATATATATATATAATTTTTCTCTCTTNACCCGTCTTTGTCCTTCTCCCTCCATCCTCTCGGCATATTTCTCAAGATTAATTTTGAAAAGTGCGACAAGCTGTAAACAGCCCTCTCTTCCGGGCAAAGATAAAATTAAAATTCAATGGCGTGTTTGTAATTTATGGCCCAGGCTCTGCCGTGACATTGCTGTGTGTTTGGGCGGGGTCTCTGTTCTCAGGCATAAATGATAGGCGTACCACAGCTGATGACAAGTTTTGATGTAATATATTGTGCGTTTTTATACGGTTTTTATATACACAGTAGGATCTTAAAATTCATATTTTCTGAAGGGCCAAAAAGGCCATGATTTCGAGCTGGTCAGGCGTTCGAACTCGTCAGTGAAATTTGATGTAGAAAATGAAGAGATTCGATACCAGAGAGTTGCGACGAGTAAGCGGGTTTTTTTTTTTTTTTTTNGGGTTTTTTTTTTTTTTTTTGATATGTGAGGACTGAGTCATTGGGTCGTACTGTTTTCACCACGTTTTCGTCACTTCCATAACTTACCCCCCTTAGCACGTTCAGATGCGCCCCCCATAGATCCTACATAAACAGCTACACGAAATCATGTAGGAATGTACGATGGTACTTTATGGGCCATATAATGTACCAGGTTACGACCAGTGTTTGTGCACATAAGCCTAAACTTTCGCGGATCTTCCAAAATCTTTATTTCGAAGAGCGAGTCAAAATCAATACTTCGACTGAAGATAAAGGTGTTTCTTTCTAGATCAGCAAAACAAAACAAAAACAAAAAGGGATTACGGTTGGAAGAATTGCCCCGTGCGCGGCGCAGTGGGCAGACACAGAACTTCTGACTGCATGTATATATGGGCTGAGCACCTAATGGTAACACACAAACACCCTGAAGGTTTAATTCATGGAGGTACTAGCTGAGAAACGCCTAAACCCCGATAGACCCTGGACAAGACAGTGAGCAAGACATTCTGGCCTCATGCGAGGAGCATTGGCCAGGTATGGATCCCGAAAACTGTAATAGCTAGAGTTGCTTTCGTTTCATGCTGAATGTTTGGAACGCATTGTTAATTGCATAGAACAAGAAAACAAAAACTGCTTGGAAGCGAGTTGATGGCGTTATTTGCAGTTCCTATGCTTCCGAACGTATAAGGATACCGTGGGATCTCACGACCTCCAAATTTCTGTACTCCAAACACCCACATGATCGTTGTAATATTCTGGTTCAGATTTCACTATTTTCTATATCAAATTTTGCCAAACTCTTTTTTTCACTCGGAATAGAGAATTGAGTTTTGGCACACGGCACAACGCCGAACTCGAGCTGAACCTGGAACTCCGGCAAATTTCGCAGGCAATGTCCAGTGAAACTCTCACCTAGTACTTGCTAGGGTTACGGGCAGGGTAAAGAGTTGAGTTAAAGAAGAATAAAACAACCTTGGAATAGTTCCTAGACACCATCATTATATTACCAGATACTGCGCATAAAGGAAGCCAAACAGTCAGATCTACCAGGTGCCAGTGTCAGGCAGCCTGAGTATCTTTAAGTGGAGATTAAAGTTTATGCAAGATTTAAGGGCAATATTATGAAACTATCCCACGGGCCTCAGCTGACGTTAGGAGGTGGAACCCAGAATGTCTGGTAAAATTTCGTAAATAAGGTAGAGACACTCACATAACCCGAAATTTACGCACCCTGGTTGGCGAAATGGGAAAGAGTGCCGTCTGCAAATTCAACCTCTGTTATGGACTGGTCTTCCGGAAATAGAAATTGTAGGACTCCTACTGTATATGATAAGGTAGAAAGCTAACAAATCTTCTTCTGAAGAAGACCACATGTGCTCATATGCTTCTATTTCGTCGCTAGTATGACACTGTCAGGGACATAAGCAATAACAATAACAATAACAATAACAACAATAACAATAACAGCAAGTTTATTAAGCTCAGACAACATCCAGTTCCAACTGTGCGAGTCTAACAATTCAGTTTTGAACAAATAATTCATTCGCTAAATCATACAAACCACTCTTCCATCATTCGCACTCTCTCCACGACTTTCTCACACCTCTTTCTCTCTCTCTGTTTCTCATACCTTCCTATTCACATTAATGGATAAAATATTTAACAGATGCATGCTGATGGCTACTGAATATAAACATGAGTAAATTATGTTGGCGTAAATTATGTTGGCGTAAACTATGTTGGCATTAATTATGTTGGCGTCAATTATGTTGGCGTCAATTATGTTCGCGTCAAATATATTGGCGTAAATTATGTTGGCGTTATATTGGCGTATGAACAGAGAAAAAACTTTCCTGTATTACTTTTTTATAAATTACGTTATCTGCCTTTATGCTTGACCATGGATGTGATACGGATGTAAGGAGGATAGTGTTTACCCTTCCATAATAGCACACAAGAGACAATTTGTAGATGGATTCATAGAATTTTTGAAATAATTTCTCTTGAGCGGACAGCCAGGTGTTGCGGCTGACTAAACCGTGGACGGCATATATGGCGTACCACACATGCATTTTCAAATTAACATGCCAGGGAAGATTTTATTGCATGCGGGGGCTGAACTCGTGTTCTGGCAA
>JAWQUT010000005.1:940635-963928 GCA_033807755.1 Ellobium chinense
CCATTTAAAAACGCTTCCCACCCTTAGGCTACATCCGCTTGTGTGTTATGTACGTGTGACTCTGTCAATGGTCCATTTGGCTTGGTCAGCAAGGCCTGACTCTGGTAACTGACCATTTCGCATTGTTCGCTAGTCCCTGTGCTACCGTGGACAACCCGCATTATTTGAATAGGCCGCTGTTACCCCCTTTGAGAGGACAAGGGAATTAACTACGAGGAAAATTGGACAAATATTTCTTAAGTAATGCCTGGAATGGAAAATAAGAGGGGACAACACAGGACCACCCGGGAAATCTGTATTACGTCCTTGGGGGTGGGTTACGACGGGTCATTGCTGGTTCTAAGCAAGGTCAAAGGTCAAGTACAATGGTTGGGGTCAAAAGTGTAAACTAGTCCTTGTGGTAAGTGATTTTTGAGTGTTTGTTAGGTTTTGTTACGGTCCATGCCTATTTACCTTTACATTTGTGATATATCAGGTGGGTTCCCCAAAAAGTTTACCTGATTTCCGACTTTATAGACCTTAATAAATCAAATCTGAAACGTTTGAAATTTATCAAGTGCAATTTTGAAATATCTAGGTGACATGGTTATGTCACAACTAAAAAATCACACACACCTAGTCTAACAATAGTATGCCTAGGCTTTGTCTAATACATCGCCCTGGCATATCTTTCTTTTGATGGGTTTTTTTTTTTTGCTGTGACAAAGATATAGCACTTAGGCCAATGAAACTTGCAACAGCCACAGACTATTAGCATGAACACCCATTCTAAGAATGGGACATTAGATGACTAAAATAAGATTGTCCTCGACAAGAATGACTGTGTTTGTTTGGTCCCTGCAGTTTGACGAAATGAGAAGCCACACCCCTTCCTTCTAGTCTGTGGGTTTTCTAGTCTTAACAAAGGGTACGCTTTTGGTTGGTGCGCGCTACTGACAGTGAGGAAGGTACACATCTACTAGAGGTTTCTTAGAAATGTGTCGTTTATTTTACAAACCCGAAAGATAAAGTTTGGCAACATGGCAGCAACTATCTACAGTTGAAAATTTGCTAGTGGAACATCTTATCAACGGCCTTATACGTACTGGTGCTATGTATTGATGAAGAATGTATTTCCACACTCTTCTTCTCGTCCCCTCCTTTACCAATTCTTCGTCAGAATGTGATTATATCATTAGTGATTAACTTTGTATCCCAGTTATCATCCATTCTTATCTTATTCAGCGATAACGGCAGTCATGGCTGCGCCACAAACAGAGGGTTGCAAATGCACACGGCACGCAATGCCTTCCGCCAATCAGCGTGCGTAAATGTCAGCTTTTCGACTTTGTTTACGAAATTTGTGGGATTTCTGGTATTCGATCTCTGCCCCTAACCATCAACACTGGCACTTGGGAGAAGCCTATGATATTTCCCTTAAAAATCATGCATAAAACCAAATCTTAACTTTGAATATCTACACTGTTTAAGTTCCCTATAAGGACACTAAAGGGCACCCCCATCTGGTACTTGGTTTAGGGAAAGGGACAGGATTAGAAAAGAGAAAGCACACATTAGACCAAGGACTGTCACAAGTTCATATTTTCTTCCTAAATCCCATTTCTAACCCGGCACCTATCTCTATCTAAATCAAGCACTAGGGGAGAGCCCTAAGATATTTCCCTACGAATTTTGCCTCAATTTCCGGGTTTAGTCCAAAACCGTGTGATGAAAACGCAATCCTCTTTGTAAGCCAGGGCGCACTGACATTTCATGGTTTAATAAGAGCACAGTAGAGTGATAAAAACAATAATTTTAGGGCCCGCCCGGGGTGTAAATGGAGAGGAAAAGGATGACAGGACATTTTACTCATTTGACTTCAAAGGCACGGTTCACAATGGAGTACTACTTTTTTTTCTAATTTCACGGGCAAATAATTTCATACAATGAGAAGCTTTGCAGATCACTGTGGTAAAGAAAAGTTATATAAAAATGTTTTGGTATTTAAAAATATGCAAATCTATCTGAACCGATGCTATGTCCACGCCCATTTGTAGGCGTGGTTCCTACCGGTGGCAACGATCGTTTGTAGCGAGTTCGTATAAGTGGAAATACGCGAGTTGATAAAACCCTGAGAGCTATTAACCATCAAAGACCCACTGTGCCTTATGTGGCACATTAGCTTGGTGTTTCCATAACAAGTGACATGTAGACATGACTCCTCGAAGAACCAAAGTGCAATGGCACATATATTACTACATAACAATAAATAGTCTATACAGACAGTATAAAAATTATATCGGAAAGATCTAAATCAATTTACTCAAAACATCTAAAAGAACCGGCTGTGTCACTGTAGTAACATTACTACTTTTGGGACTTACAGGGTTAAAAACTGACTGCGGGAGGCGTTTAAATATTAACATGAGGAGATCCCTCGCAAAACCTACTGGGTAAAGTTTCCAGGAAAGAAGAGTTATTACCTTTGGCTTTCCTATAAGGTGTTCCCTTTATCACTCTTAATATTTTGGCATTCAAACCCCATTAAGTCAGCATATTTCATATACGAAGAAAAGGGAAACACTTGCATAACCTGCTGGGTTTTCTTGGAAAACGTTATGAAATTCCACGAATTCGCTATCCAACCCCAAGTGACTTGGCAGGTTATGCAAGTGAGGCCACCTCACATTTTTCTTGGGACAGACACTCCACTTCCCTTTCCTCACTTGACTGAGGTGTAAATGAGTACCTGGCTTAAGAGCCGGGGGTGGGGGAGGGGGGGGAGTGGGGAACCAGGGCGCTGCGTCGNCGCTGGCGACCAGCAATGACTTTGTTATGTATTTCATTTATAATGTTATGTATTTTGACGTATGATGGGGTTGGGGGGGGGAGGGGGGGGTATACCAAGGTGCTGCACCGCTGGCGACCAGCAATGACTTTGTTATGTATTTCATTTATAATGTTATGTATTTCGATGTATTATCACATCAACATGACCATCTTTTGTGACATCCATATTTTCTCCTCTACTTCTCTATGAGCTTAGATTTTCTCCGCTTCTGTATGAGCTTAGATCTCCACTTTTTCTATGAGTTTAAATTTGTTCCACTTTTCTGTGAGCTTAGATTTTCTCCACTTCGCTACCAGCTAAGATTTTCTCCACTTCTCTACGAGCTAAGATTTTCTCCACTTCTCTATGAGCTCAGATTTTCTCCACTTCTCTATGAGCTCAGATTTTTTTCTCCACTTCTCTATGAGCTCAGATTTTCTCCACTTCTCTACGAGCTAAGATTTTCTCCACTTCTCTACGAGCTTAGATTTTCTACTCTTCTCTACGAGCTTAGATTTTCTACTCTTCTCTACGCTACGGGCTTAGATTTTCTCTATGAGCGTAGATTTGGCTGCTAAAGGCAAAAAGGAGAGGGAAATTATCATTAATTTCTTCCTACAAAAGTTTTTTTATTGTTTTTTAACATTTTGTCTTGTTCCGTGTCCCATTAAGGTCTGAGATGCCCTACTTAAGGATGTCAAAAACTGCTGTGTAGGAGGATGAAACAGGTATCTTTGTCTCGCCTGATCTGAATGTACTTCACCCCCTCAGTCCTATGAGACATAAAAATATGTTTACACCGCCCTCACCTCTATATATCTACAAGTATAATGTGTCACATAAGTTTAAGTCTTTTTCTTATTTTATGGTTGTGAAACACGTGCGTTATCACAGGAACAGATCGAGCACCTCGAAATTACATCCCCTAACTTCCAATTTTGATCATCTCTTCTTATGCCTCCGATGACTTGTGAAGATAACCCTATCTCTTGTACCAAAATCCCTCGCCTCCCCTCGGGTGAACATATTTTTGTCCGGGCCTGCATTAACATTTTTTTTGGATGACGTTGTTTCTTTTGAAATTACATGTGTTTCCGGTCCGTTGAATTTATATTATTATTACGAAGTTACGGTGGATGATAATAGTTTAAGGATCGACATGACGCGAGAGGCAAGTGGGTGAGATGATTACAGTACAGCTTGTGGGGGTTGGGGTTGGTAGTGCTTGTAATACTGTCACAATGAGAGAGAGAGAGAGACAGAGAGAGAGAGAGAGAGAGAGAGAGAGAGAGAGAGAGAGGAACAGAGAAAGAAAGAGAGACAGACAGACAGACAAACGACGGACAAACAGACAGACAGATAGACAGACAAAGACACAAAGAGAGACAGAGAAAACCAGACAGACAGACAGATAGATAGAGACACAAAAAGAGACACAGACAAACAGAAAGAGAGAAGTGAGTAGAAAGATGACATTGAGGCAGGCAGACAGGCAGGTTGGCTGGCAGGCAAACAGACGGACAGGCAGGCAGAAAATGATGGGAAGAACAAACACACATAAAGACAGAGACAGAGAGAGAGAGAGAGAGAGAGAGAGAGAGAGAGAGAGAGAAAGAGTGAAAGAGAGGGGCCTTACAATCACGGACGAGCAAGGAGTTAAGTGGATGGATGGATGGATGGATGGATGGATGGATGGATGGATGGATGGATGGATAGATGATACTGTATTCTATTATTGGTAATAGATCATTGGCCAAGCCTTTCATTTCTTCATTCTCTTCATTACATGGTGATTGACAGACCAAAGGGAAGATCAGGAAGACGCTACAGTTAGAGAGAGAAAGAGAGAGAAAGAGAGAGAGAGAGAGAGAGAGAGAGAGAAAAAAGAAAGTGGTGACTTTCAATCCTGAATGTGTCCAAAAAATTGTTGCAGGCGGTGTTTCCCAATGTTTTCAGCGGATTTCATTTGTGCGGGCCTGTGCTCAGCAAAAGGTCAAAATTTTAACCCGTTTTCGTCTAAATAAAAATTGTGAAAATCTTAAATGAAGAACTCTAATAGTCAACAGCATATAATTTTAGCACAGAGGTGACACCAAATCTGCCGTCAGTCCTTGGCCATCTCGGAACGTTCCTGTAGTTCGAGGAGAAAATATTAAATGGCGCAAAGAGGCTTTTACTCGTAGAATTTGGCACCTGGAACCAAAAATGGTAGAATTTTGGCCGTGCACCACAAAATTATTGATTACTACTGAGTGCCTCTTAACCGGGTCAACAATAGAAATACATTAGGACATCAACATCTGGAAACTCATTTTCTCGAATAACCCGCAATTTCGTTGCCCTTATTTCCTGTATAAAATCAAAATACTCACGAAAGCAAACAACTCACAAATTTAAAATACTCATGAAAAATAAAAATAAAAACCTCACAAATTGAAATTTTATGGACTGGTCCCTTGGCATTCAACTCCGCGAAGTTGTTTTGTTTATAAAGCTCAAAAAAAAAAGTTTATTCAGCCGTTTCTCAAGTCTAGAAGACGTTAGATGTTCACAGCCGCAAATTGTCCAGGGAATAATTACACGGCTTGTTCCGAGGAGATTAAATATCTTTCACCACCGTTTTGTTACGTGCTGTATGTCAACATGCCAAAGACCTGTCTCTTAACACTATATAATAATTCTCCTAGACCTAGGCATAAGTTTGTTCGGAGACTTGATGGCGAAGTCAAATGGATCAATGGAAATAGAGGGAACGATGGGGACACAATAACAAGGGGACTGATAGGACAATGATTAAGGCCCTGCACCTCTCATTGGACTCAAGAAGATCCGCACCTCCCAAGAATCCAAGGGCACCTTTCATCTAAGAGGGGCCCCCTGGCATTTGTTGACCCCATGTTAATCCGTCCATAGGTCATATAACTATATAGCAGCTATCTCATTCCAAAACCGAGGAACAGTGTAATATCCTGTCCTCCTTCCTCCCTGGACCGTTGTCCTAAACTCCCGATAAAAGAGCAGTATCATGACACTAAACTGGATTTTACAGCCTTCACCCCGGATCTAACTAAAAAGTCCCTGCAGCTAAAGTACGCGTGCTCGGAAATAAGGTGTCTCCATTGATTGTAAATGCATTAGTTTTTAGGATAGGCCTATGGTGCGTCATATCATTTGCTGAATCGCGTGTTTTGTTCTGCGTATAGGAAGTACCGTTTAGTCGTAAAATGATTCAGACAGCAGAGAGTTTGCGCATTAACGCACCACCGTAAAAGTTACATTGGTGCTGAATGTATCCTCCAGAGCTTTCAACAAACAGACTTAGTGTAAATCTTTATAATGGTAAGAGATTCCATCATTAATACACATACTCTCAAGAAATGCCGAAGACAAAAACAGTCGCTTAGTCGTATCGTCCGCTTACTCGCAGTGAATTACATTTTCCCCAAACTACAGGAGGTTTGCAGCATCATTAACAATGAACTGAATTCATTTTCTCGGAATAGCACCAGAGGACTTTGGCATATAATTATCTGTCCATCACTGACACTTAGCTCTCTATTCCTTACCACTTACCTATCACAGACTGACATGACTAAGTTAGTACAAGAAGTAGCTATCCCTGTTTACAGGCACAAATGAAAGAATTGTAGACGCCCGACATAAAATCATAAAATCACACGTCAGCTGCGTCACAAAATCAGGTCCTTTTTTTTAATCATAAAAATTAGGTCCTTTTGTCATAAAATTAGGTCCTTTTTGTCTTAGTATCAGGTCCTTTTTTTCTAAATAGCTATTTGGCTAAGGACAATCTTAGGGTCCTGGTATCTACACAGTCAGCACACTCTTCGGAAGTGCATTGGGACTTGCGATATCCGTCTGGGCGGAAGACAATGACACATTTTTGTCACTGTATACCCAGTTCCGTGATAGAAATTCCATAGTAGAAGTTCTATCCAGATCTCGATCAAGCATGTTTTTTTTTTTCTTTCACAATATCAGCATTCAATAACTAGCACGGTAGACATTCCGCCACTTCATCCGGTTTACGACGTGTCACTCCCATTGTATTTTAATCCCGAAACTCTTATCAATAAGCGCTGCTTGCAGCTCGACAGCTTGCTGGTTGCTGCAAAATTCACGCATCTGACATGTCCTTTGAAACTGATTTTATTGACGTTATTGTACATATTCCGTCATATTCGTTTTGCGTAAAAGCGTCAGATCTCTACGGCTGAACAACGCACCAACACTAGATTTCACTGATACAAAATATACGTCTAACTGTTAAAGAAGCTTTGATCTAAAATCATAAGGAAATAACGTATCGCACAATCCAGCAAAATGGCAGTTAAGGGCTTATTGTCGCAAGGCTCGAACCATAAGGCTGTCGTGAAAAGTAGATTGTCAAACGCCTCAAGCCATATATTGTCATGAAAGCGAATTCCTCAGACTGTTGTGTCACAGATTCAGGCGATGAAGTGGGAAAAAGGTAGAGGAAGGAACATGAGTGTCGAATGAGGAACTCCAGAGCATTAAGAAGTTGAAAGAAATGAAAGAGCGGAAGTAAAGCCAGGCCACCATCCGCATACTTTAGAAGCGGTTTTTGTTTTTTTATTTTCCCGAGGATCTAAGTTTCACATATTTCGCCAGCTGGGCTTGACTCCGGACAATTAATTTCTATGAAAAGAAAAAAGGGTCTGAATATCGATACTTCCATGCTTAAAAATGTCTATTCCTTCTCGAAATCCAGACTCGGAAGTTTCGATTACCATGTCTATACTTCTGAAGAAATGGGGTATAGTTTGTCTAACCTAAAGGGATTTTTTCGCCACTTCTTTCAATTTATTTATTTATTTTTTTTGAATGCCTAGCCACAGCGATCCGGTATAAACTTTTGTAACAGAGTAACAGCCTATAGGATACTCCATCATAGAGCGCACAGTGCCTAATACTAAAACGGTATCGAAAGTATCGAAATTTGCTTGGAACTTATTCCGAACCTCAGAACCAATCCAGCTATAAATATTGAATGTTTCAGAAAGTATTGAAAATATCGAAAAGCCTACCCGGTCCTAAGAATCAGAATTGAAATAGAATCCACACTTTTGCCGCCTAAAACTTGAGGGCTCAGTATCCTAATACTCGGTATTTCAGATATCGGGTCACCACTAGGAACAACAACGACCTATCCATGATAATTCGCAATCTCTTGTAACCACTGAACGCAGCCCCATCGAAGCTGAACCTTGAGTCCACAGTTATAAAGCATTAAGTACCTACGTCTTAAAATGTCGAGGCAAAATGTAGCTATAAAACCCTTAACGTTAACCAAAGTTATGAGGCACTTATGTAGCAGCCATTTTGATGCAATCGTTGGCAGCACGGACGTAATAAATGGCAGTGGCGTAACTACTATATATGTAGCATTCCTCCTTATATATATATATCTTCCTCTACTGAAACAGTGCTAGATATACACACTGATGTGATAATTTAAGAGTGGGATGCAGATAAACCTCGTTACTAACCGAAAGTAGCCAAGCTTTAATCGAAGCTGAATAATCTATTACTGGAATATCTCGCATTCTGATCACCTTCAATCGTTTCTGTCGAATTTTTTCATCAGCAGAATAATATGCGTTCCACCTGATGTCCTGCATCAGCCCTTGGAGACACGAACCATTTTCTCTCATGATGACGCATTGAAGTGCACAGCAAGTGGTCAGAGAGAACAGATTAATGTCTTTTAGCACGATAATCAATTAGTTGCTATGGCACGGCGAGCTGTCAGTCTGCATAAATATCTGCTAGCAAATGAATTCGTTATTTTCTCATACTGCTATGTACACAATGCAACATGTATTTTATTCACTCTTATTCATTAGAAATCTCTGCATGAGATCTGCGCCAAGGGCATTAAAAGACAAAAAGAAAACAACAACAAAACTATAGACAAACAAAGGCAAAATAGCTCCGAAGAAAGCCAAAACGCTTTTCAACAAGGGACATAAGTCCAACACATTTGTAGTAACATAAGCGCTCTGACATTCAAAAGTTCTCATACTTAGAAACAAAAACGCATATCGGTAGCGCAGTATTTGTTGACCCCTTCCCCCCTTCCCACCTTCCCCCTTCCCTCCCTAGAAGTTCCCATTAGTCAAAGATTGCAGACTAGTGTGGTGCAGTAATGTCTGACGCAGAACATAACGATACGTGCTCCTTTTATCACTAATCGCATTCAAACATGGCAAGGTTTCAGACGATACACTGTGTTCTGCGTCATCAGTAAGTGCGTTTGACCCTGACCCCTACGGAGGCAAAGCTTCAACGGGGACAAAGTGGCAGCTACTCATTTTGTATGAGTGACCAAATCGCATAGCAGGAAATGTACCTGTAATTGAAGGTAAATAAAAGAGCATTGAATGTCGTACTTATTTAAACGTAACAAACATTCACACTAAATTCACGCTCTCAAAATAGCTCTATTTTGATTTTGCTTAATCGTTGGCTTCATGACCTGCTTTGTGGCCAAGTCTATGGTTTGTGAATATAACCAATATGACTATTGTCTTTACACCAATGATCTGAAAGTAATCAGTCATTTTAATGGAAGTGAATCTCTGGCTTTGCAATGTCCATATCGAAGACTGTCAAGCACATGGTAATCCAGACCATTTCTGCAAGATCTAAGTCTTCATTGGCTTGTGATGCATGCAATGACAGCTTATGAGGTTGCTTTGCAAAAGAATTCTCCTTTCTCCAGGGTAACCAAGTCCCAGCAATGCAGCAACAACGTAACCTCTCTGTAATCTCCGATTCAGAGCCATTCAGAAAGTTCCATTGCTCGTTTTTGAAGAGTAGAGTTTGCGTTCCTGATCTGACTTCACAGCATTTTTATTTCGTTCACTTTTCCATTAGAATCTCACTCCATTACTCCCATGATCCACAGTTTGCAACTAAAGAACATGTAGAAACCTATAACAACATCTCTCTTTCTCATGGGTCACTACAACTATCACAAATTGAATACTGAAAAGTATTAATCTCAGAGATTCACAAGCAAAACCCTGAACAATAATTCATCTCCGGGACATCCTTTGAAAACTTCAGATCAGAGTGACAAGAAAGAAGCTCAACGCTTGTTTCTATAACTGAGTGAGAGAATAAATCTAATATTTTCCACTTTATGAATTATATATGGTGAGCATTAGGTACTTTGGCTCTCACTGATATCACACCATTGTGGAAACGTGGGAAAACTCTGTGCACCACATGCGCATGCCAATCTCAGACACACAAGACGACTCCAAATTTATACTAAATTAATCGAACACCAAGAGCTAACTGACAGAACTTAACATTCCATCATTTCATAACAGTAAATACCACGCATTTCCACTCTAACCAGTTCATAACTAGGCGCTCTTTGAACATCAACAAAGATCCCAAATGCCGGAGTAATCAAGAACACAAAGACAAACAGCCAAACAGCTTATATTTCTTCCTAAACTGATATGATAGGCTTTGTGAACATGAGGCTAGAGTATTCCTTCTGACATTCACTGATTCAGAACTATATGAAAGCTTCAAAAGGACACTTGGACTTCTATGGATAACCTGACTTCTGAATGTTACCACAAACCCAAAAGCTGCGTTTCAACCAAACCGAGCGAAAATAAAACGACCAGATGAAAGAAGCGAGAGGCTCTTCGGTACCGGGTCGAAAAAAGTCTGGCATCCCCGCTAAATAACCAACCAACTTACTAACTTAAGACCCTCCCATGGTGTGCCAGGGTATTGTTAAGGGTGGAATTAAAGAGAAGAAATCATCCTTGGGAAAATTTTTGGACACTATTTAGGGATCTCCTCCCTTCTCTGACCTTGCTCCTATCAATAATTCTGCCGTTAACTTAACCCTAAGACAGGAACACATTAATAGAGTTCCAGGATACGGAATATCTCTTAAAGGGACAGGGATAGTTATTTGCCTCACAGCCAAGTAAGTCCACATTATTCTTCCATAAAATTTACCCCGTGTATATTTTTTCTTTCTGCTGACAATTTCTGTGAACTGTGAACACACTGCAAGACTGCCGAGACTGCCTGCACTGCCACTACTCTCACAAAGCCAGTTATGGCCAATTAATCCATTCATCTACGTTGGATCACGATACGTATTCAAGACGTATTCAAGACTGGAGGAGACCTGTTAATATCATTGGGGACTCACAGTCCCTCACTTCCTGATTACTCTTTTCAGTATCTAAATGTTTATGACAGTATAAACGCATCTAGTAACTTGTAACGCAAAGCGAATCTTGAACAATGCACTCGCTCTACACTCAATGATAATATGATTTATCTAGGCATGATAATAGACCTTAACACTTCCTCTAAACTTGTCTACAGCAAAATTCTGGATTCCGAGGTAAAATAATATACACGATGTTCATATATACTATGCACAAATTGTTTAAACTATTAGAGTAACTCAAAGAAAGCGATAAACTCGTCGCTCACCAACTCATACAGAGTTACCTAATTTATCTAGATCCTGATCGAGACTTGGTAATGAATATGCAGTGTTTTGTCTGAACGTCTCAAAGCACTCAGTTCTGGATTAACATAATAAAATGTCGATATAATAAACGTCTAATGAGCGATCAGTTATTTTTTCTATATCGGGTATCTCAGCAGGAATGATGGATATGGCAGTCACATATCTAAACAGAATACCAATTACTGTATATAACTGTTTTTGTTAATAGATCAGAAGACTTCCACTGAATTTCTCAAGCTTCAACAGTGTTTCATAATGCAATATACTTTCAATATTACGATTAGCTCACCTCGGTGGATAGACTCTTCCTTCACCCACTCATAAAGAATCATTATACTCTACAGTCTTTGTAATGAACTTAAAAACTTCCTTTCTCAAGCTTTCAGGTTGACATTAATCATTACCCTGTCTGTATTTAATAAGTGATATTTTTGCTGTCATTATTCCGGGTAGCTTAACTTGAGTGGTTAACGTGCCATTCACTGATTTACACAGATTCACATAATTTATTTAGATCTGTTACTAACCCTAAAAGGTTCCTCTAAACGTCTTAAGCTCTAAGTTCTTGATGAATGTACCGACTAGATCGATGTACAATATCCAATTTTTGTTTAATTAGTTTAGATTCCACAATAAACTCACAAGCATGCACTCACAGAGATTTTACAGAATCCCATGTCTAAGCCTGCAAATACCTGTATACCTCATGACTTCATGTGGACTTCTCACGTTCAAACTTCCAACTTCTAGATGAACTTAATCAAGACTTTGCCAATAATTTATATTTATTAACATTTTTCGTAGATGTAGCACAACACAAGTAAAGGACTTATCACTCACAGTGAGGAATCTCTCACACATCAGAAAATACTTTCCAAGCCTACCAGGAGACTTCTGGACACTGAAGCTCTCACGCCTTAAATCCTGGACTACTACACACGCAACAGTTCTGTATTTTTTTAAAATTATGTTTAAAGATATGTCTAAACACAAGAGACAAGAACTTCAACTTCAAATAACCCGTCTTGCAAGGTCTGGGCTTTGTTAATACTGTGAAGTCAGGATTTGTATAAACCACTCGTGGTCGCTGACACCCTGTACTAGATTTTTCTGTGATACTTGGCTGTGATCACGCTCAATACATTACAAAGAGGAAAGACTGGTCTTACGGCTTTTTTGATAAGTTCGTCAATTCTTTTTTTATTCTCTTCTCTTTCTTCCCAGCCTTTTAATGGAGTCGAAATACCCCTGTGGATACCTCAGGTCTGAGGTTTGTAGAGAGAAAGAAAAAAAAAGAAGCAAGACAAGTTATTTTTGTTTCCTATGTTCTTTTATAATACATTAAATTAAACCAGAGGCGGAGACCTTGGGTGGAGTAACATGGCTTCCATCTACTTCCCCTCAAATTGAAAAGAAGATTCTGTATACATGTTATTGTATGATGACCCGTCTTCCCCACCTTGTTCGCAATCTTTTCCCCATCCCTTCCCCACAGCCGTTTCTGAACCCAAAAGTTACGTTTATGGAATTAAGCATATATACTTAGAGCGCTCATTCATTCATTACGCACTTGTCTGGCAACAAAAACGCAAAGAAATTGCTCTTGGTCCCTTTTATAGCATAAATACCCCAGTCTGTTTTGACAGTTCTTTTCCAGANGCCCCCATCCCTTCCAATTCAATTTCTCCTGTTTCTCCCGCCCCTCCCCTCACCCCGGGAAATTCTCCCTCCCCTTCTCCCTCCTCTGGCTCCTCTCATCCCAGTTGTAACTACTACTGAGAAACACGTTTATCATCTACTGATATAGTGCGTAGTCCCCAGACAGAGTGGATACCAAAAAACCGCTTCCAAGCCTGGAGTCCCCAACGCCTTCTGCCCCGCCACCACTTTGTAAAGGCTAAAATTCTGATAATTTACAGCCCTCAGCAGGTTTTCTATCGCAGTAATGGCTTTGCTAAGTATTGAAACACTGGGAAAAACTGGCTTGGTGAGGAAGGGCAAGCCGAGGGCCCCAAAACACAATTTTTCCCTAGTCTTACACACCCCATACCAGTATCTGCGGGTGCGCTATCTGACCTACTTTAAACACAAGGCGTGGATGGGGGTCTTTGTGATCTTTTGTCAATATGACAATAGAGTTCACCTGATCGTCTGTGGTCTGTGACCCGTTTTTGTAAAGTCACAGTCGAAAGGAGCCGGGTGGAAAAGGAGAAGGATAAGGGGGAGGGGGGGAANGGGGGAGGGGGGGAGGGAGGGTAGGAGAGCGGTTGTTTTGGCATAGATTACCAATAGATCGAGAGAGTATCGTTGTTGCTTGAAGGTGAATTAATTTACAAAGTGGAATTTACATTGTCATGTAAAATGTCACATCACAGCGTCATTATGACATGTGGGCCTTCAGATTGTCTGAGCCCGTTAATCACCCGAGACAACATTAGATCTATCAATCTTTGAAGCTCATCTGGTTGGCAAAGTGGTCTATAACCTAAAAGGTGGGAAGCAGAAGACCATTTTTTTTTCTTCAACGCTCTCCTTCTCTCTTAATTTCTCTTTACTACTCAGTATCTGGCCAAAAATTATGGGTTGGTATACATTAAGGTTACAGACCTGTAATGGGATTGGAACCGTTTATTCTCTATGGGGTATATTAACATTTTGAACTGCCTTCTGAACCCAAAGGTTTAGCTTTCACCCAGACCCATACCAGATTGAAGCTCATTATGTGGCCCAAATTTTAAGACTGACCCAACCCAAGGAAGCCCATTGAAATTTTGAGCTTGGTTGCTATTTGTAAACAGAGTCTATCTTTTGCACTGGTCAACGCCAAACCCCTCTTCTTCCGCCTGAGCACACATTTGACCTGGCAGTTCCAGCCCAGGGCTAAATAGTGCCTGGCAAAATGATGTAAAATGGACACAGCTTTCCATGATATCAAAATCCTCCCCCCCCCCNCCCCCCCCCCAGAGCCCTTATCACTGGAAACAGGGCATGCCAAACGAGGGAAAAGGGGAGATGAAGTATAACCCCTAAGTATATAATCCCAAAGTAGTAGGACCCAACAGTGAAATTACAATTACAGGCCTGTAACCAAAAATGAATTCACCTTTCCTAATCAGCCGACCAGGACAAATAATCCCGTATTAGCCTTGGCCTTGGAGTGTGAGGCCCCATAGCGTGAATGACTAAATAATGTTCCAAGTTATTGGTAAACAACCATAGTGACTGAGGAGCAGAGCTGCGCAATAAATAAAGAGAAGGCGTCGGCTGGCCTAGTTTAGCCACGTGGAAAAGCTTTCTGTAGCTTTTCGGAAAGGTCAGTTTCGTTGAACTTCATAGGGATCAGTCATTTTCGAATATGACTTCGCAAGAATATCTGGCTTCATGGTTTTGAGAGTCGTCTACAGCTTGTACTCAGTGCATGGGTAAAGAGAGTTCTGTAGGTAGACCAAGATGGCTCCCTGTTGGCCCACTGCATGCAAAGAGACGATTTTACAGAAAATTGATTTTGATTATATGCCTTTTTTTCTTTTTCTGGTCTCAAAGAGGCATAACTAAACCTGGTAAAACGCAACTTCAATGTAATATTGAAGCCCGTCGTTTATGGTTGTTGTGATCTTGACTGTGAAAAGCTGCTCAGAGGTAATTTATGTGACAGAAGATGTAATAATATATACCTACAAATTACATGACATTGAATTTCGACTCGGGAAACTAAGAAATTGCCCATCATCGTTCCAAGAGAGGCTTATCCACTACATAACTGAATCGTCAGAAGTGAAACAGGGAAAGTAGGAGTAAAGATTACGAATTCACAGAGATGTTAAACAATGTTTTACAAAGACACCTGCAAAACGTCAATTTTCTGATGTAACTTAGGTGACAATTTAAATCTGTAATCAGGCATTCCTTGAAACATATTTCTCTGACCTTTAAAATATGCCACACTGGCAAAAGCTCAAATTAATTTTTTTTTGAGCATAATTGATGGATATCGGTCCATATTTAAGACTGTGTTCATGATGTCTCTCTAGTCCTTCCAGGCACTTGTGCCATTATTCAGTAACCATTACAAAAAAAAACAACAAACCAACAAACCAAACTCCGAAAGGTAATTTATATATGTGAAATAACCAAGCTATTATAGAAGTGATATGAAAGAAAAGACGCTGATGACATCGCTCTGACATCCACTTTGTCAGAAGATCAAACCAGTAAATAGTTAGGAAGACTCTTGACAGAAGACCCAATACAATATGGCGTCACTTTGGTTCGATCTATGGTTACATCTCACACCAGCACGCATGATGCCTAACAGCGCATAAGGCACTCACAATGGCGTCCATATGCATTGTTAATCTTTAGGAAGTTAGAAGAAAGAATCGTGTGGTAGTTTTGTTTGATTTCAGGTGACGCTGAAAGAAAAGCAGGCCAGCGGTATAGCAGCCTGTGTCATTTTGCTTCCTGACGCACTCTGGCCTAGATCATTTTAAAAATTCATAACTCTTCAAGTTTGGTTTTTGTTCGATGCTTGCAATATTTGTCGTCTGCCCATTCCCTGTTCATTTTGGCAGAAAAATAAATATTATGCCTAATGACATGCTCAGTGAGAAAAAGGAAGGAGTATATTGATGGAGGGTGCAAGCAAGGGCGTAGATCTTGTGGGGATAGAAGGGATGTGCTTCCTTTTCTCTCCTTCATCACTGTATTTCATTTTTAATACGAGTGAAAGCCATTCAGATGTTGCTCCCCTCTTTCCCCAAATATCTATATTTCTTTAGTTTTTCCAGGCGCTGGTGTTTATTTTAATGCATTATTTTGCGCTTTAATTTCATATCTCCAACACATGAAATCCTACAACATTGAAACTTTGTGAATTTCCAACATATTTTCTTAGCGACACATTGACAGACACCATGTGTTATTTTTTTTTTTTCACACGAGCAAACACACAAATAAGCTAGCAGCACTTTCTAGCTGCCCTAAGAGACATTCGTGGGCCGTAGGAACCTGAGATGACCATACTCATCATATCAGAACTCTTTGGAAAGCATACGTGAATAAGAAATGGACCCACGCTTTTTGTTTACGATTTACTGACACTTCCTTCAAAGAATTCGTGGGTATTTTTATGCACCACGCTTTTGGATAATAATATAGAGAATGTGAGTAACTTAATGCCCAACGAAGTCCTATAAAAACGGCAGTCGATAACGAATGCCTGGAGGGGCCAAACTTCAGAAGGTCGATCCCTTTCCTTGGTACCACGTCTCCAAAACAATACCATGCCCCTGACTCTTTGTAAGGGGGAAAAAAAGACCATCGATTGAGATAATGTCCTGATGCAACTCTAAAAGGGTCTTTGTTTGTCTTTCCTTCGTCACAACGAATGGATCACATGGTTAATGCAAAACCACATTATTTGGAAAAATATTGTTATGTTGAAAATATGTTAATCGACTCTGCTCAGATGCAACAACATTTGAGTGTGAAATCATTTGCGATTAAGAGGAGATGTGAAAAGGCGATGAAGTGTGTATACGAAATATATCAAAAATTTCCTGTAAATGGTTTCAATTACTGATTGACGAGACTAGTAGTGAAATTCTAAGCGTACAGTTGTAAGAACCTAAAAGGCAAATTGTGATTAAACAGAATACAGTGTCATAAATTACACTGTAACAGACTGCGAAAGAGGATAATGTGATAAGATTAACTCAGCTATATTAAAGCTGTGTGATTGAGTTTTCTAATTTCTAATAAGGCTATAAGTCTAAACTATGGAATCCTATGGTAAAACGCTTTTGCTTGAAGATGACAAACGTCAAGATTGCAGTATCTCACAACATGCGTCAATTTAGATGGTCGTTTCAAAAACGTAACACTTAACGAAAACGTAAAATACCATATTGCCTCAATAGACAATTATCTGTATGGTTCTTTGAGCTAGAACTTGGTTATACAGTGGTTATCTGCAGTTCACCAAAAATGAATTTAGTTAACTTTCAGAACATGGTCATCAGTATGGTTATTCCAGAGCAAGTACGAAATAACCAAATCAACTTCAAGAAATGATGGCATAGGTCTAATAATACCAACTGCCCTGAGGGCGTCTAGTACACTGGTTCTGACAAGTTATTTCTTGACATGTGGTTTTAATATTTATTGCTGGACAAAAATATAACATTTAGATCAATGAAATTGTACGTGACCAGGCATGCGCCTAAAATTTTATTCAAGTTATTTTTGTAACTCTTGAAGTTGTTGGATTCTGAGTGAAGCAATTCCTTTTAAGGGTCATCCGGAATGTCTACTTCAAGCCTAAAGTATTGAGAAGGGAAGGAACGGAACAGTCTAAATTCGCTCTCAAACTCCATGAGTTGGCTAGATAGTTGCTATTACAAAAGTATAGCGTCTAGATCAATGAAACCTGTGAGAGGAATAGAGTATATGTAGTTATAAATGGGCTTGAAATTGTATATAAGTTTGTTTTCAAATCTTGAAATTAATGGACTTTGAACTGAGTAATTTTCTTCTGGGTCCACCTGGTATGTCTACCTCAAGCCTAAAGTAATGAGTAAGGCAAGGTACGGCACTAATGAGTAAGGCAAGGTACGGCACAGTCACAGTTCGCCCTGAAACTCATTGAGAATGGCTCGACCTTAAAGCTTAGCCAGACTGATCTGTTACCGGGCGTGTGCCATAATAGTACCCAGTAGTACTAGCGCCATAAAGGACCAGGGAATGCCATAGTCTTGAAAGATTATCGATAAGCCGATCACTGAAAGGCAAAGGTATCGATCTGCGTATCAATAATGTTGCACACAGGCCGTTGTCGCTAGCTGGTAATGGTGGCAGAGTTATATAGCCCTTCGGTTCCACAACACTGCCTGCATCAGTAAAGAGGCTATAGTAGCCTAGACCGGACCATAAACTATCTGTTCCTGTGTGTTGTGCATTGTTATTGTAGGGTACCTGCGTAAGTTATAGACACTATCTGTGATATAGTACTACCATGGCATGATTCCTGAACATTCTATGCTTAAGGAAGGACATCTTGGTGGATTGAAGTACTGTTTGTCATGTGTACTGTGACAGTTAAGATGATATGACACTTTGTAAGTAGTTGTAAATTCACATCTGATTATACTTCGCAAGATGCAATGCGTTCCTAACTCCACGAAGTGCCAAAAAATGTCATTACCTGCGTCTACATAACGGTCGGAATAGATCAGAACTGAAAAATAAAAAGCTCTCTATTATCTGGTATTTTTGAATCAACAAACTAAAAAACATATTCCCTCTACTTTCACGACATGAGTTTCAGTAAGATCAAACTCTCTACAGTAGTTTACAGCATTGTCTGTGCTTAATTTCAACGATGTTTTGATAGTTCAAATTATCACTAAATTTTAGAGTTAAGACGAGATATAATTTAGTGTAAAACAGTACAACTGAGGCAAGGAGGGGTGTTTTTTTTNGGGGGGGGGGGGGGTTGACATCCTGCACAGATGGCTACACCAGCGCGGTAAAATACGTTATAAATATAACAAAATATAAACCTCAACTTTCTGATATACTTTGCAATCAGGAATAAATGCATGACAATCTGCGGCAGTCTTGACAGAGGTGCGACCAGTTCTTCATAAAGTTTGAAGGGAATTTGTATTTTTCATATTGGTTCTGTTGATACCGATAATGCCCAGGTAGGAAGGATGGAAATTACAGGCCCAAGCAATATTACTTTGTGTGACAACCTGTGTTTTGATTGTAGATCTCCGATTTCTCCCTGTGATTTGACTGTTGATCTCCAATTTCTACCTGTGATTTGATTGAAGATCTCCAATTTCTACCTGTGCTTTTATTGTAGATTTCCAATTTCTGTCTGAGCTTGGATTGTAGATCTCCAATTTCGACATGTGTTTTTATTATAGGTCTCCAATTTCTACTTGTGAATTGATTGTAGATCTCCAATTTCTACCTAAAAGACATCATGAGCTGTTTATGAGAGCCAGATTTTCTGTTTTTTCTCCCCATACAGCATGATGACTTTGACCAACGTTGTTTTTTTTTAAGCTTTAAAATATCAATGGATGTGCAGGGCGCAGGGCCAGTTTAGTTGTCATTATGTATGTCTCATTCGTTCTCGTGTTTCTTTGTCTGTTGAGTTCCATGCTTGCGTCCTCCACCTGTTATCCATCAGTCCGTGTATCTGTCTTTGTCTGTCTGTTTCATTCTAATTGTCAATGCTCTTGACCCAGATATCTGCATGACACACAGATATATACAATGTCAGTTCAAAGAAAAAGAAAATTAAAAAGGAGCCCACCACTCATAATAGACTTCCTGACACCATAAAGTATAAAGAAATGTCTTAAAATGACAAGCTGCAGTTTAAGGGTCTTTGTCTTCGGCGTAAAAAGAAGGTCCCATGCCTATGATAAGAAAGGTTGCAACAGCTAAGAGGAGAGAGGCGGATTGAAGAGAAATATAGTGTTGCCATGATACCTGCTTCGTTGTTCAGTTATTTAAACTCACAGTTCACGACCTGGTTAAAAAAATGTTACTCCTCCCATTTCATATACAATATATAGACATAATTTTCCACTTGTGGTTGACCTTATGCTTTGCTTCTATTCTCTTATCACATTTAAAAAACAAAACTCGGCTTTTAACTTAATTCCTACAGCCGTTGTAAACTACCGACCATTTCTTTTTAAGTTTTCATCTCCTTCTCAAATTCCCCAAACGAAATATTGTTAGCAGCAAGTTTGCGCTCCANTCAAGTCACCCCCCTCGACGCCCACAATCTTAACGCCGCTGTGCCTAAACCATGGACTTGATTTCGTATTCATAACCTGCACGTCAGAAGCGTAATATAGATGTCCTCACTTTACCTTGAATATTGTATTATTTTGCCATTGTGGAACATTTACCCATATTTTGTTTGCCACTGTGAAAGCCTGTGAAGTTTGCAGACAAGTAAGTACACATCGAATATATGGGCTAAGAAAGTCATATGTCGAAATGTTGAATATTTAAAGATTCTCAAAAAAAGAAGGAAAAAAAGCGGAAACAAAGTTTTGCATGTGATTAAAAAACACCGAATGCTGCAGAGAGAAAATATTCCGTTCTCGAAAGTGCCAGAGTTTGCTTTCTATTGTTTACTTTTTTTGAATTTCCTACTTACGACTATGTTCGCCAAACGATAAGGCAAATAATAAGGACATGGTGAACTTGACCCAGATTGATCCAACACTTTGAGCGAGCAGAATTTTATTTACACATTAGGCCCATATAGAACATCAAAAGGTTCTTAAGACATCTTGCATGATGGAGATATAAGGAATTCAGATGTGACTTTATGCAAAATATTAGCAATTTGGATGTGACTTCTTGTTTGTGAGATGAAAAAGATTAAATTTTCAAGGCCTTTTCATGCCTATCTTGGTGGTTGTGTAGTGAGTTACTTCAGGAAAATGTGACATGTGAAGTACCGCCTCACGTGATCAGATCCCTTGGAGTAAACAAATAGTGGCTGCCACTAATGACGTGAAATGAGTGCAGACCAAAAGTGTGAAGACGATGTCTTGGAACTATACGCGTAGATCTACGTGTAAGAGGAACTGAGGCTTGCTTAGACTACCGTTTTAAGGGCAATATGAGGACGTCTGTAGATCTTGTTAATTGTTATTAGTTTATGCTGTTGTTCATTATTAGCTATTTTGTAATCTGCATTGGAAGCTCATCGGTCGTTGTGACTTGAGCTTAATAAAAGTTCTTGGATCTAGAATCTTCTTTACGTTCCGTCACACCACGCCACATGATAATCCAGATTTTATGGGGTTTTTTTGTATGAAAACATTCCTTTGTATATGAAAGTATGATTTATGAAGTTTTCATTTGTCCGATCTGTCTGTATTATAATATAGTGTACATATTTCTATCCGGACTCTGTTGATGATGGATGGTATGGTGGCGACAGAGGATGTGTAGCCTATGACAATGGATTTCTAGGGGAAACAAATAACGTTCGGATATTTCTATCTAAGCCATTCGACAGCCCTTTTACCGTCTCACATAATTGAATTTTTCCAACCCAGTGTCATCAAGAGATTCATTGTCGATTCAACATGAGGCACTGGATAGCTAGCAATATTAATAACCGACGTAAATGATTTCAGCTTGATACCCTGGCATTTGTGAAGCGTATCATGGTGTAGAATCGTAAATTTCAGGGTGTCTTTCTTAACCTCGGATGGACACAGGGACCCTACCAGCATCAGGACTGTCAGTGCAGCAGCCAAGTGCATAAGCTCTTTGAGCTGGCAGTTTCATTTTAATTAATCAGTGTTCTGTTGATAAAAATCCGTGTTTCGTTGATAAACTGATACTCTTGATAATGACCACTTTGACTTTTGGGTGTTTTCACGAAGTATGAAGAAATATACGATTAGTATAACATAATATTCATTCTTCAGACAGTGGGGTGGTGAGCATTGCCGGGGAGGTAACTCTGTGCATAGCCAATGTTGTGTATCTATAATGATTACGTTATAAAACATTTTAAAGTTGGAATTTTCATCGCTGGAGATATTCTCTATCGCTCCGTGTCTCTGCCTCTGCCTCTCTCTGTCTCCGTCTGTCTGTCTGTGTCTTTGTCTGTCTGTCTGTCTGTCTGTGTCTCTGTCTGTTTGTCTGTCTGTCTGTCTGTCTGTCTGTCTGCACGCCTCTCTCTCTCTCTCTCTCTCTCTCTCTTTCTCTCTCTTTCTCTTGCTCACTTTGTTTGCAATTAACACATGAACCCAAGACATTAACATTGTTGAACAATCGTCGAAATTCTTAACACTGCGTGGTTCAGCATTTCAGCGATACTAAGGTATCGCCATAGCAACGGCACGTAACCGAATCCTGCTGTCTAAATCGATTGTTTCTCACACTAATCGTTAACCAATCGGAATCGTCATGATCTCCCCAGATAACAGAGATAAATGAATAATGTGCGCTTTGTAACGAGTATAACTCGCCCTTTTTTGCCCTTGAAATAGAACCATTCTCCTAGAAAGCACAGGCCTTAAAGGAATCATGTTTCACACAATTAACTGCTGTTTAAAAAGATTCAAGGCATCCTTTTGAAAATAGCACATTAGACCATTCAAATTCACTCCGGCGTTTCGAGCTTTTTTTTCTCTTTTTTTCCACAAACTGAAAATTCATAGAGAAGCAATGATAATATTGCATTCGAATAACCGTGAACCACACAGGTAACACGCATTTAAAAGATCCTTAGACATCTCTCTGTGAATTTCAACACATTGAATTCCGATTTCCATTGTTAAACAATAAAAAAAAAGCTATTGAGGCATCCAATGTATTCTGTTTCAGTGAGTCTGACATTTTAGCCTAACTATTCCAATGGAATTGAATTTCAAGGAAAATCTCCTGACCCATAAAATCATAATTAACAAGACAAAGTGCTTGTAAATTGAACTGAATTAAAAAAAAAAAAAGCTTCATCCTATTTTTCACCTCGTTCCGATGTGAGCGGAAGTTGAAAAAGAGATTTCCGAACTGATTGAATGCTGAACGAGATATCCAGAATTGATTGGGGCGGGCAGCTTGGAATTACACTGTAGCCTGTGCCCCCAAAGGTGAGAAGGGCCAAGTTACAATTTCTCATTTAATTGGGAGTTATTGTTAAGAGGTGACAGATGAAAATGGTCTGAAACATCATTAAACCTGGGAAGTTGTGGCCGCAGAACTCTGCGATCGATACGCTTCGTGACACACACACATAGCCATCGATTAAGTCCTATTTGATTGATTTGTTTAATTTCCATCGATTCTTGCCAACTTCGCTTTTATCTCGGCTTGCTGGGGCAATTGTCGGGTACAGAGATGCTGGACGGTGAAAGGAAATGAGCAGG
>JAWQUT010000005.1:966206-980590 GCA_033807755.1 Ellobium chinense
TAACCAACAAAAAAACCCAAAAACTTCAGGCCTAATGCACACATTTCAGCGTTGCCATCCTATAGTTTAATGAACGGTAGGATGTGATACATATTTTGAAGGGCCACCTTCTTATCAGGGGGACAGCTTCTCAAAAGCATAAACATAAAAATATTTTTCTTTTGTCAGTGGCTTCTGCCGGCAGCTTCTTTCCTCTCTGTTCCTCCTACAGTAAACCTCTTTATCTAGCGCTCTCATCTTATATGACTGGATAGAGGGCATCCCATACTGTCTCTTATTTACAGAGGCGTCGATCAACACCAGCCGCTGCCATCCAAATATTAATACTACTATGATCTATCATTTCTCATATTACAGGTCAAAGGCCTCTAGTTTCATCTTCTTCCCAGGGGCGGCAGCCAACAATCGGTTTTAGGCTGGCATTTATAAGGTGTCGATTCACCGTTTAACATTACTTCATATGGACAGCAAACCGGTGAATTTGTTTTATAACATTCAGCTTCTACATTGATGTAAAAAGAACATCAAACGGTCGCCAAAGATATTGCCGATATATCCCTCTTCTGTCCTCCACCTGACTGTGACGCCTCTACCCCCTCCTCCTCCTTCGTCTGTATCCGAAACGTTTAATTTTTCCTCTTGTCTCTCAAAGCCTCGAAAATCAAGTCCTTATCCCTTCGTCCACCAGGACCTGTCAGTCCGCAGACATTAAATTGAACTTTAGTACTGGGCCACTGAAGGGCGGCCTCACTGAGATCCTCCGGTCGGATATTGAAAGGGATAACCGTCTATGAAAAACTCTGCTGGGGTCAGCGACACACTTTCGCAAAAGGCCGTATAACCATGGGCTATTTAGACGTACTGCCAGTGTTGCTTGGAGGCCGTTTGTGCACTTACATCATCTCTTATTGTCATACATCGACGTAAAAAGAAGAAAAGAAAAAAAAACTGCTCAGGAAAGTGCTTGAAATAAGAAGTCGGTGATCCTTCATGTATAAAGTTATTAAAGTTCCTGCAATAAAATTTTTAGATCTCTGCTTAGAACCACCCATTCTATATTCCACACAGAAAAGGTTAAAAAACTGAAGCGCTTCCACTGTGCTTATCTGCAGCATAGATAATTTATTAGTAGCCTGTACACGTCTCTCCACAAATTCTTTATACTGATCTCTTGCTGTGATACCCATAAAATGGGAGCAAAAAACCTTCAGAATCGGTAATAGCTACTTCCCCGGATGTTGCGAAACCAGGTCATCGGCAGGAGATTTATAATCTCAGAACACACCTATTAGAACGGGGCAATAAGCACGGCTGCCATGGACCCGCCTTAGAAAAATAAGGTGATTCACTTGAAGGCATAGGAGATGTCTGTCAGTGAGGTTATTATTTTATAGAGACTAGGCTTCTGTAGTTTTACTTTCCATGTTAAAAATCTACTGATCCCAAATGTATTAGAACAAATCTGTAAAGTAATATCTGTTATAAGAACTTAAGATGACAATGTAACATTTCATTGCCGATCTTTTGTGTAATGTAGAAAACTAACACCATCTTGGGATTGGTGTTGCTTTTAGTATGATATTCACATCCACCATTGTTCCTGACATTATTTTATGCTGTTCTGCACTGTTAATTACTTCGTAACCACGTCTGGATGCTCATAATATGTCCTTGTGGCATGAGTTATATAAAGTTTCTTGGGCCTTGAGTCTTGATGACCAGTCGTCGTATGCATAATCCTTATGCTGGTTAACGCACTGCGGTAACCAGGGCAAACTCCCGAAACATTATTAGTATTCGCTGTGGTTAATGCAGTACGTGAACAATACGTATGGAGTATGCATACGGCCACAGGAATGCAAACTTATTACCAGTGGTTTGTTTTATGAAGAGTTCTTTTTTGTGAGCGCAATATGAATGAGAAAAACGGTGGAACATCAATCCGTCTGTCCATCCATCCATCCATCCATCCATCCATCCATCCATCCATCCATCCATCCATCCATCCAGGGGTGAGCAGCTGGGAACTGGGTGAGGGTTACGGGTGAATACTAAGCTCAGACGTAAAAGTAAGAGACTGATTCAGACAATAGATAATAAAATTTAAGGTTTATGTGTCTATGAAGTTAGCGTCCCCGTGGTGTAGTGGTAGCAAGTTCAGACTTGCAAGTTGAGAGACTGAGTTCGATCCCTAGTACAGACCGGAAAGTTCCCAGCGTTAGGTTTTCTCGGCTTTTCTTTCCAAAATTGATCTAAAAATCGATCTTTCACAGTAGTTTAGTTTGGTACAATCTCTAGTGGCACTCTTTCCAGGCAATGTCATTTCGAGCTCACATTCTTCCCATTTAATGATATTGAATAGAACATCTATGCCATATCACCTTGTTACTCATCCATCCATCCATCCATCCATCCATCCATCCATCCATACATACATACATCCATCCATCCATCCATCCATCCATCTGTGTAAATTGAGGTTACGGAGACAATGAATAGAATCAGTGTCATTCTGGTTTTATGCATTACCACTGGCTTTCTGTTACTAGACATAAGAATCTGAATAGCGAATCCATTTGTTGGAGATCTACTATGCACTTGTTAAACTTGTTAAACTTCTCGATTTTCCACTGTAATATATAACTTCACACATCATCTGTGGACTTTGGGTGCATAATTTCACAATGAATTTAAGTTTAACGTTCAGACAGTTTCTTTGGTCTAGGCAAACTGTTGGGTTTTGAGTTTCATGTATGTGTCATCGATGAACTACTAGATCATTTTACTCGTAACTAAATGTTGCTTAATATGTGTGGATTTGGTTGTTAAGTATTTGTAATTGTGCCAGAGGTATCAGATTGATTTTCTTCCTGTTTTATTGTCCCTCATTTGTTGAAGGGATCAAGACCCTGTGGGCCTAACACTGTACAGGACTCAATGATATGGTGCCTATCGATAATAAGTTAACTAGCCAGTAATCTTTTGGAGATTTAAAATGACACAAATGAACTCCGATTTCATGTCAAGAGAACTCCTTGAGGTGAATCCCCTTTCGGTTTTTTACACTTTCATTCATAGGGAAACGCTGAGTGAGGTAACTGTGCTAAAATGTGCTTTCTTAGGGTGGAGTTTGAGCTAAAATTATTTGTCGTCCATCGGCATCTGAGGAGTCTGAGTTTCGAAGTGAAAACGGTATATTTCTATTCCATCAGTGTAAAATTGAAGAGTATTTCCACTCTCAGCAGTACCATTCACGTGTTGTTGCTCTTCGCTGATGACTTGTGGCGTCAGTCCACGTCCTCTTATGTGCTTGATACGGGTATTGTGCCGCGTGGAGCTTTGTTTGTAGAGGTCTCGGTATCCCATGTTTTATCAGGGTCTTATCAGTGGGCATTAACATTCTGCCGACGAACTGTATGAAAAAGGAAAGTTCTCCTATTGATTCGCTGAAACGAAGAGAGCAAAAACTAAATGGCGTGTTCGTTAAAGGGGTTACCTTATGATCGGTCTGGTGTTATCGGATAACTGGGTCATTTTAGACTTCGGTCTTTCCACCTCAGATGGATGAGTTTTTATCTTCCTCAGTTACTTCGTAGATATCGTGAAATATAGACTGTAGTGTGCTGGACAGAAGTAACCTTAATGTGTTCAGTGTAGGATATTGGTATCGGATCTTAACATCTGTACATCGGTAAAAAAAAATGAAAGGCAAATCACCATGACCATAACTATACTGTGTAATGTATAAATCTTCCGTCATATAGTTTGGCATCGTGCTGGTTTCAGGGAATTTTGACCACAAGCTAAAAAGTGATATACCTGTTTAAATATGTCTGTCGTTCCTTCTCTGTTTTGCAGTGATTTTTCTTATGTAGTGCAATACAGTAAATCCTCGATATTAAAATTATTAATCATTTAATAGGTATACCTTGCTATTAGGTACGGATTTCACATGCAGATTCATTATTCAGTTTTAGCTTAAGTTTGTAAATTTAAGCCGAAGCCAACCATAGTATTATTATTCTATCGTTTCCTTATTTAGGCAGACCTAGATATGCCCTATACCTCAATATTAAGTATACATTTTCCATGCGCTAGTGCATTCTTTATATCGAGGTTCTGCTGTATATTCTTTAATATTCCTGGTTACTAGTATGGATAGTTGTTAAATGTCAAAAACCGTGAACCGTGACCAAGTGGTCATGACGTATTCCTTCATTTCTAAGGCCTACACAGACTGTACTCTCCTTCTCACCCTCCGATCCGGCTTTAAGTAACTACCACTCTGCGGGAGAAATGCGGCAAGTTTATTACATGACAATAATATAAAGTTTTGAGTGGGAACTATGTACTGCTGCCTGGAAACACAGCACACACGCTTCTAAGCTTAAAGTAAAGGGACAGGGCTAGTTATTTGCTTCACAGCCTAATAAGTCCACATTATTTTTTTTTCATAAAATTCAAAGCGCGTATATTTTCCCTCTCGCCTGACAATTCCTGCAGACACACCGCAGGAATGTAGGCATTTCCACCCTGCGCGTACCGCCATTACTCGTGCTAGGTGACGTCAAAATGCAAGACAGGCTAGCAGACGACTGGTCCTGACAGTTTGCGCATGCGGCTGTACCCCTCGGCCGCTAGCTTTTCTCGCTTTATGACGCCGTGCAGCACTAGTAATGGCGGCGCACAGAGGGTGAAAATCCCGACATTCCAGCGGTGTTGTCTCACAAACTGTCAAGCAGAACAAATCGTCGTTGTTCTAACGTAATGACGGAAATCGATCTGGCTAGTTTTCAGACAGAGCTAGAGTTTTCACTATGCGAGACCAAAATCTGATCACTTTCTGGCGTTCGTCAAAATCACAATCTCTGTAACTAAAAAATTAATTAGAATTTTGCAAAATTGTTCATACAAAATAAAATAGTCATGGTAAGGATACACATGGTGTAAATAAGTCAGTACCACCAAAATGACCATCTCCGTCACTATGTCAGAACATCGACGAAATGTGCACGGTTTAAAAGTTTTGAAAAAAAAAATGTGAAGTTTTTAGGTTGTGAAGCAATAATCCACCGCTACCCCTTTAAGGCTATTTTTTTACGCCTACTTCTTGTTTTGCAGTAAGATTGTTGTGAAATGTCTAGTTTATTAATCCCTGGTTGAAATTCGATTGAGTCAACAACTTTTTTATGGATATGCCAGCAACCGTGTGAAAGTGCGCGTGCAGGGACCAGGCATGGACTCTTAATGTTAGATTTTAAATGTTCAACAAACGACTTTTAATATGAGAGACATGTCTTATATTTTTCAAAGAAATTTATGCCCTAAAGTGCTTGAAGACCAAGTGAGTTCTGCCTGTGATATCGAAGACACCTCGACTTATGTCCCGTGTAAACAAAATTTTATGTTCTGTGGTGTTAAATAAAATTTATAACTGTGTTACTAAACGACTTCACTTCTACCCATGAAATGTGTTATTAAACGAATATCACAGCTGTGTGCTTTGTTAGTATATATGCGAGCTATCTTTGCATGCGTTTTGGTGTAAAGAGAGCGTTTATTGAAAGAGATCACTGTGCGGTAGTAGGACGACGTTAGCTGACTGTTACTTCTGTGATCTCCAAACAGACGCTTACAAAGCAGTGTTCCTAGTTCAAGATCAGTTACTGAACATTTAGTTAAAACCTCTTTCTTGTGAAGATACAGCCATTCAAAACGTATTCCAACTTCATAAATTTCTTTTGGCTGCTGAAAATCCAGTCTTTGCTGGAAGACCATACTTGTAGGGAACTTCTCAGCGTTTTGTTGACTTTTCTGTCACACAAGCCAAACGCTCCACCCTGACTTCTTCTTTTTTAAGCTTCCTCTTTCGATTGTGCTGATGGCAGGTACATGTAATCCACTTTCGATTTATTAAAAGAGACATCATTTACAATGAGATACGATCCAATTAAGATGTCACCATTCACTTTGACTGATAACATGTTAACAATGTTTTCTATATCTTCATGATGATTTATAGGCTACACATTATGGGCTAATGCCTGAAGAGGCAGCCTATGAAATCCAGGTCGTGCGTGTTGGAAAAAGAGGGAGGGATTACGGAAGGACTGGGGTTGGGAGCGAGATAATTCGGATGTGATAAGGACAAAATTATGAAAAGTTCCCATCTGGATATGGTGATATTTGCTCTTCCTTGTAAACCGTTGGACCCAATGTCCTACTGGTCCTAATAAGCTTTAGCTGCAAGACTAACATTTTCTCATTAATATAGGACATCATATAATATAATATATGACGACAGTATATGCCCGAGATGATCGGCATGTTGCATTATGCCTTCAGGGATTATCATTAGCTACGATAAGGAGTTTTTGTTTTCAAGATAGCATTTTCTACAGACCGTAATGGCAGAAGCAGGCATGCATATAATAATATGGCACTTTCTGGTGTTACAGTAACATTGCACGTCACAAACTAGGATCAGATGTAAATTTCACATCTAGTTCGTAACGTGCAATGTGATCGTGAGAGCAGGAAACACTATTTGTGCGTTCTCATATCTGCCATTACTGTCCGTAAGAGATCCGAACTTGAAAATAAAAGCTCTCTATTGTGGCTTGCATGGATTAGATCATGCTCAGTGCAGGAGTATAATGTGGATTGACAGCTTATAAAAAAAAAAAAAAGTTCAGTCGGCTTAACAAGGAAACAAAAGCTGAAAAATATATAGAAGCTCCTTTCTAAATACATTTTTCTGAATACTTTCTCATGGAATAATATTTAACAATGAGATCTCACAAACGAGAATTCCATGACACCAGCCCTAAACTTCCAGGTTAGAAGATGTTCGAGTTAGTGAGTTAAATGTGATTTAGAGAACAAGAGACTTTGAACTTTAGCTTTACAATGAGAATACGATGTTTTCGAGTGCATGGGGAGGGAAGGCTGTGCGGTTCCAGTGATTTGCGCTTGTCTTCATCTCATGTCATATACGCCGTTTTATCGTGGTCACGGCGTCATGCTCTGCAGTGTGTCACTACTACCCGATAGTGATGAAAGATGTGATTTTAAAATTAGACTAGCGTGTCCGTGGATAGCTTTCTCATTTTTCGTTTACACACATACACACACACGCACAGACTTACACCAGATTTATTGAAAATATGCGCGCACGCATACACACATACATACACGCACACAATACCAGTCCCGGCTACACATAACAAGACAAACAGCTGACTGGCTTGAGAACTTGGGTCTGAAGCGTTTTCACCATGCAACCGTTAAGAACACGAGGCACCGGGCGTGTTCTTGTCAAAGATATGATCACCGGAGGGAGACCTTTTCTATAGGTTCACGGGTCATCCACTTTGAATGAAGTAATGTGTATATTTGTGTTGCTTAGCTCTTTGCGGCTTCACAGCGACGTTCTGTACTTTTTATTCTTTTATGTTTCATATTGAAAACAAGTACGTGAGTGGTGTGTGTAACTATATATTTACCTTACAATCTAATTATGTGATTTGTTGTTTTTTTTTAAGCCTCTCAGTTCAAGGATATTATAATTCTGTAAGAAGGAATTTTACAACAGTTCAAGTTTGTGCGATGTGACAGATTTCGTGAAATGTGACCACAGTCATTGACACTTCATTTCATGACGTCGATTCATGAGTTTGGCAGGAAGAAATTTACCGCCGTATTGTATCGTGTGACGTGAGAGAAACAGGAAACGTAATCAAAGGATTAGGATTTGCTCTTAAAGTGTATCACGTGGATTTTATATGTGTTAGCGGAAAATCTATCACCCTCTAGAATTAGTTGTATAAATTAATTTATAGATGCAGAGATAAAAATTTGGTTTCTTCCACTATGGCGTGTATTCATTATTTGTAATAAAATTGTTAAAAGTACGCATCCGCAAAAATTATACCCGAGGAATTCCGAAAGAGACTCACATTGATGCCCCTGTCTCAACAGACATTAGGATTCGGGACTCGCCTCGACTGACACTCCTGTCTCGATGGGTAATAGGCTTAGGACTAAGGTTAGCATAAAGGCTAGGGTTAGGGGTAGAGTTTGGACTGTATTGGTAGGTATGAGTTTCGGATAAGTGTGTGAGTCTCATTCGGAACTGTTGCCAATAATATCACTTCCGCAGCTTGTTTTGGCGTGAGAGATAACGAAAGCACTTGCTCGAACTGAGTTAACCTGGTGGTTCACCATGGTTACTATAAGCCTCCCACTTGTACAGTGCATTGAAGTCATGATGTTTTGAAACGAACTTAGCCTGTAAACACTTGCTAAGTGTCCCCTTCATTTTCTGTGTATTTATGAAATGAAAGTGTTGGTTCTAAAAACTAATATTACCTCTCACTCTTTTAATAGTTGACTCACAGATATAAAGGTAGAATGCCTTCATATCTTAGATTAATTGATATGGGAGTGATATGTACGGCCATCGTGACCCATGACAGACTTTTAATCTAATGTCAATTTACCGATGAATCAGGAACGGTGATATCAGTATTCTTGCGGGTGTATGTGACATGGAGGACCACATGGTCAACTATTACAGAGCTGATTGGTTGCTACACTAGCAGCAATGACATTAAGTTTACTTGAATGGTTACCAGTGAAGTGATTAGGCCCAAGTTTCTCTTTTCAATCTTCGATTCACGGATTAAAATAGCAAGAATTTTTACTACTACTTTAGTATAATATGTGATGTAAGAAATAATGTAGACTATGGTGATAATTTAGAATTAAATGCTCGTTTTAGATCAACAAAGTACCTATCCAGACTTTAGCATGCTGATCGTGAGTAGAATACAATATTAAATAGTTTACATGAATTTAATGTGGTCATTGCCATTGACACTGCCATTATGCCTGTTGTATTCACGCATTTAACAACAAGGATTTTTTCTGCTCCAAACGTTTTGAGACGCACATGGAATCTGTAACTAAAGTCATTCAAATAGTTTATTTTACAAGTCCAATCATGGTAGAGATTGCAAAAAGCTTACCAGTAGTTTAAAATAAGGTAAGGTAAGATAATAAAATAAGATAAAATAAGATAAGGTAAGATAAAAGAAGATAAGATAAGAACAACTTTATTAATTGATTTGGAAATTTGCATAGAACAAGCCCAGCAGAGAATCCATTAAACAGTGAATTACAATCAATAAACGTAACGTCTTTACGTACAGATTATACTTTCAATACTTTAAGTGTGTTTTCAAATGATACATAAGGCATGATAATACTGCTTACCATTTATTGTTTATTCCTTGTTGAGTCAGGAGCGTAATATTATTGCCAATAAGAGTAAGCATAAGAACGGTATTTAGAATTATAATAACCACTAAATACTAGAAAAGTGTCTACAATCAATTTGATGTGATGTATTGAGCGAGTGAACATGTTGCAAATTTCTTTTCATCGCAACACTTCACTGCATGCACAAGGAGATAATATTACATACATACATATATATATATATATATATATATATATATATATATANATATACATATGACTCAAAAATGTAATGACTTATTGCTAAATATGTAGTCTACATAACTTCTTATACATGTTTAGTTATCTGATGGTGGCGTGTGGATTGCGAAAGAAAATATTTGATATAATACCTAACAAGCATTCTTCGAAGATTTATGTACCACTGTGTTTGAAGTCTGTTTAAGTTAATGTTTTATTTAATACTTCGCTTCAGGCCATTTCTGGGCTACCTTCAACAAGACCACTATAATATATAGCAACAGTGACGACAGAAGGGAGATCGAGGACTTTTTCTAGTGTTGTTGCGAACCCCCTACTGTGGACTATATTGTGGTTGACAAAACAGAATTGAAAGACTTTTTCGAGAGAACTATACCTATTGTGATTTCCTGGATGGAAAATTAACTACAGAGATTTCTGAGGTTCATGATAAAACCTCGAAGAATGAAGACAGGAAATGTCAAGGTCATCGTAAAGATGGAGAAAAGGTGAGTCTTTGATGTTTGTGTTGTTTTGTGGAGGGGCTCCAAAATAATGCTTTAACACCAGCGCTCCTTCCTCAACAGGCACTTTAAAGTCATGCCTTGATTTACAAGTTTGTGAATATCCTGCAAGACTTGACCAGTATGTTAATAATAGATGTAAAAATTAGTGCGCCCCTCTATGAGAAAGGCTAGTACCGAAACTGCCAGAACTACTTTTGTGATCACTTCAGCAGGATGATCTTTCCCCAGGCTGTTAATCTAAAAGCAAATGAAATGTACCAATACAAGAGAGGTGCCGTTCAGAGAGCGTCGCCGCTAAAAGTCAGTCGAAACAAAATAATGTCAAGGCATTTCCTTAAATCCTGGAGACAGGAGTCTGTCTGTGCTCCCACAAGGAACTCTTACATGTAGTTATTGTTTTTTCTTGTATATTTGAGCACCTTCTGATGATGTTCTTATGTGTTTGTTATTCGCCTTCCCTCTCAACTCTCGACGCTTATTTACCAACAACGTTAGTAATTTTATCAACACTACCAGTTTGCAACTGTAGCAACAAACGGTCAAGGGAACTATACCAACGGCAGAAGATAATCCAATCACCACAGCAGCATCAACAACAGCAACAGCAGCAGCAGCAGCAACAACAACAACAGCAGCAGCAGCAGCAGCAGCAGCAACAACAACAACAACAACAGCAACAACAGCAACAACAATAATAATAATAACAACAACAACATCAACAACAGTAACAACAACAACTACTACTACTACTACCACAGCTGTCAGGACAGCAACAAAATAAGCCATCTTTTTCACATTGTTCCATTTCACAGGCTATAACGAAAAGTAGTTAACAATAGCCATGGGATGAGAAGCAAGTTTGTAAAGCTCACTATCCCGTCATGTCGTGGCTAGAGGTCACTGATCTCCTGAACTCTTTTGAAGACACATTAAATTTTAACGCAAACAGAAACCAGAAAAGAAAAGAGAAGATCTGAACTTGGCTATTCTCTCATCCTTGAACTAAACTGAATCCATGTGTGCTGAAACCTGAGGCTAGACACGTAGTATTGTAGGCTCTCTCTCTCAGGCAACATTCCCAAGGCTGTAGCATCTATTCTATTGATATTGTCCGACAGAATGGGTCGTCCTGTACCTATCCTGTAGGATCATAATTATCATAATAATATTCCACCCCATTTTTCTCGTTCGTTCGCGATAAGAGCTATTGTAAGAGAGGAGTAAGGTTGGAGGGAAGCTCAAAGGATAAAGTAGGATGCTCTTGGTTGTTCTTTTGTGTTCTTCACAAATTTTGGGAGGTTATCCTTGGATCAAGATGGCTAAGAAAGATAAAAGTCTAATAAAGAGCTTTTAATTTCAAGTTCGTATCTCTTCCGGGCAGTCATGGCAAAGGCAGACATGCGCATACATGGCATTTTCAGGTATTGCAATCATATTGCACGATGAGGAACTAGAATCATAATAATAATATATGAATTTCACAACTTGTTCGTAACGTGTAATATGATAGTAACACCAGAATATGCCATCACGCTCATATACCTATATCTGTCATAACGCTCCATAAGGAATCAAAACTTGACATTTCATCCGATTTAAGGTACCTGAATGCGTTTATTTATGCGAGGGGGATGGAATTGGAGTGGGGAGTGGTAATTAGTGTTTGTCGTTGAGGAGATCAATAGAATTTGCCATCCATCCATCCATCCATCCATCCATCCATCCATCCATCCATCCATCCATCCATCACGCCCTCCTTCCTTCCCACTACTCATCCACCCAGCAATTCCTGTCAATCCTTCCATCCATATGTCTCTTTGTATGTATGTCTGGTTTTTTTTGTCATTGTCTTCCATTATGTCTATCTCTGTCGTTATTTTTTTTTCAAATATTGTAATACTGTTTTAAGTTAATATACTGGACTGCATTAAATGGGATTCAAAGTCTCTTTCTTGTTAGCTGATATAAGAAGGTTCTTTTTGTCCAGCGGAAAAGTAACCTAATTTTCGTCATCATTCTCAATTTTCTTTCCTTGCCCTTGTCTTCGTGGTCATACCCTTCTTCTCATATATTGTCAGTAACTCCTTCTCCCGGTCCCTCCTATATGTTCTGTAAAGCGTTAGAAAGTGGCGATTTTGCATAAAGAAGTGACGCAGAGCAAGCAGTGCCGTCGACGTCATGCGTAGTTTAAAATAGTTCAGTTTATTTTACCCTTTGGAGTAGGGGATTGCATTTGCACAAGACACGGTGTCCCTTCTACCAATCAGCACGCGCAAATCTGAAGTGTGCTTTTCGACTTTGTTTACAAAATTTGCCAGACTTCCGGAGCTCGATATCTGCCCGTAACCAACAGCACGAGCTTTTGGGGTGAGTCCTAAGATATTGTTTGCTATCTGACACTGGGTCCCCGTGCATCTTTACATTCCTTCATGAGCAATAGCATGAGACACCTATAGAGCTTGGTTTAAGTTAGGGGCAGGATTAGAAAAGAGAAAAGTATCATGAGAAAGCTCCTAGACAATGAAAGTGTCTAGGGACTGTCCCAGATTTGCTTTTCTTCCTGGGCGAGAGTGTCCCATTGTATACCGCTAACAAAGTTTGTCGGAGTTCCAGGTTCGGTTAAAGAGTTCAATGCAGTGCCATATGCGAAAAAAATATGCAACTCTCTATTCTCAACACAGACAATTTTACAGAAGCACATATCATTCTATTTGAGGTCATTGTGGTCCCGACAAACCTTATACACAGACAAAAAAAAAGGACTTCAAAAGCAAAAACAGAGACAAAACTTCCAGGTAATTGTATGCATATACAGTCGAGACAGCCGAGGCAGACTTTTTCAAAAGCAAATATTTATATTTTTTTTTTCTTAATAGATGACTCAACCTAAATCTCATTTGTAAAGATCTGCTTATCAGCATTTTTTTTTAGATCCTAAAGCCTGTCTTAAGAAAATCCGAAGCGATGTCCATTCACTGCCCCAAAAACCGCGTCAGCCAAAAATATTAATTGAAAGTCGTATTGTACCTCCAATTACATGAGGAATGATTGTACTACGCAGTGACATGCCTTTCTTTACATCATCTGATCGTTATAGATGTCTGGTTATGTCTTATTGACTTTCTTAACCTCTTCGGGTTTAGGCATAGCTTATAGAAGATAGATGAAGATAGATGAAGATAGATGTAGATAGATGCTTCACAAATGGTAAGGGTGCACAGTACAATAGCCTTCTCGGTAGGTCTGTGCTGTTGAGACAAGTGTGAATTAATATGATATACTGCTGAAGCAATAAAAATTGTGGAAGAGAAAACATAAATGGTAGACGGGAAGTTGTCTTCATACATTTCTTAAAAAGTTTTGCTTACCAGCCAAATCCGTCGCACATTGACGACTTGTTTTGATCCGAGGCGTTGAAATACATTAATTGGTTTTGGAAATTTGGAAATTGGGATGGAGGGGACAGGCTGACCTTTCTCCACTCTTATTAAAGTTTGGGCTTTTTATTTTAACTGGAAATTTTAAATGACATGGAGCAGCGTGGCTCAGTGGTTACGGCATTGGACTCAAGATCTAAAAGGTCGAGGGTTCGAATCCCGGCGACGACCATGTTGTAAGTGCCTTGGGAAAGCATTTCATTCACATTTTCCTCAGTCCACCCTCTGTAAAATGTGAATTTGGCTATAGGCAGTGGAAGATATCGTCAGAATGCTAGTGATCAGTGCCAGTAAATGGAAACGGCAATGTATACTTCCCAGAGAGCTGAGAAAGTCCTAGAGTGATTAGGCCTGCTGGGGTAATAATAGTGTAAAGTTGCGTAAGTGGGCATTAGCCTGGATTCGAGACTTATAAACCGCATAAATATTATTAGTTATCAAACTTAAAAACTATACAATGTCCAAGATGAAGCATGAGTGACTTGGACCAGTCTAGTAAATAAGTAGGACATCTTGTACATAGTTCTCAGCTGTGTACGAGGAAGCTGGCATCATAGCATGCTGATAATTTTTGGCTGACGCAGGGCAAGGTTTAACAAGGTTTAACAAAGGTTACTGGGAAGAAAACAAGTCCAAACCACAAAGTGATATATGGGCATACATTATGGCAAACAAGGGTACAGATATAACATTCACAATTTATCAATCAATAAAGCAAGATATCATTCAATTAGTCGACACTTCAGTCCATGGATCAGTCATTCTTTTTATCCATCAATTATTCAGTCTATTCTTTCTATCACTCAAATCTACAGTACAAGGCACGCACATGAAATAATTAATGACAAATTATAATTATTTATTTTACGGCAAGGTTATGTGTACACGTTAAGCAGTTTGTGTGTAGTATTTTTTGAAA
>JAWQUT010000005.1:983732-995557 GCA_033807755.1 Ellobium chinense
ATTAAAAGACGCTGCAGATTTCCAGAGACTTCTACTACATAGATATTTCAGCATTCTGTTATCTGGAAATAAAAGTATAACAGCATTTAAGTGCCAGTAGCGATTATGCGGAGCCAAATTGTTGTATAAAGTACCTCCGAGCACAATAAAACACTCCACAAGAAGTAAAAGAGTGTCATTGTACTCTATAGTATCATTATCTTGTACTCTGGAAGCCAAGAAGTCAAGCAAGTTTTACCCTATCATGAACGTTATATGACTGGGATCCTCATAATAATGTTCAGAACCTATGAGTACGGTCACTATTATGCATTTTTAACGACCAAAAACGACAGCAATCTAGTTCAAAATTTGCATCATAATATGGTCCTTCTGTCTGCATTAATTCCAAAGCTGTCTACGACATATAGCGCAAGTAGCCGGATGAATATGGCTGGTCAAGTCAGATGACCGTTATAGGGGAGTCATACTGGAGGAGTTCTTCTCAGGGGGACCTTTCCACTTAGACTTTTCGTTCTCAAAAATATATAAAAAACTCTCAAGACTGTGGCATGAAAAATTTAATGAAAGTTCCAAATTTTCGGAGCAGTGTCCTTCAGGGAACATAAGAGTAATGAATAAAGAAAGATCACACGAACACACATCACGGCATAACACATAGACAGGCGTGAGCAAATCTAAACAAACAGCAAGTAAAGGGGCAGACACTAGAACTGAATTCACAACAACCGGGACGGCAAGTAAAGACAGTGCATCTCCCTCAATGCATCACTACTTAGACTTTTCGTGGTGTTCTTGTATCCTTGCTCTACTCAAGTGGGTTGCAAGGCTGGAGTTATTCCACCGTAAAAGCGGAGTGCATAAAGAACTGAATTACAGCTAAATACTCATCAGAACTTAAAGAGACACATTAGAAACATAGTCATTGTTACTCTTCAATGCACTCTGCTTGTAATATGAAGGACAACACTCGGTTTATAATAGCAGACATAGACATAGGTTTAACTTTTCCCTGGCTTTAGTCATGTAACCATATCAGTGATATACGCTATATGGACGGTCAAAATAAAATTTAACAAATGGGNACAGTGCATCTCCCTCAATGCATCACTACTTAGACTTTTCGTGGTGTTCTTGTATCCTTGTTCTACTGAGGGGGGTTGCAAGGCTGGAGTTATTCCACCGTAAAGGCGGAGTGCTTAAAGAACTGAACTACAGCTAAATACTCATCAGAACTTAAAAGAGACACATTAGAAACATAGTCATTGTTACTCTACGACTTCAATGCACTCTGCTTGTAATACGAAGGACAACACTCGGTTTATAATAGCAGACATAGACATAGGTTTAACTTTTCCCTGAACACTCACCGGAAGTTACGACCTTGTAAGGGAATGAATCAGTCTCGGAAAATAATTCTTCGATGCACAGGACCTTATATTAGAAGGCTGGGTGGCTTGGACAGATACTAGTTTAACAGGTTTATTAGTCATGTAACCATATCAGTGATACACGCTATAGGGACGGTCAAAATAAAATTTAATAAATGGGGGCACAAACACAACAGAGTACATCATAATAGATCATAAATGTACACATATATAACTACAATGTGTAGTTTCCAGTTTTTAAAAATACATGACTGAAGCTTGAGCCAGAAAGGTTCAGACAACAATAAAAAAGTAAACTGCAACAAAATAACGGGAGCAGCAGTCAGTAGGCAGAACCTTCGGATGGATGTTATACCTTAGGAAAATGCACCAACGCTGGAATTTAATAAAATTAATCACACCTTAAGTCAGAGCTTGACCGCAGAGAGGATCGGCTCATGTGTCCGTGTGTCACTGGACAAACAAACTAATCAGCGGAACTAGATGCTTGGACAAGGTGCTACCGTCCACAAGGCTTACCCTTTGGCAAATTCGGTTTGGGAAAATTAATAGCTCGCGTCCATGGAATAAAGAAGTCTTGCGCAAAATTAAAAGGATCTGGCAACTCAGAAAATGTCACTAAAAATCAGAACCAGTACTGTTATGATTATGATGGTTGGGACATCAGCAATCAAATACTGTAAATATTATGTCCCTGGTAGCAACAGAAATGTGGTTCATAACTCGAATGCTTAAAATATTATGGACGGATATCAAAATATATGCGCAGATCTTGAAGTCTACAGCTAGGGTGGCTTTTATCTATATATTTATAGTCCCCTTAAGCAGTTACCCTGTTCGAGATTTCCGAGACCTCAACAGTTATTTCCATAGATTTAGAACATCAGGCATAATAACACGTCCATCTACAGAAGGAGTAGCATTCAAAATAATATTGGCTTATTTAAGATCGGTTAGGATAAGTGGCCCAATGAGCAGATTTCCATTTACAAATACCTCAAAACAGTTGCACAACAAATAATCATTCGGTCAGGCAATCAGGCAATGAACCACATACCCATGCCTAAAAATTGTCTACTGCCTTTATAGACAGATTTATTGTTTCATATTTGTATCCTCTTCATTATATGTATTTCCATCTCTCTCTCTCTCTCCCTCGCTCTCTCCTCTCTCTCTCTCTTTCTCTCTCTCTTTTTCTCTCTCTTTCTCTCTCTCAGCAACTCCCTGTGAGAAATGTCGTATAGCTTCTGAGGCTTGCACACCTCAGTTGTAAAAACTGCATTTTTTTTTTTGTTCTTTCCCTTTGATGCTCCTTGCTTGGTTGGTTTTTACATGCATGGCTGTTTACCTGTAGCACTTAATCTCCATTGCCCAATCGACACATTGAAAAAAAAAAGTATCTCCGTAAAGGCTGAAACTATGTATTATTAGATTTCACGAAAGTGAATTCCACATTTCTTGTCGCATTTTTCTGTAGATCATATCTGCCGAGAACACCTGCAAGTTATTGAATTATATAAGTTGAGAAAATTGTAACATTACTGTTTGAGCTTGTATACTTTAGTAAAACTCTTATCAGCTGCACACCACTGAAAGTAAGTAAACGTAATGAGAAATGATGGATGATATAAAAAGCACAGAAGGTGCAGGATCCTTGGGACGCCCGAAAGATTTCAAACTGCTAGATATCTCTCTCCCACCCGCTATCTATCTATCTATCTATCTATCTATCTATCTATCTATCTATCTATCTATCTATCTATCTATCTATCTGCCTGCCTGCCTGCCTGCCTGCCTGCCTGCCTGCCTGCCTGCCTGCCTGCCTGCTTGCCTGCCTCTCTGTCCGTCCGTCCGTCCGTCCGATTATCTGTCTGTCCGTCCGTCCGTCCGTCGAACTGCACTAAAATGCGGTAGGAATAATCCAAATATAATGAAGTACTAAACTTTTATTGTAAATTTTCAAGAACTTTCCTCATCAGGCAAACAGCAGAACTAAAATGTATCTCTTAAACTTGAAACTAGGAATATTCTCTGCCGTTTTCAGTGCATTTCGGAGGACTTTCATGCATACATTGTATAACAATAGGAATAATTCATAGAAAGGGGGGATACTAAAACTTTATCACAAATTTTCATGAGCTAGTACTTTCTTCACCATGGAAACGTTTAGCTAAACAGTACCTCTTTATACCTGGTTTATTCCTACCTTTTTGTTTAATGCATTGCGAAGGACTTTTATATAGTATATTATTAATATTATCTTTGAAGCTTGCGTGATATGATACTGAGTATTATCTCAGACTGCGCATATTAATAGACAAGTAATTACGTTGTTGTGAGACTGCGTGTTGGCAAACACCGGTAACCGATTATCCTGCAGTGTTATGGAGCCAAACTGCCGGGAAGTGTTAATGATTTGGTTCCGAAATGACGTCATGCATTTGGTGGTCAGGGAAACGGGAAGGGAGAAATTCTGCGTTAGGCAGGGGCCAATGGGTAGAGTGGGGATGGGGGTGGGTGAGGAGTGGGAGAAAAGGAGGGAGGAGAGGAGAAAGGGGCTCAGGATTTAGGATCCACAAAAGGGGGAAAAAAGAGAAAAGGACGGGCGAAAAGGAAGAGGAGGAGACATAGAGGTATGCGCACTATTTTTCATGTTCAAGCAAGCACAGACAGATCAGCATTGGGAATTTGAGACCCCCAAGTTAATTACCTTTGCAAAGATTTCTTTTGAAAAAAAATGGGGAAGGAGAGGGGGGGGAGAAGGAAAATGGGGTAGGAGGTCGGAGTGAAGATGTTATTTTGTTTATTAATATTATCTTGAGTCCCATTAATAGCTGGCCTTCTAGACTGTAGGCGTCCCGGCACCCCACTTATTGACGTATCAGATTTGTCCAATTATGAAAGTGCATGTAAACGAGGGAATAAGAAAACATGCGGTTTTATCCCTTATCAGCAGCAGGTTGCTGTTCCATGCTCTACTTGCTGTAAAGCGTCGTTTTATTTCACCACGTCTACAGTGTGAATATAAAATGACTTATTTATAACGTCTCATTCAGACCTGTCAGCCGTATGAATCATTCAGGTTGTTTTATGCATGCCAAGAGGAAAAAAATCGCTTCACATGTATGTCTGAATTTAAGATACTGAGTTGCTGCTCATCCAAATTTTGCATGATATTGGTGGTGTCAGACAGTTATTCAGTCTAGACTACTGATGTTTATTATTATATTGTTTTGCTGGCCAGACTATATCGATGTGCACCAGGAGAATGTTACTTCAAGAAAACTCGCACAAATGCGCCTCATTCATTTTGGCGCGACAGAATGCTGTTGCGGGCAGTGTATCATTCATTACTTATGGCCGTAGCGAAACCATCGATGAAGAATGTAATCACCACTTCAAACCACATTTAAAATAAAAAAAACTAACAAAAAACAAAAACTTTCCCGTAATCAATAAGTACGAACTCTATAAAAAGCACAGATTCAGTACTAAAGAGAAACATGCCAAATTTCAAGTTCATTCGAGCAGCGGCGACGAGGTTAGGCTGCACACAAGCTTGAGACTATATGTTTTTTTAAATATAGAGCTAGATTTCGCATATTATATTCAATGCTTTAGTGATGGAAATCATCATGAAAGAGGAAGGTAATCAAAAGTGAGATTCTTTAAGAACCAGAGAAATAAAGTAATCGAACAAAACAATTGTAACCTAATATCCTACTGAAACTCTTAGCTATGCTGTTGTTGCGCGATACTGAGATTTAAATCCATTTTAACCCCTGGGCCACGTCATATTTTTCAAGCGCTGATATCAGGATTACCATTAGCTTATTAGTCTGTGTGCAGGAATAGTTCATTGGGAAATTTGACGTATAAATACGTCGGATACAGTACAGGAAAGTAAATTCGACGACGATACGTTACGTATGATCTGGTTGTAAATAAAGGGTAATAATGTATATCTGCGTTTCATGGTCAAAACTAACGCAGTTTGTGCAGGCTCCATTCGAAAGATAGGGGACTCCGCCTGGGTGGAGCGGCTGAGAGACTTTTCATTTGAATTGCAATGGGTGCACTTTACCATCCTTTACTTTTCATCTGATAAAGACCAAGATTCTCTCCTTTAAAGTTGAAATTAAGCTTTTCTGTTTCTCCTTATCTGCTAGTTTAAGACTTTCCAACTTCTTGCGAATGTCCAGATGGCTTTAAATTTCAGAAACAAAAAAATTGTTATTTTGCTGTATACACAAGATCGGGATAGTGATATGATTTACAATATGCAACCAGTAGAAAGAGTAGTGAGTAGGCGGCCTGTCGTGTCTTGCTGTGTCAACATCATATCTTTGGGTGGGCGGGTTACCGTGCTGCCTTATCGTTGCCGCAGACCTGCCATCCGTTATGGAGATATCCCGGGGTGTTTGGCTTGATTAATTGTCTATAACCGTAATATCGTCAGGTCTGATCAAAATCCACAGTATCTCGAAGATATTTTAAGAGTGAAAGTATACCTCTGGTCTGTATAACATAGTGCAGCACAGGACCATTTTCTCACCTCCAATACTTTATCCAGATGGTTTGGCGTTTGTTCTGAAGTGGTGTGTGGGAAACTCATTTTACGCTGCCCCATGCACCAGAATCTACCCCCATAATGGCTGGCTTTTCTCAGCTACTGAGTTATCCCTTGCTCATGTTTTACCTCTGTTATGTTTGTAAAAGAGAGTTAATGTCTTCATTATCCTCTTCTTTAAGTCAAGACTTCGAATTACGCGAAAAAGGCATTGTAGGGGAATGAAACAATAATGATAAAATAATTAAAAAAAAACCCATTCTTTTTCATCTCTCTCTCTTTCTCCCCTTCTCTGTCACAGTGTGTGAGGCTTTCCGAGGTTAGCAGAGATGTGTGGTTCGTAATAAATAGATTACACTGCTCAGCAACCTTTGACGATTTCTGATCACTAGTTCGATTCATAAGTTTGGTGAATTACGCAGTTTTATCAACAAAAGGACATCATACTAGCACTCAGTACTCGACTTTGATATAAATGAATGTCTGGCTTTAAAGCTAAGGGAGGAGAGAGGGGAAATACGACGGCAACTAGCATGACTCGTATATATCATAATGGTCTCTATTATTAAGAATGAATGAGGAGATTGACAGAAAACTCTTACTTAGAGAGGGGAGCGAGGGAACAGAGGTTGTTTAGAGGAAGATATCCCCGTTCGGCAAATAATAACGTTATTTGGTACTGAAATGACAGAAACTGTTTGTGAGGCTAACACGCGTTCGCAAATTCAAACCTGCAGAGACATCTTTAATGCCCTTGTTGTTCCATCTTCTCCTTATCCCACCTTCCTCTTGACTTATAGTAGTTTTAGTTAAAGTAACACTGTTTATAAATTTTCCTCATTAATTCACACGATGTTAAACTTCGAACTTAAGATAAGATAAGATAAACTTTTATTATCCAGATTTGGAAATTCGTTTTCACAGCATTTATAACAATACAATGAAAAACATTACATTTGTTTGCATTATCTCGCTCAGCATCAGCATCAGTCTGTGACTTACATTTCAGGGTTAAGCTTAAGAAACGAAACGAATTTTCAGAGCTTTTAACATAGTAATTAAGTTTCCGCCATGTCATCCTAAACTTGGCACTACATGCTGATAGCTTGCTTGATTATAAATAAATATATGTGCGGCACACTTGTCAACATACCCTTTCTCTCTTACCCTCCTCTCTCTCAACACCATCACCACCCACATCCTCGGCAATGGGAGGTATGAAGTTTCTGGAAAAACAAGAAGAGAACAAATAAACTGTAGCAGCAGATTCGGATATCTCTTAACCCTCTAATACCCACTGTGCCGTATATGGCACACGAGCTTGGTGTTTCTATAACAAGTGATATGTGGAAATGATTCCTCAAAGTACTAGCGTATAATACTACATATAACTACATAACAATAAATCGTCTAGACAATATATGATTTACAGTAAGTTGAAGAGATCTAAAACATTTACTCAAAATATCTAAAAGAACCAGCTTTGTGACCATATAAACATTTTTTTTCTACTGGGACTTAGAGGGTTAAAGTAAATTCGAAGGGAATATTAATGCTAAAGCGTCATCGGCTATACTCTCAGGGATTTTTTTTTTTTTTGGGGGGGGGGGGAGTAGAAAGGAGCCAGACGAGGCAGTCATCGCCCTTGTGAAGCACCATATCGTCATTACCTTCTTCTTTTCCTTATAAAAGTTATTACCAGAGGCAGTAAATCAATCATAATAATATAATAATATTGTTTATTACTTGTTCCGGAAACAATATCATTGCACTCTGGACAACCCCATACGTGCTCCGTTCCGCGATTTAGAACCCAGCAAACAGTTGTTTTATTAATTGTCCCAGTGGTTATCTGGCTATGACTCATTGCGTCTCCTACAAGTTAGCAACTTCTGCCCTAATATCCACTTCTTTCCAGTCTTCGTTTTAGGTGAGAAGTCGGGAGTATGCAGACGCAAAACAGATGGAGCACTTACACAAAGCAGGACAACGGGGAAAGTGCTCAAGAAGATCTCTCTCTCTCTCTCTCTCTCTCTCTCTCTCCCTAGCCTTCTTGAGCACTTTCCCCATGCTATACTTTGTGTGAGCATCAGAATCTGTTTGCGTCTCTCACTCCCTACTTCTGTTATTAAGTGCTCCGTTCCCTCCTTGTACTACTCGTCTCTTAAGTGATGATCTTTGTCCAGTCCTTGTCTTCCTTCTCTCTCAGTCTCGTATATAATTCTCTTAGCATGTCCGCTTTGTCATATTTGATTGCTCCAAACATCCATGCATTCCCAGCCAGTTTGTCAGCAATATCATTCCCCTTGACATCATCATGTCCCGGAGAGTAGGTATAGATCCAAGTCACTGATCTGACTGCTGTGGGCGCAATATGTAATAAAATGAATGGCAAACTTCTTTGTCTCAAAGCCCGATCTGATCTTCAGCAATCCAGACTTTGAGTTATATAAGCTGTAAAAACATATTTCATCCACAGGTTTGTAGCCAAGCAAAGAAAAAACCGTTTATGAAATACAGTTTCATTTGCGGAAATAAACAAGCAGGTCGTTTAAAGAGTAGTCTTCCCACGGAAAAGAGCCACGCTCAAACACCTAAAAACAGTTAAGTCATGTCAATAAACCAGCCAAGAACAAAGCTGAGGAATTGCCATCCTATTGTAGGTCAACAGCTCGTTTACGTCAGAAGTTTTTTTTTTTTTTGGTGTCTCTTTCTCTGGCCAGGAGCGTCATCAGTATTTCAGCAGCACCTGCTCTCTTGAGAATCCTTTGGAAAGGGTTGGGAGGGGGGGGAGCAGGGGAGGGCGTCTCTATAGTCCCTTGCCTAATCGTAAGAGAGTAAAAACTGAGACAAAAGAGAGAGCAGAAAAGGGATGAAAGTGGGAGTAGGTTGGACTCGTTAGAAGCCTCTTCGAGNTTGGAGCAATAAGGCTGTTTCGGCCTTACCTCGCAGCCTGTTTTGTGTCATAAATGACTCCTTCTTATTCTCTTGATAACAAGTGTAATAAATCTTTATTGTAAAAGTGTTCAGGATTTTGGACATTTTGTTCCTAATGCTGACGTATGTTTGTCAGGCGCAGGGCTACGTGTCGGTTGGTCATGTCACGTTTAGAGTGCGCTTCTTCTGTGACGTCATTTTAAAGTGCCGATTCTCGAAATTTTTGGTCTCTCCGCATGTGCCGGCAATAAATTATGGTCTTTTGTAAGACAGTGTTCTTCCAAAATTAAAATGACTTTCTTATTATTTGTAACGGCTCAAAGGTAGCATCACGACTTACAAAAGCAAGACCGGCCCTGTTTAATTTTTTCTTGCAACGTCAATCACAGAGTGGATTGGTTGATGGTGCCTATCATTTCTTGCGCCTGGTCTCCTTTCTTTGCCTCCCAAGCCACTGACTTTTGCGACAATGTCTACAAGTGATCTCTCCTCTCTCTCTTTTTCTCTCTCCCTCTCTCTCTCTCTCTCTCTCTCTCTTCCCCTCCCCTCACCCCACTCCCGTCCCTCTTAGTCTCCATTAAATAACTCGTGGTATAAACTTCAGAACCAAGGAAATACTTGCATCGGCAAAATTCATATCTGTTTGGGATCATTTATGAGATGGGAGGCTGGAGAACGAAAAGTTTCTGGACTGATAAGAGACAGAGTAGGAGCTCAATAGAGGAAATGCAACGGTTACAAAGGCTATTTCCAGCTACATGTAGTTTATCATCTTGATGGGATGGAGTTTTCCTGGTTATAATTATGGTTGTCCTATTCGGAGACTAACAAACAGCCATAGAACAACATTCTTAAATGAAGAATAGGGATAAGATATTCTGATACTGTCTGTTATTTTATTTAATGCATGGGCTTATTAATACCTGTAAGTAGGTCCAAGTTTACTTTTACACTATTGGTATAATTTAGTATCGTGTAATATTGTAGTAAAATATGATTTTTTAAAATATGTATGCATGCTAGTGTCGGTGAAACTCATCAGCAATAGAGACGTAAATTGTGGGATGGGGCAAGAAGGGATCCTTTTGTGTTCAGATAGACTTATATACTCTCAAGTCCTCATACGCTACTTATGTTGATCCATCGGCGTCCTCCCTCCCTTCTCATTCCCAATAGTTTCAGACGCAAATTTAAGCCCTATGGTGAGTACACACATTGAGCTCACGATGCAAAAGTGTAACATAGTAATCTCTTCGGAACAGATACCCTGTCATATAAATGGAACAAACTGCCTGGGCCACAAAGCTTAAATAAAGGGACTTCGCAATGCTGTCATGGAGATGGTCATGCGTTAGTTTGTACTTTATCAGTTGTCATCGATCTTGCATGATAATCCGGCAAGTTTGCAATCGATGTCTATGCAAACAAGTTTCAGTACAGGGACCAAGTTCATCTGGATTTTACAGAAGTGACGGTTGCAAACAGGTGGCTGACAAAGACAAGTGACATTGACGATATTGATGAAATAGGATATCATAGAGAAACACAATGGCCTCTCGCCTACGACCGTTGGTGTCTCAAGACGAAATGATAGGCTATTAGCTACATAATATTATAATTTTGGGTACTGCAGTTGCCAGATGGCCGGGTTTTAAGACCGATTTCTTCTCCAAGGCCGAGTTCTTCGATCACAGGGAAAAAAATGGCTTCATATAAACGTTATGATGCTAGATGAGAAAATGGTAGATGAGAGGAAATAAAGTACACGAGAATCATGTATGCGTCTTTGCTGTGTAATGTATTCATGTAATTTTGTATTGTGAAATGATGAATGTTGGACTATGGCCTTACAAAGTCTTTGAGCTTGAACTTGAGCATATTATTGCCAGGCTCTAAGCCTGATCCGGGTTCTTATCAAAATCGGTATCCAAAACAGCCGGGTTCTTATGTGGCTTTAAGTCATATGGCTTTCACAGACAGGTGATCGTGAAGCCTCGTCTGACTTTATTAATCAGAAATACGAATGTAACACTCAGCAGGGCTGGGCGTAAAACAATGAGAGCCGAGCACAAAAGGGTCGTAGCACCTGGTGATGGCCGGCCCTTGAGTCTCCAGGGCTGAGGCACGTCTCAAACCGAACTCTGTCGCCCAGGGCTACTCACATAAGCTGGCAGTAAATATGGCAGTAAAGGAACAAAATCGTTGCAATTTCTCTCCCCCTCCCCCTCCCCCGGCTCTCACTCTGTCCCTCCCACTCATTCTTTGCCTCTCCTTCACCTTCCTCTCTTTGTGTGTTAAGAGAAGGATGAAGTAGAAAGCAAATATTCGACCTGGCATGGCATCACCCTCTATTCAGGTGCCCCTTACTGGGATAGTGACAGGACAAAGGAAATACTGAAATCCCCTGCCTCCCCCCTTCCTCCCCAAATTACCTTTCTCTGCTGCCCTTAAGACAAAAGAGTGATGGAATATGCATGAATCAGTCCCCACCTCCTCCACATATCACATTACTCCTCTGCATTATCATATATGTTTCTTGACAGCTAGAAGAGACATCGACCATGTGACCCCTCGCCTCCAACTTCCACCGCCCTTCCACATCTACTCTCCCCCTCCCGACTTTTCCAAGAAGAACGAATTCCGAAATGTGTCCTATGACAGTGAGGAGACACGACCAAAAGAATAAATGGTTGCATTTTCATTGTGGGGAAGTGATGGGGCTTTTCAGATTCCGAATATGACGTCAAATGATAATGAAAGGACAAAGGCAACATTAGTTCTTCTCTTCCCTCTCCCTGCCCCCCCTCCTCCCCCTTTCTCGCTTTAGACGCTATGCAACGTGTAGGTACCGAGGCAATAAAACATGTATTGTTTTCCCTTCAAAATTCCACAAGACAATGAAAAGACCAAACGAACATGAACTCTCA
>JAWQUT010000005.1:1002665-1023487 GCA_033807755.1 Ellobium chinense
CCCCCCCCCCAAAAAAAAAGGAGTGCGTTTTTGCAAGACCTAATGAGCAGAATTGAAAATTGAAATTGGAATTGCAACTGCAATTTTTGGCAGGAAAATAACAGGGCTTAGATTAACATGTCAACATGGATCTTGATCTCGTAAACAACATGGTAAGCTTATTTTTTAAAAAAATGGCCAAACTCTGGCTTACGACATTTTCGCAGTACAATCACGATACTAAGGCTGTGGATCAGTTGAGTGTTCATTTTGAACGTCTGTCTCAATTTTCTCATTGTAAAACGTGGACTGGAAGTGGAAGGTGATTCTAATTTTCCTCCTCACTTTGCATCCTGTTTCAAGTCCAGTGCACAACACGGATTGGAAGTCTTCTTCACTTCCTCTTTTCATCTCAATCATATGCAGTCAACTACGCTTAATCGCAGCTCCTTGGGAGCATAAAAAAAAGAAAAAAAGTTGTGATTAAAGGGTGTTGCGACTAACCAACGATTTTCTGTAGAAATGTAGAATTCCTGTATGTAAAAAAATGTTGCAATTAAAGTAGAAGCTGATATTATCCCGAATGCTATTAAGCGGAGTCGCCTGTATTATTATGGCAGGAAATTAATAAAAGATCGTTCCTTAGCTAAGCCACTGGAATTCATTCTTCACATGCTTTCGTTATTATTTCCTGCCTGCAGTACATACAATGAAAATATGTTGGCTGAACGCTTTGAGTTTTATTCTTACCCTTTCGTGTCTAGCACTGAGATACAATGCTTGGCCACGCAGTCATTGTATAATTCTGAAAAGACTCACCTCTGGAAATACATTCGTGCTTAAGTTTCATTCGATTTTTGTAACCGGCATGTATGATAAGGCATGGACTTCTTTAAGAAGGAGATTGAGGAAAAAAAAGAATGAAGGGGGAGGTGAGAATTAGGAAGGAAGGAAGGAAGGAAGGAAGGAAGGAAGGAAGGAAGGAAGGAAGGAAGGAGAGGAGGTGGAGGGTAAAAAAAGAAAAAGAAAAGAAAGAGGTCATGAAAGGAGGAATGAAACACATAAAACGAACAGGTACTCGTGACGTCCTTGTGAAACACATATAACGAACGTCGACACGCTCCTGGGGAACACGTATACAACGAACAAGCGAAGACTCCCCTATGTAAAGCTTGCCGTAGCTTCTTTGATAATCCCCTCGCCTCCTACCCCACCCCACCTCTATTCCTGTCCTGAGGTAATTTTTCCTGTAAACGGATTTCCATTTTGACAGTGGTAAGTGTCAGCTAATTGACCCAACTGAGATTTTTCCGCTAATATTTCACGAAGTAATGGCTGAGATTAGGCCACTGGCTATTGTTGACTATGCTGGTTGTTGATTTCTAAAGCACAATAGGCCTACCTTGCTTTCCCCCCTCCTCTCCCCGCCACGCCCCCAACCCCATAGGCCTGTTATAGAAATGTACCCTCTTCTTTTTCTAAACAAGAAAAATAACATTTTCCGAGACAATGGCAAATGAAAAAAACATGAAAAAATGAAAGAAAAACTTTCATTTATCCCGTAAGGAAACTGATTTACAGTGTCACACAATGTGTTCTTATCTCATTCATAATACAAACACATAGTAAAACAGTGAATATTGTACATATAAATACACACTGTTACAAATGAAATACACAACAAAGTCATTGCTGATCGTCAGCGGTGCAGCGCCCTGGTTTCATCCAGCTCTAAAGCCAGGTACTGTACTCATTTATACGTGGATAGAGTGCGGAAATGGAAGTGAAGTTTCTCTCAAGGAAAGTAATGAAGAGAAGGTTAACTTGGTTCGCGTGTCAAGTTCGCCGGTCTAGCGTATGCTCTAGGTACTCCCTCTATACATAGACTAATCATATCGACAGGGATTCCACTGTATATTTTTTTTTTGTTCGTAGTTCGAACAATAAACAACAGTTCTGGGTCGAAATCTCATCTTCTTCGGACAAAAACTGTATCGCCGCCACCTTGCGCTTGCAAGGCTGTGACTAGCCTGTGATCCCCTGACGTCACACCTAAGGGCGGGCACTATCATACCTCAGAGGCTGAGCTCGATGACGCCACTCGCCCGGTCATTTAAGCGGGGTTGACCTTTAAGACTTTCTGCTCTGCGGTGAATTAGGTGGTATGCTGAGGTCGTAGTTTATCATAACAACTTCTCTGATATACTGTTTGTACAGCAAAGCTGATTTTCGAACGAATGAGAGAGAGAGAGAGAGAGAGAGAGAGAGAGAGAGAGAGAGAGAGAGAGAGAGAAAGAGAGAGAGAGAGAGAGAGAGAGAGAGAGAGAGAGAGAGTGAACCTTCTGAATAACATGTCTGTCCTCCTATGCAAATATAGAATCCGCAGTCATTTCGGTCTTTCGGTGAGAATTAACCCTTTATTGACCAGACCGCCTACTGTAATAAGCCCTTGATATCTACTGATTAGACTACCATCGCCCACTATAGACTTCTCTCTAGTATTATAAAAATGAATAGAGTAGAAAATAGTACCTTTTTGTGAAGTCCATGTTGTGTTATGCCCCTTGACACGGCCCGCTATCGTCCTCTCTACAGCTCGCTAGAATTATAATAATGAATGCAGTAAAAAAAAAAAAAACTTTTGTGTGGTGGCCATGTCCTTGACATGGTATTTGGTGTAAAGTAAAAGGTGCTTAGGCTGATAATGAAAGGGTTAATGCCACACTGTGCACCATAATTTCACACTGGTATTCGGTAGTGATGGATGGGGCAGTTGCCTAAGGGCACAGCGCTTCTCAAGGATCCAAGTGGTTCTGCATCTCTCAAAGGACACGGTACCATACTGAATGCCATTTTTTTTGCTGTCATGGACGGGCCCCATATTTGTTGACCCAAGACCCATGTTAATCCAGCCATATTGATACTAGGGGGGTGTGGGGNGGGGGGGGGGCAAAAAGGACAATGTCTGTGACATTTTTCGTTTTGTCTGCTTTTGAAATGTCTCACGTATACACCTTACAGGCATTTTTAAAATCCCTTTGCACCTTACTGCTAATTCGCCTGTCACAGCCTCACTTTCTACGAACATATTCATTACTGTTCTAGCCTCCTCTCTCTATACAGCTTTCCCACGGAGGGTCCAGCCCTTTGCAAGTCTTTCAGATGGTCAGACTCATTACCGAGTGGACGAAAGCAAAACCCGCTGATAATACAGGCGATATTGGCAAATACTTGACCACCGCGACAGGGACTGTTCATACCAATCTTCCACGGGTATGCTTCCATTGTTCCATCTCCATGCGGGTCCTCATTATATTTGGCTCAGCAGGACGTTTTGAGGTGTTTGTACCCGAACTTTGGTCAAATAATCGTTTCTTGCCTATTGTTAGCGAGCATACACTTCTTTTCTTCACTCTTTTCTTATGAAAGAGCAAAGGATACTGCCAAAAGCCATTGTTTGCTCATCAAATATGTAGCAGTTTAAAGGAAAGATTCGAGAGAAACATGCTATTCTCTTTTGATGAGTAGAGAAGAATGCTCTTATTTGACTTGCCTGTTTTTTTTCCTGTGTTCTCTTTCTTTAAAAAGACTAGACATAGAATGGACGCATAATTTCCCTTTGTCTGTACTAAGTTCCGTCTGTGGGAAATCTTATGCATGTTCACCTCGTTTTTATTCACTTACTGTTGCAGACTGTCCACCTCCGTCCATTTAGGAATCCCTAACATTACTGATGTGGTTTTTTTTTTTTTTTTAAGGAATTTATTTTCATGGCAAGATGTACTGCGTTACTGCTTAGCTGATGTTTTGCGAACATTTTTCAACCTTGCCTTCTTCACACATTGATTCATACTGTCATTACTTGCAGACGATGCATTTGCTTCAAACAAAAAGTCAACATTTTATTACTTCTGTCTTTTTTTGTAGAGTCGAATCTGGTCTGGCGACCACCTGTATATCTCGACCACCTGCTACGGCAACCTGGTTTCAGGAACGACCGTTAGTATTTCCTAACTGCTTGACCTTCATATGGTGACCACCTATCTAAGTCGACCACGACCACACTTTTTTGTGTCCAAATGATATGAAATAAAAGATAAAACTCCGTATAAGCCGACTGCCACATGCCTGATTTGGAACTGCGTAAAACTTTGAATGTTTTGTGGTTAACCACAATAAGATTTTGCTTTCTTTTGCTCCCTATCCCATTTTTTAAACAAAGGAGTTCCATTCCCTTGTACCTTCACCAACCCATTTCCGCACTGCTTACATTCTTCAAGACCAAACTTGCTTTTATATCAGTGACATCTAGATCGTTTGTAAGCGCATCGAAATCTTTTCCCTGTTCTATAATATCATCGTCGCTGGATTACAAGATCTTACCCAGCACCAGAAAGAGCAGGCACAACATGGTACAGTGTTATACACAAGTGGCGATCACTGATGGTGCAAGTAAAGTAATAATATGAAATCATTATAAAGTTTCCCTACAATATTTCAATGGACATACAAGTGTGGAAAGTTTTACTGATATTCTATTAGACTAGTAATTCTACTCCAGTGCATGTAGTGCATCATCACTTAACCGACTTGCAGTAATGAATTGCATACCATAATATCACCACCCAGTCCTCTTCAGATATAGACAAGATTATATAACATTTATATAACATGAGTTGTTTAGCACATGCGATCTGCGATCAACAGGTTAGCAAAAAAAAAGAAAAAAAAACACATTATCGGAAAAAAAAACAACTGGTGAGAGTGAATATGGCTTATTGCCATATACATTTAGGTAAAAGGTGGTACTTTTGGAACCTAAACAACTTACTAGATATCGTAGTTTCGCAAGAACATAATGCCGAGTGCAAAAATGCACGATTACAGTGCATCCGAACCATTGCCTGTAATACAAGAAAAACACCGCCTCTTGCATGAATCTTTGACATTGATCATGTTGCTCCCAGTATGTGTTTTGTACGAGTCTTGTTTCACACACAATGGAAATTCTCTTTGTTAAGCACATTTTTTTCCAGCGTCATGGGCTAGTTTACACAGCATCTTAGAGGGAGATGGGATCTTGTTTGCCTTTCCCGATCGGTGACAATGAGTTTAGGATCTTTAGAGTTGATCACGTCCAGCTATTGACAGAGCATCATTTAGATCCTGGTTCTCTACCATGGCTTGGGTAGGCGGGCTTTGCCAGGTTCGATTATGACTCTGGAATCCACGATTCGAATCCTACATGGATTCTAAATTCCATTTGCAAGCCTTTTGACCAAATTATGCAATTCCCTTTCTTTATAATTTTCAAATATAATTGTTATGTTTTTTAAAGAAAAAAAAAAGTATGCAACTCCATGCAGTTTGGTTTCGAAAAAAGCAGTAAGCGTCGAACAGGAATTCAGATACATGTGCCCATACTATATGTATTTGTTTCTATAAGCAATACTTATAATGCGCCATTCAACTGAGGACTATACTGACTGTCCTACTTAAGAAAATCTTTGTCAAGAAATGTATACTATTTTATTACACCGATATGTAATATTGTAAACAGATGGATCTCTGTTCCATGCCACAACTGAATTGGAAATGGAATTTCAGCACCCAGATATATATTCAGATTCGGATTTGTAAGTGATCAAATAGCTGGGTTCGTTATAGCCCATATTTGCCCACCAATGCCTTATAGTGTTCAGGTTGGAATGTCTTGCGAGAGAGGGCTGGGAGCACTCCAAGCTCATATTGTTCGCTTAGAGACTTGTATCGTCTATTATGATAACACGTATTTCGGGAAATGCAACACTGATAATCAAGAGCTTCTTACAAATATATATATATGCCACTTTCCTCTTTTATTCTCTCATACAATTTTCGATTCTTGTACAGATGATCTATATAACAATGGATGCTTGAGAGCAAAAAAAAAAAAAAAAATGTTNAGATAGATAGATAGATAGATAGATAGATAGATAGATAGATAGATAGATAGATATGCCACTTTCCTCTTTTATTCTCTCATTCAATTTTCGATCATTGTACAGATGATCTATATAACAATGGATGCTTGAGAACAAAAAAAAAATATTGTATTTCTGGGCCACATGCGGCACAAAAATCGTATGACTGTTAGGCGCAGACAAGCGTAGGCGCAGACAAGCGTAGGCACAGACAAGCGTAGGCGCAGACAAGCGTAGGCCTAGGAGATAGTCCAGATCTGGTGGTGACAAACGTCGAGAGTGTAGCCGTCTAGATGCTGAAATGTGATACACCTCAAGGGTTGTGTCGAAACGGAGTTGTCTCAGCTAAGCGAATTCTTTTTTTTGCTTTCGCATTGCAAATGTTGTGACAGTTAGGGTAGCTTGGTACATCGCCAACGGCCTAGACTACTTAATGACCGTGTCCACTGTAGATACTCCGGTTGTATCTTTTTTTTTTTTGATCAGGGTATAAAATGTACTTCACAATCTCAGTAGTTTCGCGGTGCAAGGTCATCTCGAAAACGGTACACCCTGTCACATAGAATGGAATGGGTTTGGGGCATGGGAGAGCAAAGTGCCTTGATGATGACCCTCCAGTAATGATGCTTTTTGTTATTTGGGTGGGTTGTTTCGTCTCTACAGGTGGCTGTCGGCGCTTAAACTGTCACTGATGAGCGATAGCCGACCGTCCGGAGAGCTGATTCTAATCTACTCTAGGAGAGGGCTGGACAGTACTGGACAGTACTGAGATCATATGGAGGCAGTTCATGGACGAAAATTCAGTTCACGTCAACTTGATTTAAGCTTAAGGTTGCAGGAGCCAAATTGTAAAAGCCTCTTTGAGCCATTTAATAAAAATTTCTCCTCGAACCGCAGGAAAATTCCGAGATGGCCAAGGCTAGTTTGCAGGTGTGTTCAGATAATATATATTGTTCTCAGGTGGGGNGGGGGGGGGGGGGGAGTCCTTCATTTAGATTTTTCACAATTTTAATTTAGATGGCCTGCATAAATGAAATCTGCTGAGGCCACTGGGAAACACTGCCTGCATGCAAGAATTATTCTTTTACAAATTCAGGACTGAATTTCACCATTCTGCGGGGTAGTTTCATGTTATGCAATTTTTTCAAACAAGGACAGATTTTATACTCTGCTATTATAGACTCTGACAGTCCATAGTTTCTGGCCAAGTTGGCTCATGCAACACTGATAGCGATTTTGGATGAACTGATCTGGATCTGAACTGTAACTATTTTGGGTTCTTGATCTGAACTTCTAATTTTCTACGCAAATTTCAGTTCGGTTCACAACTATCTTGAAAATCAGAATTGAATGCTAATTTAAAATATAGAAAATAAACCCTAGAGGAACTGATCTGATCTGAAACCTACTCAATTTTCATGGAACTGAGCTAAACTTGATCGCTTGGCTTTTTTCCCCTTAGTGAACTGACCTGGATCTGAACTGACTGTTTTGGTGACTCTGCCCAACCATGGATTCATCTCTTTCACTTTTGCCTCTACCCTTCCTCCCTCGTTTCCGTCTTCGCGATAAGCCGACCACAGTGCCTCTCCCTATAAAAGGGTCAGCCTGACCAAATATACTTCCCCCGCTGACATCGTCAGTTGACATCTTCTCCAGACACTCTAAAAATGTTCTTTCCATTGACAGGATAGGAGAGATTTAAACAAACCCCACCATAAAATGAGATGGAGTCTCTTCTAAATCCCACCCCAATGGAGGGCTTCAAAACCACTTCAAAACCTGGCTTTTGTGATGGGCATTATCCTTTGCTCATTGTTGTACGCGTTAATTTTTTCTCTCCTCATCCCCTCCTCCTCCTCCCCCCCCCCCCCCCCCCCCNACTTTTTCAACAATGGCCCCATTGTTGGCCTAGCAGACATCAAGCGTTCAGAGCGAAAGAGAACTGTCTTGACTATGATACAATCAACTTCGGTTTTTGGCAACTCTTCAAGAGCATGAAAGAAGCTGTGAATAAAAGTAGTTGTGATTGTTTAGTGTTTTTATCTCAAAACAATACTATTTTGTCATGTGGAAATTATTGCAGTTAAGTGGAAGTTAAGATTATCTGGATTGCGATTAAGCAGAGTCGACTGTAATTGGTAAAAATCAGACCTTTATGGTCTGAGCTGTATTCTTTTCCAGATCTGTATCAGTCTTAGTGTTGTCTAGCCAGGAAAGCAAGACTGTGACGAATCCAGCAATCTGGCTGTTCACGAATTCGAATTATCCAAAACTGGTAAATAAAAATCCAACCCTGAATCCATATTGGAACGAATCGATATAACACATTCATGTAGTTGCAGATCCCCATTAATTTCTCTTTATTTTTCATCTCTGACAACAAATCAAATTTTCGTTGAAGACCTTGACCCATGCAAAATAATGTTCTCCTTACGTTTATTGAATATTTTCAGTGCTCATAACACGGGACTTGAAAGGCACATCGTCAACCTTTACTTTATCAATTTGAACTTAGTGAATACCTGGCTGTTGTGAAACTTATATTCAGCAGCTCAAATTTTATCTGTTGTGAAAATGAGTACTGTAAGACCTACAGCTTACGTGGAGATCAAAATGGCTTCATGATAATTTTGATACACACGTCAGTACAAATCCATTTTAAGTGTCACTTATCTTAACAAATGCTGTTACCTCAGCTAATACAGCCATCATGCCTTGCTGGCCAACGTTTAATAAAGCCAAAATCAGTTACTTGCCTTTACCACCTTATCGGATCCCCCCCCCCCCCCCCCCCCCCCCCCCACACACNCCCCCACCTCAGGACTTCTAGACTATATTAAATACCCCCATTCTCTTTTTCCAAGTATTACAAAATGCGCAGTGTTTAACTCTGTGATTGTCTACTGCTCTTCAGATAAAGTTCCCTTTAACTATCCACTCCCAACAGTTCTTGGAAAAGCAGGGATTTGAGGGAGTGACTATTAATAAAGTCATGATTTTGATGTTTACAACCATGTTTTTTTAGCTACTTTATAATCTGGAGCACTGTACGCAGTGCCTTATGACAAAAGACAGCACATTATCCCCCTCTCCCTGCCCTTGTTATGAGAGCACGTTCCGCTGCGAAAGCGTCATACATTTCGTGCGATATTTGCTTTTCTCCAAGATCTATAACTATAATAACTTTTCCTGTAGTGGTTTGAACGTCAAGTATGGCCATAAACATAAAGTCTTGGGCAGAGTCATTTGTGTTTCAGGTGCTGGGAAGTTTAGGAAAAAGGAATCTTTAGCATGAACGCTGCAGAGTGGGTGGAATGTAGACGAAATAAGAGTGGAGAGACGACAGGAAGAAAAAGGGAGCGCCGAAAAGCAAATTCAAAAGTGGCGTCCTATAAAGAATTATGACAACATTTTAATGAAAGTCAGGTGATTATTTTTATAGGGAATTCATATGAATAATAAATAAATATTGTTAGAGTACGTCTGAAGGAGAAGGAAGAGGTGAAGATCGGGCTAATCGAGGATTAAAAAAAAATATGGTATAGATGCAAAGTCAGGTTTGACTTTGGTGGTACAATGGTCTCCTTCAGAGAACCCCGTCATTAGGAGATAATAAAGAATCGAAGTCTCTTTCTCTTACGCAGATTGCAGCAGAAGCAAATGACTTGTATTTATCTTTGAAATACTTGCTTTCGTTTCGAATAAACCCCAAGATGCTTTTGCGATGGATATGGATATGAACGAAAAATTAACAATGGGGCAGTGGGCGCAGAAATGACCCATGTATATGATACATGAGCTTCTACCTTTGTAGCTGTAAAGTACCATAGCTTCTTTCAATGTTTCACCGTGTTGATTCACTCTCTTCTTCTTTTTATTTTAAAATGTATTTTGGTTTTTATTCACTAATTTGAGACTGCGCAGGGCGACACTGTGGGCGAAGCAATGATCAGGCAAGACGAGACAATTGGCCTGGTTGGGATAACACGGCGACTATACTATGTGGAGTTACCTTTCGTTCAGTTGGCAAATACCTTCTTAAACCAAACAGCGTTTCAGCTGATTAGAGATACAAAATAAGATAGTGCCTATTATTGAAACTGCTCATATTCAGCTCTACCAATAGCTATTGTCTGCAAACCATTCGCCACTAGAAACACCATACACCATTAATTCACATCGAACCAAACAAAACAATTTAAAAAATACATTAGAACACAAATATAAAAGACAAGATAGGCAGACAGACAGGTAGACAGAGTGACAGACAGACAAAGTTTTCCCCCATTTCCCTACTCACTCACTGAGTCTTTACTCATACACTTAACTTTAAATTTGTTTTGAAAACGAAAATTTAAACGAAACTAAACAATAAAGAAAAACTAAAATAGAACGAAAATGAAACGATTTTCAAAAACGAAAAAAAAACAAAAAACGAAAACGAAAACTGAACGATTTTGAAGAACTAGATAGAACTAAAACGAAAACGAATTCTGAAAAACAAACAAACAAAAAAAACGGAAATAGATTTTGAAAATAAAACCAAAACCAAACGAAAACGAACATAGATTTTGAAATAAAACGAAAACGAAAATAGATTTTGAAAAAAAAAACAACGAAAACGAAAATTTATGAAAATATCACAACGATTTCACTTCTAGTTTTCAGCATAGCGTCAAATCGACCTGAAATTTGTATATGCTTTCTATTTGTTATAAGCACTTTCCTTTTGTGGGTTTTATGTAAACTGATGACAATAAATGCATTTAACTACAAAAATAAAAATCAAGTAGGATAAAATGGAAAGTGCTCAAGAAGACAAATGCAGAGAGAAAATGAAAGAAGGAGAGAAAGTGATTTGGTGGGAATCGAAACCGCGACCTCTGCGGCGTGGCGGCGTGGTCGTGTATAGACGTCTACCTGATTCCGAACTGACGGCAAGGCGATGGGTGCCGACGCAGAGGTCGCGGGTTTGATTCGCACCACATCACTTTCTCTCCTTCTTTCATTTTCTTTCTGCATTTGTCTTCTTGAGCACTTTCCATTTTATCCTACTTGGTTTCTATTACTTAGTGCTCCGTTTCAACCATGTATTACACCTACAAAAATAAACAAAAAAAGATTAGAAGCGGTAATTTTAGTTTTCGTCAAGGTTTGTTGGTGCCAGTTTCTTGAAGCAGAATCCTACTGATTCGTGTCAAATATTGTCTGGCAGAGAAAAAAAAATATAAGAAAACTGACTAGTCTAGACTGAATAACTGCCAGGCACAAACAATCTTATTTTTAAAAAAAGTCGCGAAATTTGTCGGAGCCTTATCTCGACTATTTGTGCACCAACTGATCCAGAATTTGGCATACATCTTTCTTTTGATTTGAATGTGTTTCTTTTGATAATTTCTGCCCCTTAAATGGTCCATAAGTGTAATTCTGATAATTACATAAATTTCCTTTGTTTCGTGGACACGATCCCAGTTCGGTGTTTTGAAATTGCCCATATGTCATTGTTTTTTGTGGTTCGCCTGTGAAATGTCTTCTTCTGGTCCCCGAAATTGAAACCAGGCATTGACGACATTTTTTTGTATTAGATACCGGGTCGAGAAGATCTACGTCGCAGAGTCAATAGCCAGAGTTATCGGTACGGAAAGGAGCCGAGCCAGTAGAATGAACATGACTTAGGTCGTGTGAACCACCAATGAGAAAACTGGTGCTTTCCGATAGAAAGATGCAAGTCCAGGACTTGGCTGTACCAATAGGCAAGTAAAGCACTTCCTCGCATCCACGCCGTGGGGGTTAATTTCTCTACCGATTTCACCAAAAGTGCTGTGTAACTCACTATCACCCATATAACTGGTCCTTTTCTTATTAGTGGGCTGCGATGTTCCTGACTGTGTCCGAAATTTATTGAACATGGAATTTTTCCGTATCCGAATGTCCTGTTCCGATTTTTTAAACTGATGTTTATACTAATGACTCTCTACTATGTCTGTGGGCAAGTTGGCATTTTGGCCAAAATTCTCATATATGGCGGGCTTTTAAAGCGTTTAGCGGTTTGTTTTTTTTTCAGCTTAACCGATACGTTTACATACAATGGCGTGTTTGAGCACAAAAATCACTGAAAGAGGAGCACTGTAAATGTTGCAGATTTGGACATTTGCTTCGCACGATAACCCACACATATAAGGGTGCTATGACAAGTATTCACAAAATTTTGCGTGGGCCGCAACTCTAGTTGTGCAAAACTTAAAAATAAAGAAAAAAAATGTTTCGTGCCAAGAGCAGGGTCTAAATTGGATCACGTTCCTACGACCGACGGATTTATAACCTTCGAGCTTTTTACTTAAGTATAAACTCTGAAATTTACTGTCATGAGGTCTCAGCATTCTTTAAGAGATTAGGGTCTACATGCAATATCACAAACATGAAGCGATCCTGTTTACTAGGGGCAGCCCCTTAACTACTCGCCAGAAGACACTCAAGGTGACAGGAAGAGAGGCTCAAGGATTTTCTTACTAAGGCACTACACAGTGAAGTCACAATGTGTACATAGAGTGCCCTTCAAAGCAGGAGGAATTGCTCCTTTACTGATAACATTTTGACATTTGGCATACTTGCCTCGAAGCTCTAAACGTGGAGCATGTGGTGAGGAAGTGCCTCTCTTGTCGTCACCGCACCCTTTACGCCATTTTCACTTTTGTCGTCAGCGAAGGTCTTTGACTTATCAGTTAGCGTTTGAAGGGGCGTCCGTAGTGTTAAAAAAAAACCAAAACAAAACGGAGAGCTATGATGTGACATAATATTATTAACTTGAGTTTAACCGCACGTCTCGCATCGGAGCGCTCTTGTCCCGAAATTCACGGTTGAAACATTTCATATTGCATAGAACCTTGTGCAGATTAATAGTGTACTGTCTTTCCAAACGTTACGGGAAAGAAAATTGATATAAAAAACCAAATCCATCTGACTCCAGAAAGTGTTCACGCCCATTTGTAGGCGGGGTTTGCCTTCAAAGTTTACGATCGGATGAAGCTGCTCTAAGAATGTGTTTGTCTCCTCCCTGCCACTTCCTGTGCCAACCCACCCCCGTCTTTTCCCCCTCCCCTCCTTTTCCCTCTCCTTCCTCCTTCAGACCCACCTCTTCCGAGAAAGTGCTTCATAAGCTGTATGATTTAATCTTTTGACTCTCTCCTTTTTTTTTTCCTATTCAGAGCATGATGCAAAGTCTGTCATAGAGCGACAGAAAATAAATCACCCACATAAATAAGGAAAATGTCGTCTAGATACTATGAAGAGCCTAATCTGTTACAAAGAGTACCTGGAAGTCTAGATCTTTATATGGACTCTTCTGTTCACTGTAGTGCACCAGTACTTACCCACCCATTTTCCTAGCTCCATAAGTGTGTGAAGAGATCAGCAAGCAATACATGTAAACAGAAAAGAAAAGTATATTATTCTACGAAGCTATCAGTGAGGTTGTTTTGAGAATTTACACCATGGCTATGTGATTAAGCATCTCTCCAGACACTCTCAACAATGGGCTTAGATCGTTTGTGACCTAAGGCCAGCACATTTTTCTACGCGCACAGAAACATAAATGCATCGAGTTCGAAGGATTGGTAGTAGGACAGTTAAATTATAGGGGACTACGGTCATAGTTTCTTTGAGGCCAAAACCTGCTGAACTTCGAGGACTCAAGGCACTGACGCACTGTGGTAACTCAGCAGTCTAAACACTTTATTTTGCTTGTTGCTTCCGTGTTACAATTTTGCGCAAACGTCTCTGGACCCCGAAGTAAAATCCAGCATTGATCTTCTGACCTGCAAACATCTCAGTGCGACTTTTTCCTCTTCTTATGGAGAAATTTCAGCTGAAGGGACGGAGATTTGAGTTAATAGAGAAAATAAAAGCTGAATTATAGATCGTGCTTTACAGGCTGGTACTTGCAGACTTCCAAAGGTGCTTCTAGGCATGGAAGGAGCGCTGGAATGATTGTGCTGACCCCCAAATGAACTGCTTCAGAGATGATGGAGGGATGTAATACCTAAAGCAAGTGAAGGTTACACATGTGCAAATCGTTTTGCTATATATTACTATGTTTTTTTCGACTGCTGTCACTCATGCTCTAAATTTTGTTGGGCATTCCCACTAACCAGCACTGGAGATAAGCAACTGGACTAAAGAGGGAACATACTTTTATTAGCCAATGATAAAGTATTTGTTTTTTAACTGTGTCTCTTCGTTTGACCCAGCCCCATTAAAACCCAGTGAAACCTCAGGCTATTTCCAGAGAACAAATGTTAGCTCATTGGCAGGCCCTATCTCATTCCAGCGCTGATCTCAAACAGTGATGCTTTAATTCAACCTAAACTGGCCAGAGGAGTGGCAAATGCATTAGAATAGGCAAAGGTATATGGCCTCTGGGAGGGAGAAAAATTACTTGAAAAATGTATCATTCATAGCAGTAACATAGCTAATATCAGAAGTTATGAGTGTGCATAACCTGTAGGCCTGCATAGGCACAGTTCGGAGACTTGTGGATTGCACCTTGTATATCAGACAGGAAGGTGAGTCTTGCTCCATATAACGAAGGGTGTTTTAGACAGATAGGAAAAGCTCTGTGCTCTGTGAACGAAGCGCAAGATGGTACAATGTTTACTTTCTCATCTATCAAGTCAAGATAAGCTTTTTTTTTTTATATATATATATCCCAAATTTGATGGTTGCAAGCTTTCACCGAACGGGAACATAAAACGAAGCATACCACCGTGACAAGCGTAGTGTACATAAATATATTTACCCATTTTGTTTTGCGCGGAAGGTGGTGGATGGGTAAGAGTTGACTTTTCTAAATGAAGTCGTGGATTATGATTTAAGACGCCATGCCTAACTAGGCTGATAAAGAGACGATATGGATGAATAAGGAACTTTTGTGTACGGCTTTACACAGGGGCTTGACACTCCTGTTGAAAGAAAAGGCTTAAAGAAATTTTGGTATCCAAACCGTTCATATGGGAAAGAGAGCTCTCAGTTTTATTTGGCATAAATTTGGATGGGTGACAGACACCGGGTGGGGTGGGGGAGGTATGGGTGGATAATTATACTTATGATGGGATGTGTGTGTATGTGTGTGTGTGTTTATGTACGTTCTACTTGCGTGCCTGCGTGCGTGTGTATGCGTGCATGTATGTGTGTATTCGTTGGTGAGTGTGCGTGCGGATGTATATGTGTTTGTGTGTGCGTGCGTGTTTGTGTGTTTGTGTGTGTGTGTGTGTGTGTATGTATGTGTATGTGTGTGTGTGTGTGTGCGTACGTTCTACTTGCGTGCCTGCGTGCGTGTGTATGCGTGCATGTATGTGTGTACTCGTTGGTGGGTGTGCGTGCATATGTGTCTGTGTATGTGTATGTGTATGCGTGTGTGTGTGTGTGTGTGTGTGTTTGTGTGTGTGTGTGTGTGTGTGTGTGTGTGTGTGTGCGTGTGTGTGTGTGAGAGAGAGAGAATGTATATAGTTATTTAGACTCATATGAGTGGAACAGACTGGTGAAAGGCACCTTCAGCGCAATTTTGTCCACTTGTTATGTTAAGTATCGTTTAATAAGGGGTTGGCAAAAAAGGGTGGAGCCTGTAATATATAAATATCAGCATTTTCTAAGCCATTGTAAATATAGTTGCGGAGATATGTATTGGTTAACAATTTTGAAAAGATGTGCTTGAAGAGTTCATCGTGTGATATTTTAGAGCTGGCGCATTAAAGATAGGATCTCTTCCCATCGTAAGAATTACGTTAACTCTGCATGTTGAACACAAGTAAGGGTACATTCAGCGCAAGTCCCAATGCACTGGTGTAATTCTCAACGATGGTAAGAGATTCCGTCTTTAATCTGCAAGATTTTACTCTAATTATTAGATGAAGTCCTAAACTTTGACTCCATAATTTCCAAACAATAATGTCCTAACAAAAACCATTTTACTGCGAGGCCTCATTTGGCTGCACTGGGTACACCATACAGTTGACTTGTGGGCTCAAATGTGGTTGAAAATGATAACCGCTGCCTATGATATAGTTGATGATTTAGCAGTATTTATTGTCCTCGTTAACTGTTGTCCAAATCAGAAATTTCAGATAAAATAAACAATTTCCCTATATAAAGATACTTGGTTAATTTGTTGTTTGCATGTGTTTATAGTTCTCCAAAATATTTGCCCTGTTCTAAAAATTCGAAACAACTCCAAAAATAATTTCCCCCAGATGAGGAACAACAGGAAGGAGTTTTTAGTAGGTTGGGATTTTATTGCTGCAACATTTCCCGTCTATTTCTTTGACACCTCTCAGGCTCCAGGTCTATGGGCGAAGGGAGATAAATTTGGCTTTTTTTGCTTCCTGCAACTAATCGCTTGCAATTTGTGGTTACGAGACTAAACCCCGTTCAGGTTAGTGACACAGTTCAAAGAACATATTTAATAATATCATGTGACTCAAGACTCTGGAAGCTTTTTTTTTAGCTAACGTCATAGGGACACCCGTGGTTATAAATAATTAGTGATGGATAAAAGCATTAGGTAATAAATATTACAATGGCCAATGGAAATATAATTAATGCCACATGATGTAGCATATTTTTGTCACATCTGTCTAGCCCAAGCGGTTTCAGGCACAAGGGCTACAACTCTGGAAAACAACTCTGCGCGCGCAACAAATCGACTGGTGATTTTAACAACGCTGACATCCTGTTAGGAAAATTTATGTTGAGATCTGTTTGTGCAGGTCTTAATATTAATTTATGTATTTAAAACAACCCGGAATTTCCGAGACTACAATTATGACGGATGTCAAGACAAACACGTGACATACGTCAGAAAAACAAGGTTGTTTTTTTTTTTAATTTTGCTCCCATACTTAATTTCGGAGATTCTCACNACAGGAAGGAGTTTTTAGTAGGTTGGGATTTTATTTGCTGCAACATTTCCCGACTATTTCTTTGACACCTCTCAAGCCAAATTTATCTCCTTTAGCCTATATAACTATATGGGCGAAGGGAGATAAATTTGGCTTTTTTGCCTCCTACAACTAACTGTCGTGGAGCATCGAGCGATTTGAATCGCTTGCAATTTGTGGTTAAGAGACTAAACCCCGTTCAGGTTTGTAACACAGTTCAAAGAAACATAATGATATCATGTGACTCAAGATTCAGGAAGCTTTTTTTTTTTTACTTTACGTCACAGGGACATCCGTGGTTACAAATAATTAGTGATGGATAAAAGCATTAAGTAATAAATATTACAATGGCCGATGGAAATATAATTAATGCAACAAGATGTAGCATATATTTGTCCCATCTGTACTGTCTAGCCCAAGCGGTTTCAGGCACAAGGGCTACAACTCTGGAAAACAACTCTGCGCGCGCAACAAATCGACTGGTGATTTTAACAACGCTGACATCCTGTTAGGAAAAATTATGTTAAGATCTGTTTGTGCAGGTCTTAATATTAATTTATGTATTTAAAACAACCCGGAATTTCCGAGACTACAATTATGACGGATGTCAAGACAAACACGTGACATACGTCAGAAAAACAAGGTTGTTTTTTTTTTAAATTTTGCTCCCATACTTAATTTCGGAGATTCTCACACACTCGTTCTTCTCTCTCTCTCTCTCTCTCTCTCTCTCTGTGTTTGTGTGTGTGTGTGTGTGTGTATATCTGTTTGTATGTGTGTGTGTTTTGGTCGTGCTTTTTTAAAAGTTTCTCGCAGTTGTTTTTTTTATCACATCCTCTCATTCTTTGTCTTTTGGCTTCGATCTATTATACTTCAGACAGACGTTCAGTCCTTCGGTCATTTATTATTTGGTCAAATTTGGTAAAAAAATCCAGGCAAATCTTTAGTCAGTCAGTGAGTCAGTGAGTCAGTCATTCAGTCAGTCAGTCATACAGTCAGTCAGTCAGTCAGTCAGGCAGGCAGGCAGGCAGGCAGGCAGGCAGGCAGGCAGGCAGGCAGGCAAGCAGCCAGACAGACAGTCAATCAGTCAAACATACAGACAGACAATAGGCAGGCAGGCACGCACCCAGGTTGTTAGGTAGGCAGGCAGGCAGGCATCACGCAGGCAGGCAAGCAGGCAGCCAGGCAGTAGGCAGGCGGACAGGCAGGCAGACAGACAGTCAATCAGTCAGACAGGCAGTCAATCAGGCATACAGGCAGACAACTATGCAGGTAGGCAGGCAGGTTGTTAGGTAGGCAGGCAGGCAGGCGTCACGCAGGCAGGCATGCAGTCAGGCAGGCAGACAAGCAGGCAGGCAGGCAGGTAGGCAGGCACGCAGGCAGTGCGTTTACGAAGAATTTACTGGAGCTCTGTCTTCCGGCCTGCTTACATACCTTTCTGTCTGTCAGTTCGCCCACCTGTCTGTCTGTGAGTTGGTGAGTGGGTGGGTGAGTGGGTGGGTGAGTGGCTGGGTGGGCCAGGTTGTCTGTCTTGTGGTCTTACTCCACCTTTTCCTCCTTATGCAATGCAATGGGCGGGGCGGGTCAGTCACGTGAACCACTTATGCCTCATTCGCCTGCTCTGTTTATTGTGACACACATGCAGCAGTGCCTATTAAGATTGCATTGCACAAGAAGGCGAAACGTCATGCACCTTGCTTACCTATGCCAGCGAGAAAGCCATCTTCGAGATATCTGAGGATTCAGACCATCTGTGGCCATTAAACTAACATAAAAGTACACGCCATGACGGGTTTTTTTTTTTTTTCATCCTCTGTCTTTAGCTAAAATTTTCATCATGAGAAACGCAGAAATCCCTACTTAAGCTCCTTTTCTTTTGAAATAGGAAATCACAGTTTCTAAAACCATTATTTGCCCTAAGCTCCACTTTGAATAGGTAAACTCGAAAACCGCAATGTAGTTGGCAGATTTTGTTTTCTGATAACGGAGTATGCGTTATGACACGGGTGACTGATAAAAAGGGTCTATGTGCATCAAGAGCACAGTAATATTTAACAGACTCAATTTAGATGCCTTTCTGGATGCGACGTGCGTATCTGATTGCGTCAGAGATTCCCTGAAATGGCGAAGGAGGATGGAAGGACAAAATTAAGGAAAAGAAGGATAGAGAGAGATGAAAAGGTTGTAATTCCATTCCTAAAGAAGTTAGGGTATATGCATTCTCAGTGCAATATACATATATCTGACTGCGTCAAAGATTTATGAAATTGTGAACGAGGATGTAAAAAAAGAAAATAAGGAACAGCGAGGTGGAGAAAGATGTAAAGGTTATAATTTATCCCTAATTAAAATAAAAATCAAATTGGTAAGATAGAGGCAGAAACCGAAAGTAAGCAGCCTCCGTGACTTATTTTTCGCTTTGTCGCTATACTCTTTTATGTCTCTGTCATATGTTGCCCATCCATCCATCCATCCATCCATCCATCCATCCATCCATCCATCCATCCATCCATCCATCCATCCACTCACACACATAAACACAGACACTCACACTGATCATTAAAGGATACACCACAGTGTTCCCTACATAACCATTTGTTGATGTGCTTCTCCCTACAGCAAAGNTATATATATGCATGCACGCAAGTACACACGCTCTCTTCTGGTTTCTCACAAATACTAACACATTGGAGCAGAAGGTTTAGCTACTGTTTCTTTTTATTGCACCGTGGAAAGGGCGGAGAGCTTAACCATTACACTGAAATTCACTGACAATGGCCAAAAATACCTGATCATTAAAAATCATTTTACCGCAATTAAAACTGACAATTCACAGTCTGAAAATAAACGCCGGGCTTGCTTTTTAGCCTTGTTTGCTTGCATTTCTCAGGAATGTTTAAGTCAAAGACACCATCAGCGGAGGTGAAAAACCTTTGGGAGTTTCCAGAGTGGTGAAAAAGTCTTTGTTCTGTGCTGAACTGGTGTCATTTCACTTCCTTCTTTGCTGACGTAGACTCGGTAGAAGAGGATGACAGCAGAGGCAGAGAGCAGGTCAGATTAGAAACAAAAAGAAAAACAACTGTGAACACAATCACATGATCGAAGTTCAGACACCAGAAACATGCATGCGCTATGAAAACATGGACGAACTTGATTTCACCGTAAATGAGTTAGCATTTGTCATTGTTTAACAAAGAAAAGGGGTTAGGGAAAGGGTTGAATTACGGTGAAATCAAGCACACTGGAAAACACTACGACGGATTTCCATAGTCGATACATGTACAGGGGGTTAAAAAACAGAAAAGTAAGAAATGAGTTTTCCATATTTAAACAGTTTCTAATCCTGTTCCAATCCATAGACTAACCTCATTTCAAACACTATAAAATATCTCCCCTTATTTTTCTTGGAGGACGGGGTGAAGAGGGGTGTGGGGGAGATTGAGGCGAGGAAATACAAACTTGAAATTCCTGAATTTCTTTTCTTGGCATGATATGAGAAATGTTGAGGTGCCTTCTATTTTGGTTAAGGTCAGCAGTGTCAGCATAAAGAGTACGGGAATATTATCTCAGCAAATTTCTGAAGAGGCAGTAGTTTGTATTTCCCTGAACAGACAGTACCCGGACATGTACCTCACACACATAACTAGGTCCTAATTCTGCTGAGATTTTCTTCTGTGCATCTCACATTGTATAACGTGTCATAATAATAGGAATATGAATAACTTTCAAATCATGAGTACACTTCCCTATCATATTCCATATCCGAGTACACAAGAATAAAAGAAGCGTTTGTATGAGTACACAAAATATTAAAAGAACATTTTGCGTCTCAAGTAATGGTCAGAATAGACTAGCTCTTTAAAAATGAAATGCTCTTCTGATGCGCACAGTTACGGTATGAGACCATTTTAAGTATAAATTTGTCCCCTCTTCCTTCTCAACCTCC
>JAWQUT010000005.1:1033405-1058816 GCA_033807755.1 Ellobium chinense
AGGGAGGGTAGGGGTAGAGGTAAGGGCCGGTGGAGGTGAAGGGTATGAACTTCATACATGTCGCTCGTAAATCTCAGTTACTGCATCTGTATTAACATATTTGCACTCTCGCAACGATTTTAATTAAATCTCTGCACAGGACACCGTGTGTTTACGTAAATTCACAATGTAGGTTAATTATAGAAACATATTTGCAGCGTTTGTCATTGTTTAAATGAGTGGTTAATACCGGTACTATAAATTGCAATATTATACTTATAAACAATGCAGTGCAACACTCCAGAAACACATGTCATCGAGGTGTTAAACTTGGCGGAAAACTGTTCTCACGTAGACAGAACAAATACAACAGCAGCAACGCCCTTCGGTGGTTACGTCAGTTTGTGACCACGTACAAGCCTTCTTAGGCCAGAACAGCCGGACGAAATCTAAATATGGTAATAGAATTTGAGTTTACACCGTCACAGAATCCCACGGCAGTCTTGTTCAAATGACGTCACGGCGCCCGACAGACCGTACGCGCCGCCATAAAATGATGATGTATGTGATATAATTATGTAAATTCGACGTCTCCAGTCGTAAATCATATTTGAAAGCCTGGCTCTGTTACCTTGCCATGGCAATTAATTAGCGCGGATATGAAGTAGAAATATTAATATTGTTTAATAAAGAAAAAAAAAAGTAGGGAAAATTTCCCTATATTCCCCACTAAAACCCGCCTTAATTAGTTGTCTTTATCCAGAAAAGCTGCGGGAAATTAGCCTGAGGTCAGAATATTGTGTCATTTGTCTCCGTCACAGTGAGTGTTTGCACGTCATTTACTTACTTAATATATGTCTCTTTGTTTACTTACTCTTTCTCGCTCCCACCTACTCACTCTGTACTCACTGACTGTTTCACTCACTCACTCACTCACTCACTCACTCACTCACTCACTCACTCACTCACTCACCACTCACTCACTCACTCACTCACTCACTCACTCACTCACTCACTCATCTGTTTATTACTGACTCTATATTTATCCACTTCTTGACATATTATATAGTCAATTTATACACTCGGATCTTCGGACTATAGACTAGGAGACCCTTACTCTAACGCATACCTCCATAGTATGTACACAGTTTGATAGTTCTAATTTTATTTCTTGTTCACTTTGTTATGATTTGTCACGAGATAAAACGATTTCCGATAATCTGGTAACTTTTGCAAAAAAATATATCTGCCATCTGACAACATTGCGATTAAACCAATGTTCCTACTAAGCGGATTGCGATGAAGTGGGTCTACTCTTACAATCTCGCAGATCGAAAGGTAAACCTTATAATATTTGACCGTATTTCCATTTGATTATTCTTCTCTGTTCTCCTATACCCAGGTATCTTGTAAAATGGGTACCTGGCAGTAGGCAGTGGAAGTAACTGTTAGAATTATACTGATCAGCGCCTGTAATGGCAGCGGCAGTGTACGCTTCCCAGGGAATCGAGAAAGTCCCACGGTGATCAGGCCTGTTGGGATAAAAGTAGTGTAAACTAGTGTGAGCGGGCATTAGACTGGACCTGATACATATTAATCGCTTAATATCAATATCACTATTATGCTCAAAAATGTCTTGAGTAAAGCTGTATATTATGTACACAGTGGACTCTCTACATAATTATAAGTGTACACTCGGTGCACGGAAAATGGATACTTATTGTTGACGTGTACGTAATTTCGAGAACCATCTGAAAATGAGTGGATAAAACTGAATACATGCACATGAAATCTATATTTAGTTGTACTGATATAGAGATTCCACTGTGTATGGTACTGTATGTGGTGTAAACTAATAATTATGGAACAGACAAACGAATATGTATCTATATCTCATTTTCTAATAAAGGAATAAACAAAACAATGATTCAGCCAAAGACAAAATTGTTACGCTCAAACTCTCTAATCTAACACAACGACATATTCGTACATATAGGCACACAAGCACAAGCCTCCCTCTTCATTTTTCGCCCTCTGTATGCTTTTCTCACTCCCTATTTCTTTCTCTCACCGCGCGCGCGCGCGCACACACACACACGCACACATACACACACACACACACATACACAAGCATGCACGCATACGCCCACACCCCCACACGTACTCCCGCGCACGCGCGCGCGCGCACACACACACACACACACACACACACACACACACACACACACACAACACACACAGACACACACACACATACACACACAAACACACAGTGGCAGACACACGTTTATTATAAATAGTGTTGGCGCCACAGGATAACCAAGCTTAGTAAAATGACGTTTTATTATTGCCTCGGGATCTTCTAGACATGGAGGAGGCGGTCCGATGTTGTATATTATGTGAGTTGGAGGAGGGGGGAGGGAGAGGTTGGGTGAGGAGAGAAATGGGGGGCTGGAGGTTGGGAGCTCAGGAAAGAGAGTACTCCGACTGTCATCAACAACGCCAAACCATCGTAAAATAATAATGGCTGTATTAGGGACATTGCCCCTTTATATTGAGGATGCCATTGGGCGGGGTTGCCAAGGCTACTTTGTGTGAAAGCCAGAGTTTAAAAATACAAGATTTGTGAGAATATATAAGCATATCCAGTAAGAGCTGTGTTTTAAAAGATTCGTTTCCTCCAAATCTACTTTGCAGTACAGTCCATATTTTCCCCCCAAATTTGTTGAGAGAATGATCATTTTCGCGTGTCAAAATTTGTCTTCTCTATATGTGCTCTATAGACCTATGTATGTTTATGTCTCACACTTGTATGTGCTGTCCCGTCGTAAATATGTATAAATGTATAGCCCATGTACCACAAAAGTGGTCTGGGTTCATTTTCAATAAACTTGTTAAACTTGTTAAACTCTAAAGAGTTGTTGACATAAGCATGAAATCGTTAAATGTTTTGATATATCTCTTGGCATATTACAGACAAGTTTTGTGAAAAGTCACTTCGTTCAATCCCAAATTTACTAGAGACAAACGACATAATTATGGACATCATCATCTTTCATTCTGATGTCACACATCTGGCACTCCATTACCCCTCTAATTCGTTTTCTCAACATATGCATTTTAGCCAAACATAGCTGCTTTGGCCCTAGATTTAAACTGCCACAAAGTAGAACCGCATTGGATATTTCAAATAAGACTTCATTTGCTTTCTGCTGATTTTTCGCAGACACCATGAAACAGTTATATTTATTACTTATGTTATGAGATAAATAATTTGATTTGTTGAGCTTCGACATCGTTATTTCGGAATAGCGCTTGTAGGCTCATATTAAAGGTTTCGTAATTTTTGAGTTATTTAGTATCTATTTTCAGGAAATTTGTGCATAGAATCCGAGGGGGGGGGNGGGGGGGGGGGGGGGGGGAGACGGGGAGCAGAGCCACTCAGTGGAAAGATGTATATTATTATTCCTCCGTTGAAATATGATCCTTTAAGATGTATGTTTTTAGATAGCAAATCAAGGGCATTTGCGACCAAGGATGAAAACCTAGACCTCACTTTTCACTAGAGGAATTTGTGAAACATTACCGAAGTGACACACAGAAAACAGTACGCGATATCTGATGCACCAGACATATTTAGCAAGCCAAGATAGTCTGAGCAACAAGGCGTGACAGGAATAACGCAAGAAATACTGTGATTCATAAATTTATCAAAGTTCAAATAGACCGTTACCTTACTTTAAGAAGCAGGCTTATCTGAGTGGCAAGGTCCATACGAAAATAGACACAGTTTGGTAGTTCATACATTCCTAGATGCTTGCTGATGAATTATGATCAGCTTGTGAAGTCGGTAGCAAAGTGTGGCTTCTGTTTTCTGCATTGCATTTTCACGGATAAACCATGGATTGCAGTGTCTGTATGTAAAGCCATACGTTAGTTAACGCACTGCGGTAACGATGGGAAACTCCCAAACTCTTACTAGTGCTCACCGTGGCTAACGCAGTACGTTAAGTAATGTATGGTTAATGCTAACAGCCGCAGGCCTATTTCTGTAGGTCGTCTTCGTTCACCGGTTGCCTGGGCAATCACTTGCACACTCACGCTTCCTCCTGTCTGGCTGGCTATCTATATGTCCATCTTAACGTCCGCCTGTGTGTTTCTCGAAAGGTCCCTCTACGTGACTATCTATGCGTACGTCTGTCTCTGTTTCCGTCCGTTCATAGCATGTGTCTCTCCGTCGTCGGTTCATGGTTGGTCTGGTTATGATACTTTTAGCTGAATTCTTTGTGGGAATAAACAACCACTCTGGTTTCCCTTTCTTCCTCGATCCAGTCTCTCTCAGTGATTCGGTTTTCTTCTCTGTCCCCTAAATCTAAGTTGACGGATGTTATGATTTTTTTTTTATACTGCGGTATGTACATTCGGCTGTGTTCTCACAGGTTTTATAGCGAATTAATTGTATTTTCCTGAAAAACAAACAAAGAAAAGCGCATTATTAACGGCGAAACAGTGAATCCAAAAGCATGTTTAATTTTCTTTACCTATCTGGAGACTATGAAAAGCGTTTATTTCCCTGCTCCTCTTCTTTTCTTTCTTAAGGATTTTATTGAGGACTTAAAGGATCGTAATTCAAAGACATTAAAGTTTTTATCGTCCGAAACCTGTCCCATACAGTATACATATTTTCCTTCCCGAAGCATGAGCTAAACAGGGCCATCGCCCCCAGAAAGCTATATAGCGGCTATTGATGTATGTGCTACACTTCACGACCGTAATTATAATGATGTGAATGATGATGAAGATGGCGATTTTAATGATATCCGATGGCTGAGACTCTGAGAACGTTCAGCAGGGCATGGCGGGCGTGACGATGGGTAAAGCAGCATGAGGTCCACCCCGTAAGCGTTTTAAACTTTGTTTTTTTTAAGGAGAGCTTTATGGGCAAATGTTGAATAAAGGTATTGGACCCAACATAGAACTATGACTGTAAACCATTCTATCCACACGAACGTTACTGTCCTGAGAAGGTCAATGTAGCCATATAGACAACAAAGCGTACTTTGTCCGCTTTCAAGTCCTAGGCCTTAGGTAGCTGAATCAAAATGGGCATAGAAAAAAACGTATTACCAGGAGTTTTTGTTCCAATTTCAGTTCACTCACCGCAACTGTGGTCTTTAATAGACTGATGGCCTTGCTTTTCTCTATGGACTTTTGACCTTGCCCTCTTATGGAATATTCCTGTTGTCCCAACCCTTCTTTTGAATATATTGTACTCATGTATGATCGTACAAAGGCTAATAAAGCACTGGAAGGGAACTGAATTGAATTGAATTGAATTGAAGAGACCATTCATAGTGGTACAAACTGTTTTAGGAACAATGCTTGTTTTTACTAAATGGTGCCTTAACCCCGTTTACGACAAAACGGTCCCCTTTTTGGTCAAAGATACAGAGAACATAAATGATTCTTTCATGGCTAGATATTTCTTACAGCATGTTTTTGTTAGGACCCCTAACATTTTCACTCCAAAACCATTTTAAAAATCTGGCAACTTGGACTTGAAACACGTAATTTTGTCGTTAAAGTTTGTTTCAAGAGCCATCATAACTTGTGGTTATCACAGTTTGTTCCCTGAGGACCGACGGAACGTCCAGGGTCTCCAAACAAATTCTCTCGAAGCAGAATGATTCTCTAGCAGGACAGTTCACATGCATCGAATTCTAGGCTTCTGTGACATAAATTTCTGAAATGCCTATTGAAGGTGTGGGTTGTCAGGTAAAGAATATGTTGTTCGATATTTGTTGAATACAGTGAAATATGTGTGATGGAAGCTCTGCATGAGAACATTCTAGACAGGACCCAACGAAGGCGTTTACATGCATCTGATGCCAGTGTGCATCTATTTAGCCATAGGAAATCTGTCCTCGTTATTTTGAGTGAGCGCGAAAGACTAAACCAATCCAGTGAAGTTTTGACGGAGGATAAGTATTGCTGCATTTTTGAATGTGACAACATGGATTTTGATCTTATTAACAACATGATTTTAGTCACTGGAATTCAGACACTGTGTCTTATAAGTAGGTGCTCGTCACATTTTGGTGATGATTTCATGTATACAGTTAATCTGTCGCCCATTAAGATTTTGGATTTAACAAGGGAGCAAAGGCTTCCCGTAAGCTGAAAGGCGATGCCTCCAAAGACACACAAAAGCGTATATCGCTTTATGCAGATTTATCCTGAGATCTTCCATTAAGAATACTAGCCTAGTGCCGCGGCATTCATATAGTAGATTGCATAGATACGGCTTTATTATAATTATCTTGGGTGTATTGTTGTTGGCACGAGGAGTGTGGGAGAGGGTGTCTGACTTCTACAAAAGCTGTTGCGAACAGACATAACATTTTTGTGTCGTCATGAGAACGCCTGTCAGACTGGAGAATGAGCAAGCAAGAGATAGAGGGCGAGAAAGAGAGAGAGAGAGAGAGAAAGAGAGAGGAACGAGAAAAACAGAAAGCAGCAGAAAGAAAGAAAGAAAGAAAGAGAGAGAGAGAGTGAGAGAAACACACACACCTGGAGAGAGAGAGAGAGAGAGAGAGAGAGAGAGAGAGAGAGAGAGAGAGATTTAGAAGGACTCTCAATCATGGTAAAAATGGCCAGTCGATCTCCTGAATAGTTTCACCTACCAAGACTCTTGACTGCGGATTACCAAGTACTGAAAGGTCACAAATCTCTTACAGTAACCTCATCTGTCCAAAGCTTACCGACCCAGCACTAAAACTGCCGAAAAAGCATCGCTAACAGATTTTGTCCGCTTCTCATTGCATCGTTAGGTTGTATCAAGTTACACGGTAGACATCAGGGACGTCCTCTTTGGACGCTGCCCAGTCGACCGTTTAAATTCTGTAACTCTCCTCTTGTCGTAAATGCAGTTACCCGGTTTTCACAGCTGAACAAAGATATTCAGTGACTAGGACGTGGGGACACTGCGGGACACATAAAACACCGGGTCTATTCTTTCAAGCCTGGACCGAAGGATGGGTCATCACGTAACACTTGAGGTCACTTTGCTCCAGCCTTCCTTGCGACACTAGAGTTTGGAGTCTTAGGGCGGGGGCTTTCAAGGTCATCCAACTCTAGAAAACTTTTATGTACTTTTTCGGTTAAATGGTGCATGACAGCTTCGAGAAAAATCGAAAGCTCGCTGCGTTATAAAAACACTTGCGGTGAAATTAAATTTCTAAGCAGTGGCGCATAATCACGCTGAACACCTCCTATTCTGATGATAATGTAGCTTCTCTTTATTTCTGGTGATGTACACTATCATTAGATATCCTTGCAAGTTTGAAAGGGAAACTTTTTACAGTCTTTGACATTTAGTGGGGTGCAACAAGTCATATCAGTGAAGTCAACGGTAAAGAAAATTTATCAACGACGATTTATAGTTTTCCTCGCTCCTTTATATGTAACAAGTCTATAAGTAGAACTATCCCCCCCCCCCCCCCCCCNCCTCACTTTTGTTAACAAAAATCTCCGAATCTAGGATGTACTGGTCGGTGGAAATATTGGGAAAGAGTTTTGGGATTGAAGACTTCTAGAAACTTTCTTTAATTTTAATAAATCTTGATCCGGCAGCTGAGAACAGCGTATTCAGCATTTCAGTGAACACATTTTCTACACACATAAAGGATCTTATTTCCTTTGTCATCTGCATGTGTCTGGTGCGTAAAACTTAATGCCCATAAGAAGAAGATGCCGATACTCATGATGAGCAGTAATTTATTTGTCCCTTTGTTGTTGTCTTTTTTAAGGTGTACATTCAGTACACAACAGGGTCCCGGGTTTAGCATGTGTATTGTAATATAATTGTTAATGAAACTTGTTAAAACCTGTTTATGTAAAATTAGAAGATTTGCTCTTGAATATGCAAGAGCTGACACACCCTGTCAGTGGGATGACCTCCTGCTCTGCACTCAAGCTACAGTCGACAGAGTCTTACTATTAACTTACTTGACACCATCTATGGAAGCTTGCGATACTATGTCTTGTTTCTTCCCTAAATCCATTTCTCGTCACTTCGGAAATGGCCCAAATCATTGTTCAATCTTTGAGAGTATGCGGGGAAAACGTTTAGAAAAAGAGTCTGCGTGGAGCTTTGCGACTGCAACTTTGAAGGGAAAGATACCTTGACTGCAATTTTGAAAGAAAAGATACTGCGTCTGCAACTTTTAAGGAAAAGAGACTGCCGGATTTTTTAACAATACATTGGCTTCGATCTCATAAACAGCATAGTACTTTTTTTCAAATATTATGGGTCTGATTTAGGCCATTTTTGAAGCATGGTCAAAACACGAAAAGAGTCAGCGTGTAGCGTGTAGCTTTGCAGCTGCAGTTCTGAGGGGAAAAAAAGTATTGCTGCATGTTTTAACGTTAAAACTTGGGTTTTGATCTTATTAATCACATGGTACCCTGATTCAAATATGGCGTAGGTCTAATATCAGTCATTTTAGAAGCACAGTTTACCCTCTGTTCCTGCCCCAAGCCTTACGTGTACTCCTAACTCTGCTCCTAACTCTAACCCTAATAAACTCCTCGGGAGAGTCCAAGGTCTGCCAGATGGTCCTTCGAGACACCAAACAAATCGTTTTCCAGTTCATTACACCAAAAGCATGTAGAGCTCTTTTGTAAAGACAAACATCAACAGGGAAAAACCCCAGGCTAATCTTCTTATCTTATTTAGGCAGGCTTCAGACATGGCAAAAATAACAACATTCCATGGTCCTCCCCCTTGTAATAAATCATCCTCCAGCGCATTGATGCCTGAAAGAATGGCCTGCTCACAGACAAGCATTGTGACAACACAACAATAGCCATTCATCGGGCACCGAAAAGACCCACATCGGCTCAGGTCAGATTCCCATGTCCAGTAAGACTATTTGGACCACAAAAGTCCGATATCTTTCAACGACTGGCGGATTTGAGTATCATAGTCGAATACAAATCATCACTGATCTTGCTGTTTTTAGCTTTATTTATAACTTAGTAATAATGTGTAAACCACAATCAGAGCAAAGAAGAGCAGTTTAAGTACTCGACGCGCCTGATACACAAACGTCTTTAGACTATGATGTTATTACTGAAGGATGTGCCACTGACATTGTGCCTTATCTTTTAGTTTTCCTTTCGTAGGGATACGCTCAGACTTCCAATTGTGTATTATTGCCAAAGTAATGTGAAGTCATCAGATAGTCAGAATTGGAGGGTTTGGTAACGATTATCCGGAATTCGATCCATAATCTGCATTCCCTTACGACTTCTGACCTGTGGTATCAAGGGATTGGATCGCTGGAATCGAATATTTCATACCTGTAATGTCCTGCAGCATATTATTTCGGTCTGAGATTTTATTTTCTACCCAGTATTGCCATTAGCATCCTTCATCTCCCGCATGGGGCGGTTTGTTCTGAAGAACTGATATTAAAAGGGCGACAAAAATTCGTTTTATTAAAAGGACGACAAGAGGGTTCCCACGCTGTGTAATATGAACACTCGACGCCTAGAGAAGGGGAGACAATGAGACACGGTGCAGAAAAGATGGCTGTATTCCTTGTGGGGCTCATTGTGTCTGCGTTCTTGAAGCATCATTTTCTCAGCTCAGTGGACTTTGCTGCCATGGATTTATTCTTCACAGTATCATATCTCAGGAATTTCTTTTATTATTGTACCAAAGACTGCAGCGTTAATGCTAACCTACTCGAGGACTGGGGCTTTGGTAAGGAAGGTCTCACGGTCAATCTAAAACGAGCAAATAACTCGCAACACGTTGTGACCTAAGAGACTGGATGTAAAAGAAGTAAAAGTGCTAAAGAGCAATGCATTGAGTGCTCACATTAATAAGGCAGTGTGAAGAAAAAAACGAAAATGGGACTATTACAATGCTACACAGTGTTATACATGTCATTTATTATACAGATACAGAGAACAGCACACATCATATATGTACATAAGATTACAAATGAAACATATAACAAAGTCACTACTGGTCGTTCTCGGTGTAGCACCCTGGTCCCCCCAAACTCTAAAACCAAATACTCATAGACGCCTGAATCGAGCGGGGAAAGGGGAGTAAAATATCTTTTCCAAGGACACGACAAAGTAAACAATCCAACCCACGAGTCGAACACACAAAAGTTAAACTTGATGGTCTTCAGTTTCCGAGTACTGTTCCCAAACCACGCGACCACACTGCCTTCTCTAAAATATACAGCAGAAAGACAGTCATTCCTCTTAAATAATGATTGCTATGATATCATTTTCAGCCAAGCCTATTTTCTTTTGGAGAGATCCTCCTTATATAAGCAACATCAGCTCGCCATGGATGATTGTTATCTTTGCCAGATCCGCCGAGTAAAATTAAAACGAACTTAGCGTGTGTTTCTCTAATGCATGTTTCACACTTGCTTAAAACATGCTTGTATAAGAATCAAGACAAACACAACTAACAGAAGTGTCTTTCTGTGATTTCCTTTCTCAGGTCTCCAAAAGTTCAAGCCGTGCAAGAGCAAGCCAGGTAAGTCAAAAACATCGAACAGACAAACAAACAAGAAAATTATCATTTAATGCTCTGGCCCCCCACTCCTTCTGCCGGGCAAAAAACAGTGTTCAAATACCCATAAAATGGTATTACGATACTTCCAGGCCCTAGTGACCCCTTCCCGGACTGCTTTTCTCCCAAACTTAAAGGGTTACATCGGTTACCTTTGAACCTAGGCTCTCTTGGAATCACAGCCCCACTTCAACCCCTCTTCATTGCCTTTACTTGTCATCCCCTCTCCCACTTCCCCAACCATCTCTACCCCCCTTATCCGTTTTAATCCACCCACCCCGTTCCATTCTCCATGATCCACCTCACCGTCCCCCCAAGTTTTTCTGATTTTCACTCCGCACTCGTAATGTCTATGTAAGCGGTCAAGCGAAGTGTCCCTTGTACCGAAAAAGATAAAGAAGGAAAAAGAAAAAATCCGATGACCAGTCGGCATGCACTGGAGGTTTTTGGCATGGCGGAAATAATAGGATCTGGACAATGGCCCGAAAGAAGGAGAAGCAACAACAACTAGGGGAAGGCATGTGCGCGTAAAGACAATAGCTTGTGTTCACAGCCAGTTGTGACGGAGTAAACGAGTGTTAGGAAAGTGCATTTTACACTCTTGGATAAGCCTGTATTTTTTTTTCTCTTGTCTTTTTTTATTCTTTCTGGTCAAGGTGAATAAGTGCATGTCTAAACACTTTCTGTATTGCATGTGCGACCTCAAGTTTGCATACAAAAAAGTATTAGAAATTTGAAATAATTTTGAATATGGAGTATTTTGTTCATTGTTTGCCGAAGTTACTAAAACGTCACTGTTATTCCTGAACTGAATGAGATAATGTACGTTATATCCTTTGGACTTTCACTATATTTGTTTTAATCGTAACGACAACGACAGTTATCATAACTGTGGTGTCTGAAGACCTGAGACGTAATTAAGGCATATTCGTGTATAAGATAAGATAAGACACAGGCTTACATGTATATGGATGCATATACAATCATAAACAGCAAACTTTGTGGTGAAAAGTGTAAACATTTCTGCATGGATGGACTGTGTTTGTGTTTCCTTTCGCTCTGCAAACCAAGTCACATTAGTCTTCGAGTGCCTGGAACGACCAGACACTTGGCTGCGCTGAGAATTTGGAGCCGTGTGTAGGTTCTCGCCTTTAATAGGAGACACCATGAGAGTCTACAGGTCAGTATTATTGTGAAATTCGATATGTCTAACGTGCGGTTTTAAGGTGTTTCGAATCAAAGTGAGGCAAAGTGCGACGAATGATTCAGTTTCCACAGAGTTGCTGCCGTTTGACGTTTGCCATGATTTCTTGTGTTACTTCAGCTCTCTCAAACTTCTCTATCCTTTATCGATTTTAAGTTTGAACTAAAATCCCACCATTCCAATACTAAAAAGTTCCTAATGCATTGCCCATCCATTTGATCACGGACTGACTCACTGACTGACTGACTCATTGACTGACTGACTGACTGACTGACTGACTCACTAGATCGATCGATCACTCAATCAATCACTCAATCAATCAATCAATCAATCAATCAATCAATCAATCAATCATCAATCAATCAATCAATCAATCAATCAATCAATCAATCATTGAAGCAAGCAAGCTATTCTCTTCCCTCCAACCTCCTCTCTTTTCTGGTTTCTATCATCCCGCTTTCTTCCTTCACCTCACGTCTTTTCCCCTTTTTCCTCCTTCGTCTCTCTGTCTCGCCTACTTTCCATCCTTCCACCCATCCCACGCAATGAACTGACCAGTCAGTATGCACGCTATAGACATTTATATCACTGTATGTTTCTCTTGCTTATCATATCACTTGGAGGAGGGAACAAGGGGGGAAATGTTCAGACACAAAACAGAGAATTAGGAAAGAATGATGAAGCAAACCAGAAGATGAACGATGGTATGCACCGAATCGCACCTGTTTCGGAATTCCATTCCAGACATTTCCTTGTGCAGATATTATGTCTAATGATGCTGCAACCATCAGTCTACATCAGGACCGTAATTGCCATACCACCGACCCTCGACAACCATGAGTTTGGGTGTACGAATGCATGTATTGTTCGTACGTACGTGTATGGGAGTGAGAGGGAGTGAGAGGATAGAGAGAAAGGGACCAGGACCGTCTCTCCCATTGCTGAAACTCGCAATTACTAATGACACAATGTAACGAGGATTGCAAGAAGGGTAAGGGGCCCCATGTGGGGACCTGAGATGGGGCTGGAAGGGGAGGGGAAAGTTACAGCACTGGTTGGCTCGCTCAGTTTCTAGTTAGACCAGACTATGTAGTTACAGTTGCAGAGTATCTTGTGTGGTTGCTTTTGGAACGGATCTAGAGGGCGACAACAGGCCTATATCTAATACAACAACTTAATACCATGTAATTATTATAAGCAACGGCTGTTGATTATTATTATCATCTGTACTCTTCGAATTGGGGAGGGGATGGGAAAGGCTAGAGACCTGACTGTCAAGAGGACGGACTGAAGGATCTGGTAAAGAGAATATACAGTCAGCAGTCCGTTGTCTGCGCACTGTTGGTATTTGCGCATCTTGACAATTTCTCCGTTAGTAACTCATATTTTTCTTTCTTTGCTGTCCTCAAAATAAAAGCACCCACATCTTTATTCAAAACATCTATTCTGCTGTCATCTCCGAAATGCAGGTTCGAGGAGACCAGCTCAGCATAAGTGAAAGGCTTAGATACTGGCATAGCGTCAGGGAGAAATATGTGAGGAGCTAGGGGGCAAAGAGAGTACCAAGAAACGAACAAGTGAAAGAATGAACGAATGTTTGAAATGAGAAGAAAGGAAGACACACCCTATGGAATCTAAACTAAACAGATTGGGCTAAGCGGAAGGAACTTCCGTTTAAGACATGCACCACACGGTTCCCTTTTAAATCACTGCGAGCCAGAATGACATGTATGAACGAACAGGCCTTTTACAGTCAGTCTAGCTGCTAACCGCAAACCAACGTAAGGAGTGACTTTCAACTTCCAGTGTTGGAACACCGCTTAATCTTGTTTTCTAAAAGCATTCATGGTTTTGTACTCGATATAACGTGCGGTAGTGAAAGCCCAATGTATACTCTTAAGTGCTGGCAGTGCATTTCGTTTTTCGTCACAGTCATGGGCAGATTGCCTGTCTTATTTCAGTGAATCTTTCAGGATGCAAAAAACAACTGTTTTAATTTAGCCCACATGAGTTGAGTTTTTAAGGCGTCGAGGATGGGCCAACGCAGTTGAACTCTCTTGAGTTGCATTGGCCCTGTTTTTTTTTTTGTTAACCAATAATTGTGTGACCTACTTTGTCTGTGACATTTGCTTGGCGAACTGGCTTGTAGCAGGCACAAAAATATTCTAGTTTACATATTGCCTATCTTTGAGATTTGCGATCTACCTATGCCTGTGAGACGATCTGATTAGGACTCTGAAATCATTCAAGCTGAATCATGACGCAGGTGTGGAATGCATTACAAAGCCAACTGGGCACAACCGTGAACTTCCGATCGGCAGGTTGTGCGTTCGATTTTTGCATAGTTTTTTTTTTTCAAAGTTGCACAGTGCATGCTTCCATATTTTTTCCGAGTTACTGGTCTGAGAAATGGATACCTGGCTATAGGCAGTGTAAGATACAATAATAATAATAATAATAATAATACATAGCATTTATATAGCGCTCATCCCTGTAGATACAGGCTCTGAGCGCTTTACATAGAGAAGTAAATAAGATTATATAATATTCAACTCACACACCCAAGCTGTACACTCTGTACACATGTACTGCAACATAGATATTAAAAAAAAAATCAGTCTCTACAATAGAACGGCAGCAACACTGCATGCTCAAAAACAGGGAGCTGAAAATGTTACTTGAGTGATCTGGCCCACTGGGATAGCAGTGATCAGAATTCGTTTTAGAAGGTGCTCTTTCCATAAAAAAACCTATGAGCTGTGATGTAACAAATCTATTGCAACATGTACCAGAACGAAAAACGGTGGGAAAATTGAGTCGTCATTAAAGGAGGTCGTATCACCTGCGTGTTGTAACATGCAGGCTCAATTTCATGCCTCAAATCCACATTGGGCAGAAATGCGTCTTGGGTACGGTGTTCCTTGTTTGATCTCCAAACTTTTATAATCTTGGAGTTTTACCGAACCCTCTTCAGACAGGCTGTAACGTGTAAACAAAAAAATCTGGGCTCCGTTGGTCACCCAGGCGCTTTGGTCAGTGTGTAGGGTATTTGATTTTTGTCTGAGTTGAATTCCATTAAGCCCTAAGACAAATATTCAGGCAGGGCTGAAAGAGTCGATACGAAGGTGGTACCGCGCTATCCTTTGTTGCTGGCTTAAATGTTGGAGTCTCCTTGAAAGATTTGACAGGCTTCACTTCATACAGGAATTAATTATTGATATTATTATTACTGGGAAATGTGCGTATGGGGTAAGGGGGGGGNGGGGGGGGGGAGAAATTTACTACTATCCAGTTTCATTCTCTTTTTTTGCTACGATAAATACTACTACTACTTCTATTACTATTACTGCTAACACTACTACTACTACTACTACTACTAATACTGTTACTACTACTATTACTACTACTACTACCACTACCACTACTACAACTACTACTACTACTACTACTGATTCTACTATTACTAATACTACTACTACTACTACTACTACTACCACTATTACTAATAATAATACAATAATAACAATAATAACAACAGGATAACAATAATATTGATAGCAATAATAGATACAGTAGTCACAATAATAATGTCATAATAACAAGATATTTTTTCCATTGTCCTGTCTGATTTTCTTCCTGCCTGTCCGCTTGTTTGCTTACTTGTCTATCTGCCTGCCTGCCTGCCTGCCTGCCTGCCTGCCTGCCTGCCTGCCTGCCTGCCTGCCTACCTGCCTGTTGGTCGTTTGGTCGGTCGGTCGGTCGGTCGGTCCTCGCTCACTCGCTCTGTCTGTCTGTCTGTCTGTCTGTCTGTCTGTCTGTCTGTCTGTCTGTCTGTCTGTCTGTCTGTCCGTCCGTCCGTTGGTCCGTCCGTCCGTTGGTCCGTCCGTCCGTCCATTTCCACTTCTTTAACCAGACACCAGATCTTTTTACACGCAGCTCTTCCTGCAACTGCAGCACTTTACACCTATCGTCGGTACCAGCGTTTAAGATGATATTTCACATGACTTTTATACGACTTTAAATGTCAGCACTGTCTATTATCATGTCATTGTATGAATCACAAAGACTTGGGCGTTTCTGTTCCATCGTGCAAATGCACTGGCTTATCACCCGATACCCATTCGAAATCTGATCAGCCAAGGTTTAGCACAAGCCCTGTCAAAGTGGAAGAGCGAATACCATCCCGTTCGAAATCCGATCAGCTCAGTTTTCAGAAAGTCGACGAAATACCAGAACATTTCTAACACCGTTTCGGAATTTGGTCAGTTGGGGTTTGCACATCATTAAAGAGATATCAAGACAGTAGTACAGGACTGTGCCGTATCTTTGAGGGTGGTCGGACCAGGCAGCCCTTGCGACTGCTTTATCAAAGATATCGTGTTTACATAGACAGTTCCCAATTCCTCTGGACAATGCTGGACCGCCCACTGCAAATATTTTGGCCATGACAGAGAGAATTTCGTAACAGCAACAACAGATAGCATTGTTGATCTCACAGAATAAGGTCTCCTTGCCCTTGAAGAGGAAACTGATTTGCACATGATTCAGCAAACCTTTCCACAGGACTCAAGATTACAACTCAGCACTTTATTCCAAACAGTTCAAGTCTATTCTGACCACAAATTTTGAGAGGAACTATAAATAATTTTAAAAAAAAAAAAGGAAATGAAAATAAGACCTATATTTACTCCGTAGGAGAAATTGTTTTATTTACAATGCTACAAAGTGCTATACATCACTTTCATAACAGAGTATACATTATGCCTATAAATACACAATATTACAATTGAAAACCGTGACATTATCAGTGCTATAGTTGTCACAGCGCAGCGCCCGGGTCATTCGTAACTCCAAAGCCAAGTATTACTTCTCCCGACGAACACCCAGATGGAACTTCACGCTATTTCGAGAGAACATGGGCTGGCTTATTTGCATGCCCCATCTCTTTGCAACCCCTGTGCCTAAATTAATGGTCCTGCCATAATTTAATTCAGATTGGTCATAGAAGAAACAAATATATTAGGAAAAGTTACAGTAGTGTCCACTTGACTCCTGACAGGAATACAAGAAAAAAATATTAAAAAAATATATCTTACTAGACGGTGGACCAACCCGGTTGACCTACATTGATTTGCAAATGTGTGTAACCGACAGAGGTTCAGACATCTTGCCCGTTGTCCTGAAAGAAAGAGATTATTCATAAATGCCCCCTCAGTGACTCGTCCGTACTCTTTGTGATTCACGCCTGTGCAACACTGAAGTGTCTTTATGTTTATGATGTCATGCATACATAGCAATATAATATGTGCATTCGTTTAAGTGCAAATCACTCATGCGGAGGTAAGCACAGACTATAGGAACATGTAAGACGTGTAAAAAGGTGCAGCGTATGCAGTACAATAAGCTGAAAAAAGGGTTGAATTTGAAAAGATAAATTTTAATGCTGGAATAAGGTTGAAGATACGATAATCAATTAAGAATTTGCGCATTTACGTGGAGGTCTCTTACCATCGTAAGAATTACGTAAACTCTGCATGTTGAAGGCCACTATAGATGCCTTCAGCGCCAATGCACTAATGTAATCCTTACGATGGTAAAGAGATCCCATCTTTAATGCAAAAGCTCTCAACTACCTGACGATGTAGGGCATCACACCCCAGATCGGAATTAAGTGCTAAAAGATTTACCGGTTAGTGCAATAAGAAATAAAAAGCTATACGATTTCAGCATACACCAGGACCTGTCCTGCTTGACGATTTCACGAATGAACCCTAATACTGTATATTAAATGGAATAAGCTGTATGCAGTATATACCACGGAATGGACTTGCAGCACTGGAAACTTTCAGACACCGGAACCGCGTACAGATGAGCCATGTTCTCATACAGCCTTTGGCGCATAATACCACTGCATATAAAAGTTAGACTAAATTCTATTCGGGTTACGTACACTGTACATTATGGTCCATAACTGTATAGGGTCACAGCATAGGCAGATTGTCTATCTTAGAAATAGGTAGTTTCACAACTGGGCTATTTTTATGCTTGCTACAACCTCACACATCCCCCAGATTATGTCACAGACAAATCATGTCACAAAATCATTAGTTAAAAATCAGCGCCAAAGCTTGAGACAGGCATTATTTTTTTGCTTTGTCTAGTACAGTTTTTCCTTCTATTGATAAACTCACTCAAATGAGATTAGGTGCAGTGCTTATAACCGTGATATTGTGCCCTATTCCTTCTCATCCCTTCTGTATATCTCTGGATTTGTACCCTCTCTGCACGCTTTAAAAAATAAACAAAAGTGGGCGCTGGCTAAAATTATTCTTGTCCACCAATATGTTATCGTACAGCGCAGTTGACCAACGGCCAAACTAGTCTTAAGCAGTAGCTACATTGAGCCGGATATAAATAATTATATAAGTCAGTCAGTAAGCACTACCAAGTAGTCACGAGACCAAGTTCGATTACACAAACGTAGTTTATGCCGGTCACGCTTTTGATCAGCGTACGGTGAATGTGACTTTAATGTGTGTGTCATAGCGGCTCATGTGAAAGATTAGTAAGAGGATGAAGAAATAACCATGTAATAACTTGTAGATTACTCTGTACATATGCACATGCGTATATTAACATGACTCACCTAACCTGACAGTCTTCGTTCGCGGGACAGGAACAACGCAATTACATGTACACTCTACACCGCTTTATCGCAGCTCTCCATGAACAGGGACAACGTTGCGATTAAAAGAATTGGGGATTATCCAGTGATTTTTAAAATCGAATTATTGTCTATACCGTATTCCTTTATCTGATGATGTTTTGATAAAGCGATCGAGGTTGTGATCAAACGGAGTCAATGAGTTTAGAGAGAGGGATCATAGTAAGGCACAAACCTCTGTGTGAATCACTGAATAATCGCAGCTACAATAATTCGCGATCTTTTCCATGCTTATGAGAAGCTGCGATTAAGCGATGTTGATTGTCCTTATACAACGCTTGATTCACAGAATTTCTTGGCTGTTCCATAATATGTAGATGGAGAAGCCAGAACAAAAATTCTATTCTATTCTATTCTATTCTATTCTATTCTATTCTATTCTATTCTATTCTATTGTGAATACCAAACTGCACAGTGTGGCCATTGGCGCGCGTACACATTGTGCATCATTACATACATAGAATAGAATAGAATAGAATAGAATAGAATAGAATAGAATAGAATAGAATAGAATAGCTTTATTCGTCCTTTCTATTCTATTCCGATTACCAAACTGCACCATGTGGTACCCGGAGTGACATTCAAGAATATACATGTATGTCGATCAAGATTAAATTTGGAAAAACCTTAGATACAAGTTTCCACAACCAGGTTGATCTCTGATCCATATTCTTGTCGTCTGAGCGAAACCAAACTATTTACAAAGTGGAAGCCAACCCGATATATTTTACTATGCTTTAACTACAGCACTGAATGACGTGTTTTCAATGAGAGAATCGTTTCTTGATAATTTGGTTTTGCGCTAAGCTCTAGTCATCAAAGCGACTCCAGTACGGAAATAGACAAAAGTGTTCATGACTCTCTTCTCAATAGTCTATCTCGTGACTTACTGGGACCGTATTTTTTGGCACAAGACCGCTCTAGATATCTCTGTCTCTTCAAACGCTTATTTTTGGACCCCCCGCACCAGTGTGGAGATAAAAAATGGTCTTTCAGCTTGTGTTAAGAGAGCAGAGGTTACTGCAAGACGCGTGCATTCATAACCAGTCTTCAAAGCTGTTATTATCAGCGAAGTTTTTTTTATTAACCAGTCACAGAACGCCATTTAGGAATGCAGTGCCTTACCTTAGTCACCATTTTTACCGTGAAATATATCGACCACGGTTCACTGTCTGAGTGCTGTAATAATACCACAAGTGCTTACACCACCCAGAAGACTGTCTAAACGATTTCTAGCTTATTAAATAAGATTCTGGCAACGCTCTGATTCGTGTTCTTTGTACGCCTTAAGCGTCTTTTCTCAGTGTCTTTTTCTTAAGTACTTTACTGCTTGGTTATTTTCTAGGTCAGTAGCGTGGGTAGAACATGTGATCAATTTAATGCTCCAGTTTGATGAATGAAACCGAAGGTGGACTAGATTCTGTACAAATCCTGAATAGTCACATCTCAAAAAAAAAAAAGATATATATATATTATAATATTACTTAATACCGCATACATAAACCGTTGAAAAAAAAACATATTGAAGAGACATTAGGAAAGCGACATCAAAATAAAGAAAATAGTTATGCAAATGTATCAAGTCTGTGGGGTTTTGAATCATTGTATGTTGAATTCAACAGACTGTGGTGACCCAAGAATATGGTTGTGTTGACGTACACCGCCATATTTCACAAATGAAATCAAATGAAATTTTTAACTAGAATTTAAAGCCGTTGATGATTTCACTACCTATCAGGTTTCATGCATGGTCTTTTTAAACAAGAATAAAAGGAGAAGAAGAAGAAGAAGAAGAAGAAGAAGGAGAAGAAGAAGAAGAAGAAAAACAACAACAACAACAACAACAATAATAGCAATAATAGCAACAACAGCAGCAACAACCACAACAACAACAACAACAACAACAACAACAACAACAACACCAACAACAACACCACCACCACCACCACCAACAACAACAACAACAACAACAACAACAACAACAACAACAACAACAACAACAGAAAACTTCGGTTACTAAATATTTGGTGAAAACTTTGTCCTCTTCAGGATAACAAGATCGGACACTATCCCAGTTTCTCTAAATCTAATTTATACGGAATACAACGTTTTACGACTATACGTCAACACGGACAACTCTACAATATGTCCTTAATGTACATTTGCATGTATGGGCACGTGAATATAAACACTCTTGTATGCACGTGATGAAGTGTAGGTTTTCTCGAGGAAGCGAGAGAAAACTTCGAGGAAAGCAGATGTCACAAGCAAATTTAAATATCCGTTTAAAAAAGTTCACCTCACCTTGTACGGCGCCCCTTAATACGCTGTTATGTTAAGCTGTTTCTTGTTTTCAGAAAACAGTGAGCTTGTTCAAAACTATAAAACGCTAATTACATTAAATATTTTTTAATGAATTGCATTTTCAGTAGTGTCTACCTAAAGACGCCTCGCCTGCTAGCCACACACCAGCTTCGTATGAAAGAAGATGAATTTGCTGACGAACTTAACCTCAGATTTGAATTGATTCCAACAGACAGCTTCATGTCGAAAAGTGTTTAGTACTTATTACTACAGAAGCGATTTTTTTTTCACGCTCGGAATATTTACTTGAAATTTTGTTTCATATCTGCATTATCTGAACTTGGAGTACACCATTGCAGGGTACGAGGATATAGTGGGAGAATTGATCAGCTCACTGACCAACTCTGCATCCTCTTAAAGTCTGTCGTGACATGTTATGGCTTTCTTACTCTTCTTATGGGTGATATAAGCCATACTGGCTTTGCCTTGTGTTGACCAGGGTTCTCTGTGTGTGGGGCGAAGCCATTACACAGTTTGGCATGCATTGCCTTCTCTGTCTGGTGTTTGTCTGAGAGTATACCATCTTGTGATGTTTGTCTGAAAGTATACCAGCTTGATTCGCCACGTTATGAGGGGTTCCTATGTATATCGTCAGTAGCTAGAGACAGCAGATCTATGCTGCGTTACGACTGCAGATAAGACAGTGAGATTTAGACTATGTAAGACGGATAGAGACACATGCCCATATATCTAGAGATGAGGCAGGTCCATTTTCGCATGCTTCGCATCTTTGGCCTGGCCTCATCGCGTACTGGTCTAATCCATCATCCTAACAAGGCAGTTGGCTTGTCTCGTGTGAGTGAGTTTTAACCAGGACAACGCAAGAAAATAATAACAATCTCAAGATGTGATGCTGTTTTTATATTTAAAATAACTTTATGAATTAGTTTGTGATATTTAAGGGATGTAATGGATTGTAGCAAACACAAAATTGGCTAGTTTGCAATCTGCTTATCTTTGAGATAGGCAATCTGCCTATGACTGAATGTGACGACTAGCTCCTGTCATTACTACAGCAACATTGAGGACTCATCACGAACAAGGAATGGCAATAATTTTAACCATGTTGCCATCCTGTTTGTAGATCGGCTTCTTGCAACTTGAACATATTCAAACCTAATCTGTCCCCATCTCCAGTAGCTCTTTCAGGGCTGACCGATTGAGAGTACCTGTACTTTGATTCAACATTTGACTGATCCTGTCAATGAGAAGACAATGGCTAACTAAAGTATTGTGATCATCACTGGAAAATTAAACGGTAAACGAAGTAGAGGATGAAAAAAGAAGAAAATTCTAGACTGAGTGTCAGGTTGGATGTGGGCACAAAGCAGGTGGACAGGTTAAGGTGAACAACAGCCAGGAATGGAGGTCCATGATCGCTTACGCTAGCCGGCATTGTACTTGAAGAAGTTCCCGTCTCCTTCTCCTTTTGTGCTTTTCCCAGTGCATTATTAGTTCATACAGTTCGTTGACAAAGTTTTTTTTTGTTGTTTGTTTGAAAGAATTGATTTCTCATAGACTATACACCACACCTGTAAATTGAACTCCCTGAAAGCAAATAAAGCAGAATTTGGTCTGATAGAACACGTTCTTTAAAAAAAAAAAGTCGGCAGTTTAGTACAGAGGATTGGCTGTTGTCAACTGTTCGCACCCACTGGCTTTAAATCAAGAAATCAGGGTGAAATCTTCCTTCCTACAGCACTGACTTTTTTACATATATACGTATTAGTGCCTTTCATTTTTGGGTTCAGGGGTCCTTTGAACTGAATCTCAACTCTCCAAACTAAAGAGGTTAAGGCAGTGGGAATGTTATGTACGTATGCATATTATCTGTCTAGGTGTTTGCCTGCCTGCACCATGATCGTTTATCGGGCGGTAGGTCATGTGTGCGTAGGCGTAAGGCGGTGCCTGGACGGTTCTTCGACGGTGCTTCGGTGCTCTGAAGGTGTGCAGCAAGCGTGGGATTGGATCTTGGATACCCTAGATACCGGACAAGGACATAAAATTCTTGTAAACTCCTATAATATCTGCATACAAAGGGTGGTGGGGAGAACCTTTTTTTTCTTGTAATGCAGAGGGGTTCAACGAGGGAGGGTGGTCGTCGACGACGCGTAGGAACGCTTGAGGGGTCAGGGTTATCATGAGGCTTAACTTTTGTCGTCAGCGATCTGCCTGGTGGATTAGCGCAGCATGATGACGTGATTGGTGAAAGCTGTAAAGTGACGTTAAATTTTAAAAAGCTTCACCTTGCAGGCAAGTTTCGGTATACACCCACGTCCATACCTTTTAGGGGAAAGTTTATGCAGATTCGCAATAATCTAGATATTTATAAGGTCTGAAGTGGGTACGAGAAGACGCTGGGTGGAGAAACGAATGTCTTGCTGTTTCCTTTTTTTTTTTTTTTTAAACGATTGGGCTGCTGGTTGCAGAACAACAAGATGTTGTTGCTGCTGATTTTCGAGGAGGTGGCGATGGTTTATTTTGGGATAAGAATGTAGTAGTCTAGGCTGAAGCCATTTGTCCATGGCATGCAGAGATGGTTGGGTGGTGATGGGCCAGACATAAGTAACATGTTGACTAGACAGCAGTACAACAATTCTGAAATGGGTGAGGCTTAAGAAAATGTTGAAATAGCAAAAATAAATGAAAAGTGGGGCGCTTTGGATTAAGGAAATAGCAACTTCAAAATAAATAAGCAAAATAATAATGCTTGGAGCGGTAAAAAAATAACCTGAAAAGTGGTTGGCTGAATGAGGCACCCATGCGTTGCGCACTGGGCTTTCAGCAGTACACAATAGGAGCCACGATACCATGATATGACTCAAAGGTTAGTGTGACGTTCTGATGACATGAAGGAAGGACAAGGGTATGTGAAAGGGAGGGATAGGGGACATATCCGAACGAGTGTTCCTGATAAGACCAAACGAGATCCGTCTTAAGCTTCTGCGGCTCTCCCTCATTTTGCGTATGCGCTACGACTTACAGTGCCTCTAGAGAAAGTTATGTATTGAGTGTACCCCTGAAGGACAATGTTATCAACACGGTGGCGCAAAAGTGGGTCTGGTATTTGCCTTTTTTATTATTTGGGTTGGTATGCAGAAGGGTAGTGGGGGGGGGGGNGGGGGGGGGGGCATGAAAGAAAGAGAAATTAGTGGGCCAGAGGGAAGGGGGTGGTCTTGGACAATTTGGCAGCTGACTGAAGGTGGGCTGGGTTGAAAATAGATTTTAGAGTTTACCACGCCCCTCCCCGAAACGTCGGGTAGATATATGTGATGTGTGGAAGTAGACCATGTGAAAGCAATTGAAAATTAATGATCGCTTCGATAGGGCTAAGTTAAGAGGTTAGATTTGAGGACACGGTGCGTGGTGGAGGATTCACTCTCTCTTGAAAGAAGCCACCACCCCGCTGTTGGAGTGTAGACGACGTTTTGATTCTTTGGTAGGGATAGGGGACTCGGAGGGGTTGGATACGGCTAGATGCATTGGTGGGTTGGATGGGAACATTTGGTGGATGGATTGGGATATCTCGGGTGGGTAAGGAGGGCTTCTTAGTGGATGGGTAGATGAGGTACTTTAGTAATTTGCATGATGATGGGAGTTCATATTGAATAGGAAAAACATATGGAGAGAATATGGGCTCATAGTACTCGTGATAGTGGTTTTAACAGAGGAGGAAGGGTAGGGACACTGCAGTAGAAGTGGAGGATATCTGGCGAGCTGGCTCTGACACGACAACGCGAAGACGTCAGTTTTATGTGAGGGTGTGACGCAAATTTGACATTCAGGGGGTCTAAATGCCTCGGATATGTGGTAGTTTTTAAGTGCCATGCCACGCTTCAAGAACCGAGGACACATGGACTTCTGGAAGGTTTTATAATAGGCTGTATTTTTTAAAGTGAACGTGTGGGCAGCGATGAAGGCGGGCTTAACTCTGCACTGCAGAACGTGGGAAGGCCACATTAGAAGATTACAATAGAAGTTCAACTTTCATTTTACGTTTTAACACTAAACACTGGGCTTAAAGGGTCTCGCCCACTTACGCATCTGATATTTTCTGTTGGGACATCATTTGTATGAGTATTCCAGGAGGTAGTCATAGGTCGGTGTCTGCCGTCTAGCCAGTTCTTTGGGAAAGCAAATCGGATCTTCACACTACAGATATTTCGTGGATGGCTACCATAATGCTGACCACCAGCATAAATGTGAAATGTAAAGTTGTGATTCTTAGATTATTCGATTTATATTTTTTTTTTAATCGTGTTTCATCCATTCATAACAAAGAAGCTGAAATTAAAAGCCACCTGAGAGTGAATTATAAAACTGTAAATATTCTAGTTTGAAGTTTTCGAATGGTGTTTTAGATCTTCGGAATATGTGCATCCAAAAAGAACGTAATAAAACAGGGCCTTAACAGATCTTAGGGTTTAATAGTGCGTCAAAAAGTAAAAACGATAATTTAAACAAAAAATCTAATAGTTGTTTGATTACGTAGTTAAACGTCTCAAGATTCTAATATATATATATATATATATATATA